>JAYESA010000004.1:329074000-329408529 GCA_036927795.1 Iris macrosiphon | reverse complement strand
CTTCATAGCTCTTGCCCATTCTCTTTTGACTTGGTTGTTGTCATAGCTATGAACTTTGGAAGTTGCTCAAAAGGTTGACATCGGGATGGCAGTAAGAAGAAAATATCACCACCCGACAGCCTTGTGTCCATGGAGACATCCCATTTCAAAGTTAAGCTCCATTTGGTCGTATATAAAAGACTTAGTTGATGATGATCTCTAATGTTGTTAATTGTAGACCTGAAGGCAGGGGACCAAGGATGACTTAGCTTTACATGTGAAGGAAGTAAAAGGAAAAGGATCATATTGTAAGAACCAAACTACAACCAAATTACGCTTTTTTGTTAGGGAGCTAGAACTTTCCACCTTGTTCAGACTTCAGAGTCCATGTAACTTTTCAAATTTAGGTCGGGGTTCTTATAATATATTGTATTGGTCTCATAGTATAAAATATGCGGTAAAAAAGTATCACATAAAGCCATGCGTACTTACAGCACATGCATAAAAAGTCTTCTATGCATTATAAACATATGCCACGGATTAGGTTGCATAGACAGACAAATTTGGATATGGGCATAGATACAGATTAGGACTATGGCTTTTGTAGAAAATTTAGGATATGGATATATAGTGAGGATACAATTGTATATACACATGAAATATAATAATATCCATATTTATCAATGTTTTGGGTAGTACCGTATGTTGCCCTTATATGGATACAGACATGGGATATGGATAAATACACGATACATGATATAAACATTTTTAGATAGGTATAGTAAGTAGTCTTCTACATATTGCACGAATATGGACATGAATATAGTTACATACAAGACACGATATAAAAACACCATCTTTACGTGTTCTTGTGACAAAGATAGTAACTAGGTTCCAATAAGTACTAGAGAGGATTTGATACAAAAAATGTTATTCTTCTCGCATGTTTGGCATGACCATGACTGAGTGAAATCAAATTCAACCATGTTTTGGGTATCTTTGGAGCCTAGACGTGGGCGAGCCATATCTCTGGCACAAGTGGCAAGAAAGTGTAGTGTCCAATACATGTCGGTAACGAACATGAATACGTCTTTTGGAGTATTCATGCAACATAGGCCACACATAATAATTTTATGGAATGAATAATAACGGCCTATCAAGCATTACATTGTATACATTTTCACGCTTTGTATTACATAACCACTACATAGCTTGTAGGGACTGTACCAAAATTTCAAACTTTCCAGTGGCTTTGAGCAGAGTTGTAAAGTCATAGTTAAAAAGAAATATATATACTTTCATGAAAAATTGTGGTTTGTGTCCCAATAAAATATTAGTCTAGCTTCTTCTATTATGGATTACTTTTTATATTATAATTATTTCTTGTATCTTGACTTATCTCTCACACCAAGATTTACAAGCATCTTGAAGCCGTTCACTTCGGAAAAAAAAATGTACTTCCATGAAGACTTGTGGGTGAGTCACCCCGCCCCGAAGATTTAAAACACTTGGAAAGTTGTCCCACTTAAAATGAAAGATATATACTTGGGGAATTATAGGAAAACCCCAAGGTTTTCAGTTTTTTAGATTACCACCCTATCTCCCGACGTCCTCTTACGTTATTTCTTAGTAATCACAGTTTGTTTTTGACATATAATGACTAAAATATCCCTAGGTAACGTAGTATGAATTAAAAATTAATGGTAAAACAAATATAGTATATTTTGAAGTTTTAAAAAGATTGAATTTTTTATCTCGATCTCCTTCGTGTCAGTCCAATTATTTCTTATCACCACCGACCATCTGTGTCGTAATCCACATCCCAGTTAATCAGCCAACACCTTCTCACCCCCTCCCGCAACCCCTTTCCCCTTATCCCTTAAACCCCTTCCTCTCATCCTAATTATCCCCTCGTCTCCGGTCACGGCCTACAATAGAAACAACAGTGTTAGGGTTTAAACCCAAAAAAGTTCTCTCCCTCCCATCGGCAGATGGGCGGCAGGAAGGAAGGATTTGGATGAGCGAAGGAAGGGGAGTTGTGTTAGCCCAAGGATTATTTGAGTATTTTGATTATGGCTAATCGATTAAGTTTCTCATGATATAATCACAAATTGTTAATACTTGACTGAGGTACATATTATTTCATATTCTCATTGTCCATACTTGTATTCACGTGGATATGATACATATATTTGTTTTCTATTATATATACCGCGTTGTGTGCCTAACTTTATTTTGTAGCAAAACATTTCAGATAACTTAAAGGAAGATTGGTCATGAACACGTGCCAATGATATGAAGGAATAATATTGTGCCAAAAATACAAGAACTCAAGTCAAATCAAAACAAAAAGTCAAGACAATTAAGTTTGAGACCAAGACGCTAAAGTCAAGAGAGAAGGATATCAAGGCGTTCAAGTTAAAGCAAGATTATCAAGACGACTAAATATTTGGAGACTTCTATTTTATTTCTTTATTTGTTATCATAGATGTCGGATGTAACATGAGTGGATGAAAGCAATTGGAAGCTATAAGACCTAGATATAGGAAGGCTTAGAGTTGAGTTTTTAACCTAAACTAATCCATCTCAACTATTTCCCAAAACCAAAGCCTTTTTCCTAACCCTTACATTGCCAATAAACAGAAAGTATACTAGAATATCCTTGTTTCATCCACTGATCCAGTAAGTTTTTAAACCTCAACTTTTATCTGCACAGTATACTGTCAGTGTACTAGTGACTCTGTTTTTGGCCTATTAATATTCTGTAACAACTATTTAACTAATCGTTACATATTCAATCAGTATAGTGCAAGTACAATGGTATGAATAGTAACAGTCACATTTTGAAAACACCTAGTGCTTTCAATTGCTTCCACTCGCTCGTGATAGAGTTATTGTTGAATTGTAAAAGAGATCTTCATCCGTTGTCAGAAGATCATTATTCTCGTGAAAGTCGACGAGCTCTTCAGATCAAAGCTCGTGCGTAAAAGTTGGCGAGTCATTTGGATTAAAACTCGCGTTGTAGTGTTTCTTAAATAGTGGATTAAAATCGGAGAGAGTTTCAGGATTGAAGTGCATCGTAGAGGATATCATGATATATTGAGTGTTTACGATATTGATCTATCGTCTTGCATTTAGCCATTAACTTTTAATTATTAATTGTGTCTAATTCTCATAAAATCCTATTCACCACCCTCTAGGATTGCCTTCAGGTTGGACAACACGTGATAGTTGGGATTTGGTAAGACGAGTGTCTTCTTCCCTACTAGCGCGCGTTGGGATAGCAATAGGGTCAACACCGCTATAGTTGATTTTATAAATAGGCAACCGTAGAGGGTGTCGACCGCACACTAATAGTGTCTTCTTCTCCTTCGCGCTAGTTGGATTTTTTTTTTTGGTAGATTGTTAAGCGCACGGTCGACATTGCTATAGTTGGAAGAGAAGGCTAATAGTGTCTCCAAAGAGGGGGGAAGAAAGATGTAAAAGAAGGGAGGAGATAGATGCGATGAGTAGGCGAAAGATTATGCGTTAGCTCCTACATCATCGACGTATGGTAATGCCGATGACAAGAGTCGGTTGTGGAAACCGTAAAATGGAGAGACGGAGAAAATATTGTATTAGATTTTTATTTAGTTTTTATTGTCACTTTTTATTGAATTCTTAAACTTAAATGTATTAAATAGGAGTACTTTAGTTACATGTAAACTATATAAAATTACTTTACCTGTATTTTACATGTAAACTTATAGTCCAGACTAAAAACCGACGACAAGGGGGAAGTCAATAAACAAAAAGGTGGGGTTAAATTTTAAAAAAATATGAAAAGTGTGGTTGTCTCAATAAAACATTAGTTTAGTTTCTCAAATTATGAAATTTATTTTTATATTATTATTTTTCTTACTTGTAGTTTGGCTTTTCTGGAAACTTGTGATCCATGAGAATCACTGACCATGTTTGACCAGGATTAACTATATTTGATTGAGTTTGACGACATCTTTTGTTGATTTACATGGAGATAAAGCTAGGATTTCCAAGTTAGTTAGAGACGTTGGATGATTAGAAATTTATTTTTAGAATTTTTAATGGAAATAATAATTGTTAATGAAGATTTTACAATGTCCACGGATTTTCAAAGCGAGTTACCAAAATTATCCTTAATTTATAAGGGAAGCTATAAGTTTTATTTTTAAAAACTGTAATAAATCGAGGGTAGTTTTGGTAACCCACCTTGAAAATTCGGAAACATTGTAAAGCCTCCTTGGCAATTGCAATTCTCTTTTTAATATGTCCCTCATATCTTGCATATTTCAACATAATCTCTCATAATCTTGTTATTCGGAAGATCTCTTAAACTTTTCCCCATTTCAATATAAGCTCTCAGCTTTTGTCGAAATGAAAGTAACCTAATCCTAGAGTTAATCTTAACCGTGCTAAGTAAATGACCTTTTTGTCTCTAGGGTCTAGTAGGACTGTTTTGGGTTTGTTGGGTTTGAGGACGAAGAAGTAAGATGGAGAGGGTGGTGGAAGAAGGATTTGTACCGATTGTGGGGGTGGATAGGTAATTTGTGTTCGAGTGTGAAAGAAGACGGATTAGGGTTTGAGTTCGAGTATAATGGAGGAACAAAATAGTCAAAAGTATGACAACATTTTAAGGTTAAGAACGCTTTATTGTCCTTAACCACGTAGACTTGTGACCAAGAATCCTAATAATTTGAGGCTCTCATTAAAAAAGTAGAGCACATTTATCAATTCAAAATCGTGTCCCATTTTCATTGGCTTCTTTTGACTATGTCCTCTAACTCTTTGGAGGAAGAGTTTGTAGTTAATAACACTATTTTGTGATGATCTCCATCATCTTCCACACACACAAAAATGCTAAAGGGATAACATAATTATGACCATATTTTGCTGACTACATAATTTGGCAGCATATATGTTGATAACATTAATACAGTGGCTCCACACATGATCAATATATAGGCAACCATATCATATGGTCAGCAAAATAGCAAAATACGATCTGATTTTGCTATTTTTCCGACACATGATCAACATATAGACAGCATACCATGTGATCAGCAAAATATGATCTGATTTTAATAAAAAAAAATCTACACATGATTAATATATAGGCAAGTCACGACAGCAAAATATGATCTGATTCAACTCAAACACCCACCCCCATGCTAAAGGGATAACATAAGTCTGACCATATTTTGCTGACTACATAATTTGGCAGCATATATGTTGATAACATTAATACAGTAGCTCCACACATGATCAACATATAGGCAGCCACATCAAGTGGTCAGCAAAATATGATCTGATTTTAGTATTTTTCCGACACATGATCAACACATATAGACAGTCACATCATGTGGTCAGCAAAATCTGATCTGATTTTGATTTTTTTTTCTTCCCCACACATGATTAATATACAGGCATGTCACGTCAGCAAAATATGATCTGATTCAAACCTCCCCCCTGTCGCGCACACGATAAACATATAGACAGCCACATTATGTGGTCAGCAAAATATGATCTGATTTTGGTATATTCCCCAGAAAAAGAAAAACCATAACATTTTACACACATACAAAATTTATGCTGAAGGGTATAATACACGAGTCTAAGATTGAGAAGAGAAAACAAATTTCTGACCTGTTGGGCATTGGAAGGGAGCAACCAGGAGTCGGGAACCCTGAGTTCTTGGACTAGCTCTTCTGGCTCTTCTTCTTCTGCTGCTGCTGTGGGCCCAGGGCTGGAATTGGAGAGATGGGGTTCCGTTGGAGGAACGAGAGCTCTAAAGAGGAGGAAACCACGAGGGCCTGTGGCTATGGTTACTGCGTGCTTGTGGAGCCTATTATTCGGAGCAAACTGAGAGAGGAGAGGATGAAGATGGGTGGGTGTGGTGCTTAGGCTCACCGGGGTTAACAGGGAACCCATACTAGTATACTGTTGGGATATTGAATGGTTGCTAAATTATGTATATTGGGGTTGCTAAAGCGAGAGAGAGAGGAGCTTTATGATAATTTTTTTGTTACTTGAATGGTTGTGGTTTATCTACATAAACCTCATTAGACATGTTTTCATTCTGAAGAGAGATTTTCAAAGGGCTCTCTAAGTTCCTTCCTATAGTTCCATTGATAGCAATTCCATCCACTGCTTGCTATATGACAAACAAGAGATCAGCTCTAGTGGTCAGCACATGAAAACATAACACATCTTCACTAGATGACTAGATAGGTTCGATTCTATAAAAAAATGGATTATTCTTTCCAATTAAAGTCTCCAAACTATTAAGAGAACTGATGCTGAACTTTTCCAGACTATAAAAGTGGTGCACAAACTCACAAGTCATTTTTGAAGCCTGCAATCTTATTATGCTTGAAAAAACATTTAGATAGAAAGCAACTCTTCCACCAGCATTTCCAGTGGTTTTGCTGAGCTCATGTCCACCTAAATTGGAAGTGTCGTGTCAGCCTATGCATGACTAAGAACCAAATATTACAATGTAACAAAGCAGGTTCTTTTGGACCCTGATTTTGTTTAAGCTAATAAAAGGCTACTAAATTAAACATTGAAAGCAAACTGACCAGTAAATATCACCAAAACATTCTCGAGAAAAAAGAAAAAGCATAATAATTGCACCAATGTGGAGTTTTTTCATGAGGATATCCACAAATGCCCAAAAAACTTAAAAATTAGCATTTTGGTAGGGCATAATTAAGGAAAGGTGAAGGAGTTATGGTGCAAATATGAGAAGTTAGCCTTCGAGTTTGATCATCTTGAAATTAGACTAACCAAAAGGATATCAATTATTAAAGGACATATTATCCCCTCTGAAAGAATATGATGCTTCAGAGTAACATCTCTGAGCTCATTTAACCTCTGACAAGGTGAAACCAAAATATGTGTGAAAGCCAAAACACTGCATTTATTCTGACATGCTACCAACATTCACTGAATACCTAAATTTCAATTTATAAGTCTTCAGAAAATGACAGGCATTTTAACATTTCTTAAGAGCGAAACAGAAAGATAAAAGAACAATCCCTAAGTCTGCCAGCAGACGTTCAGCAGGCAGGCCCATAACCGGCAGGATCTCAACTCAAGACACTAAAAAAGTACTACAACGATAATTTTCCATTCGCAAACACCAACTCCTTTCTAAGTTCAAGCAGATTTGGTCTCAACTAGCTTATCGATCAGATCAGCAGCATCCTGCACGGTGTTGATGCTCTGAGCACTGTCCTCTTCCACACTGATAGAGAATTCCTCCTCTAATCCCATCACGATCTCAACCTGCACAATATCGCATGTTCGAATATCAGAAAGATAACAAAGTTGCTATTGAATTTAATGTAATCAAGATTCACTCTCCACGTCAATTGATACAAAAGAAGACCATAAAGTCGATAAATCTCATTATTGAATGCATTTCCTCATCTGGAACATAATAAAATTGGTATTACCACCAACCACCTAACCGAACTGTGAGATTTATGACAAGTCGTATATCTCGCTGCAGTGATCCTGCCGCGAACCTCACATGAAATAATGG
This sequence comes from Iris macrosiphon, assembly GCA_036927795.1. Classification (NCBI taxonomy): domain Eukaryota; kingdom Viridiplantae; phylum Streptophyta; class Magnoliopsida; order Asparagales; family Iridaceae; genus Iris; species Iris macrosiphon. The sequence goes on along the minus strand of JAYESA010000004.1, from coordinate 329,400,986 downwards.
GTAATGTAAAGGGACACCCAATTATCAAGTTTAGGTCATTTATTCAAGAAAGTCTTCCACGGCAAACAATCAAACAAACAGATGGTCTTGAGACAGGAAAATAAATTTTGAATGATTGGTAAACATATTGAATTTTAGCAGAATTGAGAAAGTACCGTGTCAAGGGAATCAGCCCCAAGGCTTGAAAACTTTGATTCACCAGAGACAGCGGTATCTTCAGGGAGGGCCAGCTGCTTCCTCACTATCTCGCAAACCTTCTCCACAGTCTCTGCCTTAGCCTGCTCAACAATAAATTAATTTCGATCATCGGCTAAATCTATCATATTGAAACTTTGGCAATCTGAGAAAACATTGTCTATTCAGTTCTCTGATTGGCAACTATCCTGAGGAAGCATTATGTTTGCTTATGATCGCAAGTAATATGTGTTAACTAACAATCTTTTTTTGAGCAAGTGGAACTCAAAGCTCTAATAATTACCATTTTTTTTACAACAAGACTGGCTAGAGTTTGAAGGGTGGAATGGGGATACATACAGCACAAGAAACACGGAACCGCAGAGGAGCTGGCTGCATCCTGACTGATGAAAAGCTTTTCCATTGGCCAGAGAAAGACACGAACTTCGGACCTGAAAGCCCATGGACTGCCTGCACATGTCAACCAGTAACGAATTACATTAATCTGGATATATACATAGACCCCAAAAGCTATGTAATGGAAAGAGTATGAAAATTTGTTACACGCTGCATTTTATAGAGAGAAACACAACAATCATTATTGGCATCGTGGATTAATGTGGGGGCTTAGAAAAATAAAAAACATTTCCAATGTGTATATAAGAGGGGTTTGAAGAGGATTTGAATTCAAAACCTTCAAACCCAACTCATAAGTAAACCAAGTGAGCTAGACTTCAATAATGTTCGTATTTTGGGGGGGGGGAGGTTTTTTTTTTTTTTTTGGGTGGGTGGGTGGGTGGGTGGCCTATATAAACTATTTCCTCCTGAAAATCCAGTGGGGGCTTGAGCCCCCACTACTCTCCATTTGGGTCCGCCCTTGATTGGCATATACGCAAACCGATTATTCTCTACCAAACAAACACTCTGCGAGAACATTTCATGCATTAATCTGAAGAAAGTTTTTTGAATTTTAAAGCCCTAGAAGGGTTGCCAATTATGTGTGTGCAAGGGCCGGCCATGGCCCAGGGCAGCCAGGGCGACCGCTCATGGCCTACGGACCAGGAGGGCCCAAAAGATTTGTTTAAATATATGTATACTAATAATTTTGTATCTAAAATAGAACTAGTATGTACTATAGACCTCTTTTAACACAAGATAATTGTAGTGGTTATTATGCTGGACTTGTACACTAGAGGTCCTAGTTTCAAGTTTTGGTGGAGCATTTTTTTTAATTTACCTTTTGTAAAAAAAATTATATGTTATATATGGGAGCCCCAATTTGAAAGTTCGCATAGGGCCTCCATGAACTCAGGACTGACCCTGTGTGTGTGTGGTGGTGATGGTGGAAAAAGAGGAGGAGGAGGGGGGGGGGGGGGGGGGGGGGGAATGATTTGTAGAAGGGTGGCGAACTAAGTAAAGTTTAAAATGTGACAAATAAGATCATTGAATCTTCTCTTCAACAATTTTAAAATTAAAAATACAAAGAAACTTGGTTTTATACTTTATACTTGTTAAAATTGGCATGAAGTTTTCAAACGCACCGCTAGGGCTGGGTACTGGGCCCGCGTTACCTTAATTTGTACTAGAAATCAGGTCTGGTTCATAAGCTTTCAGACCCTGAATCCAATAGCATGGTTTAACTAGTTTGAATTTTTTTTGAAGTTGGGTTTGGCTTGCGACTCCGGCCAGCCCGGACCTAAGGGGGGGAGAGGGGGGGGGGGGATGATCTATAGAAGGGTGGCGAAGTAAGTAAAGTTTAAAATGTGACAAATAAGATCATTGAATCTTCTCTTCAACAATTTTAAAATTAAAAATACAAAGAAACTTGGTTTTATACTTGTTAAAATTGACATGAAGTTTTCAAACGCACCACTAGGGCTGGGTACTGGGCCCGCGTTACCTTAATTTGTACTAGAAATCAGGTCTGGTTCATAAGCTTTCAGACCCTGAATCCAATAGCATGATTTAACTAGTTTGAATTTTTTTTGAAGTTGGGTTTGGCTTGCGACTCCGGCCAGCCCGGACCTGGCTGAAATCCTGTTTGAGCACAACATAACACCCTAACACGTCCACCTTAGAACCTTCAAAAAAAAATCTTGCAACTTAGGTTTGTGGGAATTAATTTACTTAGTTTTTAAGACCAGATGTTTGAATAATAATTGGGGGATCAATAAACATGTAGTACATTCCAGGAAATCATATGCTCCATGGACACAGCAAAAAGTGGAGTGTTGGTCAGAACAAGCCGTCCTATTCTATTATCATCAATATGTTTTGAAAAACTGGGGACATGTACATATTAATTTATCAGGAAAACCTGAAGTAAAACCAGGTTCGAGCCCACAGGAATCAATTTTAGGCTATACTTCATCCCAAAAGTTGTCCGATCTGGCCTGTTCGCCGCACCTACCACTACTAACTTTTTACTTGGTTTTAGTCACCGAAAATACCAGATCGGTAAAAGACATCCCAGACTTCCACAAGCTAAATTAAGCTACCAACTAAAGACACTAATTTCCTACTATATTCAGATTTTACAGTCCTAGAGATTCAATTGTCAAAGAATCATTTTCATCAACAGCCAATTACAATCAATGACACTGTCACTCTTTGGGTTAATGTGCTTATAGAAACTTGTATCATAGAAGAAGACCCTTTGCAGTCTAGGGAACTTGTATTGGCGCTACTTGGTTGCATGAGCTTAAAACTGCATATCAAAGAGGTAGATCTACCGACCTGCCAACCGACTGTCTACGTTTTATGGCAGGACCCTCTCATGCTCATTGCCTCATTGCGACAGCCCAGTCATAATTTTTTTTTCCCGTAAAATCACTTATGGAGCCTCCTTGTGCTCCGTAGCCTAACCCATTCTGATGGAGAAAGCTTGGATGATGATTACGATGAACCAGTAACAATCAAGTTAGTAATAAAAGGTACATATTTTTTCTATTATATACCTAAACCAAACAATTCCCTCGAAAAGAACATCGATCAAAACATTATCTTTTTTTCCTTTATTTTTCAATCGTATTTATTCTCTTTCATCAGGTCCAACTACTATGAATCTCAACTCAAACCACCGGATCTGTGACTACTAAAATAAAATTCATCCAGATCTAGGAAGCACGGACGCTCCAGTACCGTATCCGTGTCGCGTCAGACGCGACACGGACACTCCAAAATACATCGGGACATAACAAGATATGGGCCGTGTCCAAACAGCACAGATCCCGATCCTACAAATTATAGGAAAGAGCAGATCGAAGCATCACCGGAATCATAACCTAGACTATGACGATCGCCTCTACATCTGATCGAACAGTAAAGAAACAGAGAGATCGGATCAGAGATCGATACCTTGATCTGGCGGGAAGGCGCGAAGGCCGAGATCGAAGCTCCAGTCATGGACGCCATTAGAGAGAGAAAATGAGGAGAGAGAGAGAGAGAGAGAGAGAAGAAGAAGAAGAAGAATCAAGCACGAAGAGCGTGTGTGATGTGGTGACAGAGAGAAAGTGAGGAGATCGATCCCTATTTAAAGACTCGTTCCACTTCGTTCACATCGTAAGAGAGCCAGCTAGAGACAATGGCAATGCCAAAATGACCGAACCACCCTCCCATTTCTAGGTCTGTCAACGGGTCGGGTTCAGTTCTGTTTTGTGTCATGTCCGAACCCGGACCTTCTAAACTTTTTGGATTAGTCCATTTTTGTTCACCCACCAAAACTAAGCCAAGATGTATGGTCACCATCCAATAAAGTGTCGCCACATGTCAAAATAGAAGTAAAAATCACTTTGAATGTTCACAAAACTACTTCCAAAGTAGTTTTGTGTTACATAAAAATGACACGTGGCAACACTTGATTGGAGGGTGAACATACCTCCTAGTTTTGGTGGGTGAACAAAAATGGATTCTTTTGGATTGTGTTCGTTTCTATTAGGGCCTGGTTGGTTACTTGCATACACAGCTTATTCGAAAATCGAGGTTTTTCTACATATACAACTAGGGATGAACACAAATCGGGTTTGGATTGATAACTGACCCAAATAAGGGGTTAGGTTTGGGTTTAAAAAAAATCGGGTCGGTTTCGGTTCTTAATAATACACTATTCGGTTATTGGATTCGATTTAGGTTCCGGGTTTCGATTTCGGTTTAAAACCGATTAAGGAGTATGTAATTACAAAAATACCCTCTATAAAATAATCCATATAAAAAAATTCTAACCCTAACATGCGTTCTCTCTCCTATTTTTCCTCAACTACTCTGCCATCCCTCACTTCTCTCTCTCTCTCTCTCTCTCTCTCTCTCTCTCTCTCTCTCTCTCCTTGGCTCGAAGAACCCCACCTCTCGAGTTCTCTCTCCTCCCCTGTCATGCCCTAGTCCCAAAAATACGTAGGACTAGGACACGTAAGCATGCCAGCCGCATGGGTATGGCAACTCCAATATATGGAAACCAAACACATACGTACGCTGTAATATGAATATCAAATCCACAGTGGTATAACATATGTCACAAGCCACAGGGTATAATCTAAATCTCATCCACAGAAAATCGAATATAAATAAATAACCAATATTTATGAAACTAGATCTCAATAAGGAGTATCAGGATGATAGTTGGGTGGAGACAAATCCACTACCAACTCGAATATAAGAGCAAATACAATATAAGGACAACACAATGTACACCATATAAGATTACCAGCTATCAATCACGACTCGAAGAGAAGACCTTCTCGAAATTAAAATAACCATCCGAATCTGCGCTCCTGCGAACACTCATGAACAGATACACCTGGAAGGGCCAGGTCCTCAGAGGGACATAACAAGATACATAAAAGCATGCCAATAAAGTACTGAAATAAATATCCAATGGTCGCCTAACCGTTTAAGTGAATGCAGTTAAGAACAACTTTCCCCACAAGTGAGCTATCTGGCCAAAAACTGGGATTGGCATGACTCTCTCGGAGAACCAGGGGCCTCAAAGGCACGTCGTCTTTTGAACGGCGGAGGCCGGCCAAGTAGTATAGGGGTCATCACCGCCCGTATCTCCAGCGGAACTTCCGGGTTACAGAAGAAAAAGTGTAAAGGAGCTCAAATGCGGTACTTGTTGTTCTCCCCACCCAATGCTCTAAGCATGTCACATCCATGACACAATTTGGTTCATAGCCTATTCTTAGTACCCTAGCCCAATCCTGCAACCAAACAAGGACAAGGATGGGACCACCGTACTGCAATAGGCTATGTCCATATACCTCTAATAACTGCTAAGTCTACTAGCATACAAAGTTTCTAACATCAGTTATTCCTAACGCACGGCCCACACGTACAGGAGGCCAAACCCTGCACGCCAGTCCATGATCTATATGAGACTCACAACTCGTGTAACAGCTGTGTCACGGCCAATGAACCTAATGATGCTACATGATAATGGGGTAGTCTCATAAACAAGGTCAATGCAAGTACATAAATAAAAACATCTCGCGACGACACGTCGCTCGCATTTTATATAACAGTTAAAATATATGAACTAAGACAGAAAATAAAGATGCATGCAATATATAGAATATAAATAACAGTACAATGGCAAGGTATACTTGCCTGGCAAGGAAGCTGCAATGTACCAATAACCTGCTCCAGAAGTCGCGCAGAACAAATCTAATATCCTATATACACATAAATATAATACAATAAAATTATTAGTCATTACACAACCATATTTATACTGGACTCAGGGGTATACTAGGGGTGGCACTAGTTATCTAACATGGTCAATTATGCGTTGAATTACGCAGGTCACATCTTCAAGTGTTGTACACAATCAGACAGTCAGCTGACAGGTGTCTAAGCCAGTGCGTTAATGTACGCAAGGCAGGCAATTCATAAGTTCTTAGGGTCAACATGGTCAGGGTAAGTACGGGACAGTCCACGGTGTCCTAGGGTCGTACAGTCTGGATATATATATAGTCCTAATCATTATTTAGCAGAGTATTTAATTTCTTACAATTTATGTACATACCATATATTTATATATTTCTATATATAACACCCAATTATACATACCAATTAAATACATGTACTAAATATATATATAAATATACATACCAATGAATAATATATGCGTATGCGTACATATACGTACACGCATTTGGGTTCACCGACTCAGGGCCTGATGTCAACTAACAGTCAATAAGCAATACTAATATCCTACTGGCATACACACAAGCAAACATAAAAGAAGAAGATGGACAGGTTCGTACCTCGGGGTACGCGCACGGGTACGACGGTGAGGTTGACGACGATGATGATGATGGTGACGACTATAACGACGATGATGGTGAGTTGCTGGAAATGACGACGAAGAGAACGATGAAGTGTTGATGATGATAACGATGAGGAGTTGTGGTGATGGTGCTGATGTCTAGGATGATGATGACTAGGATGATGATGATGGGATTAGGTTTAAGGTGATGGTGATTATGTGATAATGATAATGATGCTGATGAAGGGTGCTGAGCTGCTGAACTCCGGCCGGTGGGTGTCCGGCCAGCAGGAAGAGGAGGACAGGGAAGGGCGAGGGAGGTCAGGCTGTTGTGGAGGCTGAGCAGGGAGGAGGATGTCACTCAGGGAGGATCCGGCAAGGAGGACAGGGAGCAGGAGGAGGAGCAGGGAATGATGGAGTTCGAGATGACAGTGATCGAAGGGAGGAGAAGACGTCGACGAGGCGGAGCTCTGGCCAGGTCATGCTCAGGGAGGAAGGCGAGTCAAGACCGGCGGGATTGCGAGCAGCGGGGTCATGATCCGATCGACGGGGAGAGGCGGTTGTGCAGTGCGGTTTAAGGGGCGTGTCGAGGAGGATGACAACGAGGGGGAGATCACCGTAAGAAGGAGGGAAGAGGAGCTCGTGGTGATCGTGTGGTGGTGTTGGTAATGGCGGATGGCCGGAGGCGCAGGGAGGTGTCACGCCCCAGTCCCAAAATATTATGGAACCAGGCCACGTGGCAATGGCCAGCTGACACGACTCCGAGGATATCCCAATTTAATGGATCCTGATGAAGTATGCTACGCTGTCCTAAATCTAACAAGTCTAATAACAACAACAGGCAATGTCTAATCTCATCCACAGATAACAAGTAAATACTGAAATGAAAGACTGGAATATAAGAAACATAATCGACTGACATAGTACAACTGAAATAAGTCTGGTGGGAACAAACCCACTACAAATGTACTGATAGTCTGAAATAAAGTACTGAATATATGAAATGAAAGTACTGATAAGAAGAGACTGGAACAACATCTAACTAGGTAAGGGCTCCAGGTGCAGGCGGAAGGCCTACCAATCTGATCAGGGGTACTCTGATGGAAGGACCTCTAGCTCCTCGTCCAGAGCAAACCTCGTCTCTATGCCTGGCCCGTAAACTGTGGGATAAAAGGCCTCGTCCAGATCTGGAAGATAACCAGGTCCTCAGAGGGACGTAACAAGATACAATATGCATGCTGGATAGTATTGAAATAAAAGTAAAGAGGGGGTGTGCTAACCATCTAAGTGAATGCAATATAAGGACAACCTAGGAACGTATAAGTAGGTGTAGGCATAACGTCCAACATCCTCTAGAGTGTGGTATCTGTAACGTCCATCATTCCGAAGAATGAGGTATCTGTATATATATAACGTCCACACTCTAAGGGACGTGGTATCTGCAATGTATATACGTCCGTAACACTCCGAAGAGCGCGGTGTCTGAAATATAGGGAGTAACCGGGCCTGTGGTTCCTCTGGATACCACGGAGTCCGATGGGGGTATCCCATACGTTTGTCAGTTGTCCTTCCCGCCCAATGTAGATACGCAAGTCGAATATACGACTTGAGTGTACCGTATCTAGATGCCAAGTCTCAACTAACTATGTTACTCTAGAATACATGCTAGTCCGTGATGCATGTCGTACGTACCGATAGCGAATCGGGTACGCGGACCCGTATCCCAATATGAATGTACCATCATGGTACGTGTATAGTGCCATGGTCTAGGAGGATATCAGAATATTCTCGCAGCAGCGGTTGAGTCAACTAGCAACTAGGTCAAGTACACTACTCATCGACGCAATGTCGACTACACCCGAGTCAATCTCGGATGCGCACAGTTCATGTATATTTGAAATATTCAACATTTAAATTTAAAGCAGTAAATCAGCAAGGTATACTTGCCTGTCCCGGGTAGCTGCGAAATCCAAAGCCCTGCTCCTGATGCCTCGGCAGTAGTGTCCAACAATCCTATATAGGATGTAGTAATAACCAAATTAGTCGCTACAATAGCACGACTTAGACACACTGTCCGTATCTACAACTGACACAGGGTCGGGGCTGTAAGTATATATAGCTAACACTATCATTTACATATACACTATATCATATTTAATTATATTAGAATAATATATATGTTTAATAGTACAAAAATAGTACTTATGTATTAATTAGTATATACTAAATAATACACATATTAAATATGTATACCTAATTGGTAATATCACAAAATCATATATATATACATATATATATTTAGATAACAATTTTGTACATAATTTAATATATACAACATAATGAATGGTTTATAAAAATATCTACACATACTAGTAGGTACCTATATATATATACATATATATACATATACATCCTAGAGGGTTAATACGTATAAGCATTTAATATATATAATAATAATACATATAATATACTTAATTTCCAGAAAATATATTTAACACAATAAATATTATATACTTAATATTTTTCTTATATTTTTAAAATACTTACATACATTCATACATGCATACATACATACATACATACATACATACATACATACATACATACATACATACATATACATGCTACATATGTATAAGTATAAGTACGTAAATATACTTAGAAAATAACATTATATTATATAAAAAAATTTAATCACAGAAATTTCCTTGATTTTAATTTATAATAATAATAATAATAAAAAACTTATTACATTATACATTCATACATATATTTATATATACCTACATATATAAACATATACATTTATACGAAGAGGTGTTTGTATACGTACACAAAATACACAATTTTATTCTATTATATATGATACTAATTACAATAATTATATATATAAATATTACAGAATTTATACAGGAATGTTTTAAGTAAAAATACTGATAAATACTAAAATACATAAATTAGTATTGAATACGTATTTAAATACCTAACTAATACACACATCTATACGTTTATATTTGCAGTCCTAAATACGCATCCAAATACCCGTATTTACACATAAAATGATGTACCTCAGCGAAGCTCGGGTCGAGGGGGGTCGAGTTGGTCGGTCGTCGCCGGCGGGGGTGGCCGGACGACGCTCCGGCGAGGCTCGGGGAGGATCGGCAGCAGCAGCCGCGGTTTGGTATAGTTGATGCTGCGGGTCCGGTATCTCCTCGAGGCGGCGGCGGCGTCGGCTGAAACTCGACGGGGTGGTGGAGGACTGGCTGGGGGTGGGCTTGGCCAAGTGTGGTGGTCGGAGATGCGGTGGTGGCGGAGCACGAAACAGAGGGGAGGTCGGCTGTGCACTCGGGGAGGGAGCAGTCGGGTTCTGTGCGGGTGGTTGGGGGTGCTGCTCCGGCGTCGTGGTGGCCGGTGGCGGTGGTCGTGGGTAGGGGAGGGTCCGGCGAAGGGGTCGGGTGACTATGGAGGTGGTCGGCGACGGTGGTCGGCCGGGAGGGGTGGTCGGGTGTGAGGGGTTAGGGTAGAGCTCGGTTTGGTGTTTCTTTAGGAAATAGGGTTTTAGGTTAGTTACCTAGGTTTGTGTGCCTCTATGTAGTGTAAATTAGTGTATAAATAGGAGAGAGAGTGAGGGGGGGCTGCCTAGGGGTTAGGGCCGGCTGGACAAACATTTTGGGGAGTGGGATTGTCCATCAAGATGAGTGGAGGGCTAGGAATAGGCCATTCAAATTGTAGGGTCAAGATGGGTTCCCAAAAAGGTGGTATAAGGACATGAAAAATGGGAGAAAACCAAATACCTACGGTTGGTTATGAGCATTACTTTTCTTCATGATGGTTTGGGCCAATGAGAGGGGGGCACCTCATTGCAATTTTGTAATTAGGCCCCTGACAATTTGGTATTTGCACAATCAATTTGCATAAGGGATTTAATGTGACCAAACACCATGTTTGGTGTTCCTCATTGGTCTATGATGGTGTTTGGTGTTTTGTAGGAGGCTTGTGGGTGTGGATGTGGGTTTGGGTTGGAGTTGGGTCCAATTTAATTGAGGTTGGGTAGCCACATAAATTAATTCATAATTAATGTAACGATGTTTCTAATTTAATTTAATTAAAAACCGGGAGTCTAAATTTGGTTGGACAAGGGTCGTTGGTGTAGCTGGCTCAGTGTACAATAATATCGTGATCTGGGTTGGTCAAAACTGGTTGAGGTTGGGTCTTAATTTTAATTAAAACGGACAACGAACGTAATTACGTAATTTAATTAATTTGCGCACGGACGTTTGTAACGACTTTTGTGCGTCTAAAATCAGGCACAAAAATCGGTATCCGGGGTTTGTTCTCGGTTCAATACGATGGGTTTACAGGTCTAGGTCAAATATGTGGAATTTGTTTTAGGGCAACAGCTAAGGTAGTATCCTAAAACATTCAATCATTTCACAAGTATTATAATGCTATATATATTAAATCATAAACAATTCTAATTAACCCTAATTATGCTAATTAAATTAATTAACCCTAATTACTGGTCGAGGGGGTTTACAACATACCCTCCTTAGAGCATTTCGTCCTCGAAATTAAAACAGACATATAGAAAAACTGTTGAATGAAATTAAACATTAAGACATACCTAGGCCTTCGAAGAGATGGGGAAAACGTTGCCGAATATCGTCCTCTCGTTCCCAGGTTGATTCACCTGGTGCATGATGCCTCCATGCGACACGAACTAGAGGGATAGTCTGGCCTCGCAGTACCTTCTCGCTTCGGTCTAGGATCTCTACCGGCTCCTCCTGGTATGACAAGCTTGGACCAACGGTGATCTCCGAGTGGTCAAGCACATGACTCGGATCCGGTATGTATCTCCTCAGCTGAGATACATGGAAGACGTCATGAACTCCTTCCAGTGTCTGCGGCAAGGCCAATCTGTAAGCAACTTCTCCGACGCGCTCTAGCACATCGAAGGGTCCGATGTACCTCAGACTCAGCTTCCCTCTGCCTCCAAATCTGATGGTTCCTCTGGTAGGTGAAATCTTCAAGAACACATGATCTCCTACCTGGAACTCTAGGGGTCATCGATGCGCATTAGCCCAATGCTTCTGCCTGTCCTGTGCTGCTCGTAGATGCCCCTGGATCTTCTTCACCTTCTCCACTGTATGGACGATCAACTCTGGCCCTAGAATCTGCCTCTCGCCTACATCGCTCCAACATACGGGAGAACGACACTTCCTACCATACAATGCCTCATAGGGAGCCATCTGAATGCTCGCCTGATAGCTATTGTTGTAGAAAAATTCGACCAAGTACAAGTGGTCCTCCCATGAACCGCTGAAGTCAAGCATGCAAGCCCTCAACATATCCTCCAGCGTCTGAATGGTGCGCTCGGACTGTCCATCTGTCTGTGGGTGGTACGAAGTACTGAACTTAAGGCGGGTACCAAGACTCTCTTGCATACTCCTCCAAAAGTACGATGTAAACCTCGTATCCCGGTCAGACACGATACTGACTGGCACTCCATGCAAGCGTACAATCTTCCTCATGTACATGTCTGCCAAGACTTCCGTAGATTGGCCAACCCTGAAGGGTAAAAAGTGGGCAGACTTGGTGAGTCTATCTACGATTACCCATACGGCATTGCGACCACTAGGACTCCTCGGGAAACCCGTGACGAAGTCCATGGTGATGTGCTCCCATTTCCACTCCGGTATCGGGAGTGGTTGAAGTAATCCGGCAGACCTCTGATGCTCAGCCTTGACTTGCTGACACACCAGACACTTAGCCACAAAGTGGGCTATCTCTCTCTTCATCCCGTGCCACCAGTAGTACTGCCTCAGGTCTCGGTATATCTTCGTGCCTCCTGGATGTATAGAATAGGTTGAACTGTGGGCCTCCGTCATCAGCTCCTGGCGTAGCTCTCCATTCGGAACATAGAGACGATCTCCACATCTCAAGGTCCCGTCCTCGTGTATACGCAGTCCCGTCTGTATTCCAGCCTCTGTCCTCTGTCGAAGCCTCTGAAATCTGGCGTCCGTCGGCAAAGCAGCCTTGATTCTCTCCACCAATGTCGATTGCACTTGGAAACTCGACATCTGGCCGTCTACTCCGGGCATGACGACTTCGATACCCAACTGTTCTAGATCTCTCAACAGATGTTGTTGAGTAGTCAGGAAAAATGCTATGGGCTTCCTACTTAAAGCATCGGCTACCACATTACCCTTTCCCGGATGGTACTGCAGCTCAATCTCGAAGTCCGCCATCACTTCGAGCCAACGTCTCTGTCTCTGGTTCAGGTCCTTCTGTGTGTAGACGTATTTAAGGCTCTTGTGATCGGTAAATATCTCCACGCGCTCTCCGTACAGGTAGTGCCTCCAAAGCTTCAAAGCAAAGATCACTACGGCAAGCTCCAAGTCGTGGGTGGGGTAATTCTTCTCATGGGTCCTCAATTGCCTAGAGGCATAGGCCACAACCTTCCCATGCTGCATCAAGACGCATCCTAATCCTTTCCCAGATGCATCGCTATAGATCACGAATCCTCCGGGTCCAGAAGGTATGGTCAAGATGGGTGCTGTAGTCAGACACTTCTTCAGCTCCTCGAACGCCGTCTGACACTCCTCTGTCCAGGTGAACTCCTGATCCTTGCGGGTCAAGAGGGTCATCGGCTCTGCGATCCTTGCGAAGTTCTCTACGAACCTCCGGTAATATCCGGCAAGTCCTAGGAAACTCCTCACCTCCGTGACGTTGGTAGGGGTCGGCCACGTCTCTACAGATGAAATCTTCGCGGGATCTACTGAAATGCCATCTCCCGAGATAACGTGTCCAAGAAATGCGACACGATCTAGGAGAAACTCGTACTTGCTCAGCTTGGCATAAAGCCTCTCTCGTCTCAGCGTCTCTAGCACTAGCCTCAAATGCTCCCCGTGCTCCTCGTGGCTCTTCGAATACACCAAGATGTCGTCGATGAAGACTACCACGAACTGGTCCAGATACTCATGGAAGACTCGGTTCATCAGGTTCATAAACACAGCAGGCGTATTTGTCAATCCGAAAGGCATCACTAGGAACTCGTAATGACCATAACGAGTCCTAAATGCCGTCTTTGGAATGTCCTCCCTTCGTACCTTCACCTGATGGTAGCCCAATCTCAAGTCGATCTTCGTGAACACCACTGCTCCTGTCAGCTGGTCGAACAGATCGTCGATTCGTGGTAGAGGGTACTTGTTCTTGATAGTCAGAGCATTAAGGGCTCTGTAATCAATGCACATCCGGAATGTTTCGTCCTTCTTCGGTACAAACAGCACTGGTGCTCCCCAGGGTGATGCACTAGGACGAACGAATCCTTTGATCTGCAACTCCTCTAGCTGTAGCTTCAGCTCGTCAAGCTCCTTCTTCGCCAACCGGTACACATTTGATGATACCGGTGCTGCTCCAGGTATTAGCTCAATGGTGAACTCTATCTCTCTATCAGGCGGTAGGCCTGGCAACTCATCTGGGAAAATATCCTCGAACTCTGCAACGATTTCTGGGGGTGCCGTCTCCATCGCCATGTAAGCTCCAGCTGCGTGTCCTACTCCTTGCTCGATGGTGCCTCGCATGAATTCAAACTCCGGTTGTCCTGGCAGTCTAAAAGTAACGCTACCCTTCCGGCAATCTAGCACGGCATTGTACTGGCTTAACCAGTCCATGCCCAGAACAACGTCGAAAGCTGGTATTGGGAGTACCAACAATCGCGCTCTCATCTCCCTACCACAAACTACTACCGAGCACGTTCTAATGGTGCTGGTAACCGGTACGATGCCTCCTCCGGTAAGTATTCTCCAACTCTTAGGTAAGGGGGAAGTTGCTACTCTATGCATTGCTACAAATCTACTAGATATAAATGACAATGTAGCTCCAGAATCAAACAGTGCAGTCGCAGGTAATGATGCAACTAGAATTGTACCTGCTATAGCCTCTCCCTCTGGTTCCTCTTCAATAGATGCTAAAGCAAAGGCTTGTCCGTGCCTCTGCCCTCCTGCCTGCTGTCGGGCCTGGTTGAAGTGTGCCTCCTGTGTGACCAAGGGTGGTCCTCTCTGCTGTCCTCCAGTAGCTGGGGGACGCTGGCCTCCTGCTGGGGGTTGGATCCTCAAAGGTGGTGCTGCTGGCCTCTGTCCAGTCTGGGGTGCTGCGTCTCTGCGCTGGGGGCAGTCTCTAGCAAGGTGCTGGCTGGCTCCACAGACCATGCAGAGCCCAAGCTTCTTCCTGCAGTCTCGGATGACGTGTCCCCTCTTGCCACAGAAGTGACAGGTCGGAAGCTCCTTCTGCTGGTACGGCGCTGCCCTATGCTGTGCCTGCGCTCCTGGACGACGGATCGGTCCTCCGGCTCCTTGCTGGGTCCTGGCTGGAACGTTTGTGCTGGAACGTCTCGCTCCTCCTCTTCCTATAGCCTCTTGGATCCTCGCCTCTGATAGGACCTCTTCATAAGAGATCCTCGCCTGGGTAGTAGTGTACCTCTGCAGCTCTTGAGTGAGGCTGTGGTAGAATCTCCTGGCTTTCTCCAGGTCATTGGGGATCAGGACTGCTCTGAATCGGCTGAGTCTGCTGAACTCTCCGTCGTAGGCGTCCACAGTCAGGTTCCCTTGCTCCAGGTGCAGGAACTGAGAGTACAGGGCGTTCCTCACCGTAGCTGGGAAATACTTCTTGTTGAAGTGCTCTAGAAATTCCTTCCAAGTCTGCTGTCGGCCAATGCTGCGCTCCATAGAGTCCCACCAGTGATGGGCGTTGCCTGTGAGTTGGGCCCTCACCGCGGTCATCCAGAGATCGGGGTGTAGCTGCGAACCCTCTAGCAGCATCTCAGTGTTGGAGACCCAGTCTGAGATCTCCTCAGCCGTCTCCTTACCCGAGAAGGTTCCCGGGCCCATCGTTCTGAAGCCTTTTACAGTGCCCGCTAGCCGGTCAGGTGCAGGTGCCGGTACTGGTGCTGGTGCTTGGGCAGGTGCCCTCTCTAGTACGGCCATCAGACCCTGTCTCAGAGTCTCCGTCTGCTGCATCTGGGCCTGCATTATCATTTGGAAGAACTGCATCATCTGTGTCTGTCCCTCCGCTGGTGGCATCTGATGTGGAAACGGTGGGGGTGGTGGAAGCGGTACCTCCTGCTGTCTCCTCGGTGTCTCCTCGGGTGCCGGCTTCTCGTACTGCGGCATCGGTGTCGCCCTCGAGGTCTGCCCCTCGAAGTGCTTCCTCGGAATCGTCTGTGATGCCTGGCCCTCTGGCTGCTGCGTCTCCTCGTCGGGAGAGATTTGATGCCAGTGCATCATCGGGGCCTGTGGGATCACCTCTGCCTCTGGCTGAGGCTGCTCTCTGGGTGGTCCCCGAGTCGCATCCTCTCTCGGTGCTGCAGGTGGCACTACGACACCAAGTATCTCACGTCGGCTCCGAAGGTTCATCTCGCTGTAAGAGAAAGAACTTCATTAGAGAGAGTACGGAATAAATCAAACAGGATGCAAATATATTACAGTTCGGAAGAGGTTCAAAGGCGTAATCAAGTGAAAGAGACCTAGTAATTTCTATCCTATTGCAGGCTCGCTGGGCACATTTCCATACCACAAGCGATAGATGTTTGGTATTTCAGACCTGCATGGGCCACCACTAAAACCATGTCACGCCCCAGTCCCAAAATATTATGGAACCAGGCCACGTGGCATTGGCCAGCTGACACGACTCCGAGGATATCCCAATTTAATGGATCCTGACGAAGTGTGCTACGCTATCCTAAATCTAACAAGTCTAATAACAACAACAGGCAATGTCTAATCTCATCCACAGATAACAAGTAAATACTGAAATGAAAGACTGGAATATAAGAAACATAGTCGACTGACATAGTACAACTGAAATAAGTCTGGTGGGAACAAACACACTACAAATGTACTGATAGTCTGAAATAAAGTACTGAATATCTGAAATAAAAGTACTGATAAGGAGAGACTGGAACAACATCTAACTAGGTAAGGGCTCCAGGTGCAGGCGGAAGGCCTACCAATCTGATCAGGGGTACTCTGATGGAAGGACCTCTAGCTTCTCGTCCAGAGCAAACCTCGTCTCTATGCCTGGCCCGTAAACTGTGGGATAAAAGGCCTCGTCCAGATCTGGAAGATAACCAGGTCCTCAGAAGGACGTAACAAGATACAATATGCATGCTGGATAGTACTGAAATAAAAGTAAAGAGGGGGTGTGCTAACCATCTAAGTGAATGCAATATAAGGACAACCTAGGAACGTATAAGTAGGTGTAGGCATAACGTCCAACATCCTCTAGAGTGTGGTATCTGTAACGTCCATCATTCCGAAGAATGAGGTATCTGTATATATATAACGTCCACACTCTAAGGGACGTGGTATCTGCAATGTATATACGTCCGTAAGACTCCGAAGAGCGCGGTGTCTGAAATATAGGGAGTCACCGGGCCTGTGGTTCCTCTGGATACCACGGAGTCCGATGGGGGTATCCCATACGTCTGTCAGTTGTCCTTCCCGCCCAATGTAGATACGCAAGTCGAATATACGACTTGAGTGTACCGTATCTAGATGCCAAGTCTCAACTAATTATGTTACTCTAGAATACATGCTAGTCCGTGATGCATGTCGTACATACCGATAGCGAATCGGGTACGCGGACCCGCATCCCAATATGAATGTACCATCGTGGTACGTGTATAGTGCCATGGTCTAGGAGGATATCAAAATATTCTCGCAGCAGCGGTTGAGTCAACTAGCAACTAGGTCAAGTACACTACTCATCGACGCAATGTCGACTACACCCGAGTCAATCTCGGATGCGCACAGTTCATGTATATTTGAAATATTCAATATTTAAATTTAAAGCAGTAAATCAGCAAGGTATACTTGCCTGTCCCGGGTAGCTGCGAAATCCAAAGCCCTGCTCCTGATGCCTCGGCAGTAGTGTCCAGCAATCCTATATAGGATGTAGTAATGACCAAATTAGTCGCTACAATAGCACGACTTAGACACACTGTCCGTATCTACAACTGACACAGGGTCGGGGCTGTAAGTATATATAGCTAACACTATCATTTACATATACACTATATCATATTTAATTATATTAGAATAATATATATGTTTAATAGTACAAAAATAGTACTTATGTATTAATTAGTATATACTAAATAATACACATATTAAATATGTATACCTAATTGGTAATATCACAAAATCATATATATATACATATATATATTTAGATAACAATTTTGTACATAATTTAATATATACAACATAATGAATGGTTTATAAAAATATCTACACATACTAGTAGGTACCTATATATATATACATATATATACATATACATCCTAGAGGGTTAATACGTATAAGCATTTAATATATATAATAATAATACATATAATATACTTAATTTCCAGAAAATATATTTAACACAATAAATATTATATACTTAATATTTTTCTTATATTTTTAAAATACTTACATACATTCATACATGCATACATACATACATACATACATACATACATATACATGCTACATATGTATAAGTATAAGTACGTAAATATACTTAGAAAATAGCATTATATTATATAAAAAAATTTAATCACAGAAATTTCCTTGATTTTAATTTATAATAATAATAATAAAAAAAAACTTATTACATTATACATTCATACATATATTTATATATACCTACATATATAAACATATACATTTATACGAAGAGGTGTTTGTATACGTACACAAAATACACAATTTTATTCTATTATATATGATACTAATTACAATAATTATATATATAAATATTACAGAATTTATACAGGAATGTTTTAAGTAAAAATACTCATAAATACTAAAATACATAAATTAGTATTGAATACGTATTTAAATACCTAATTAATACACACATCTATACGTTTATATTTGCAGTCCTAAATACGCATCCAAATACCCGTATTTACATATAAAATGATGTACCTCAGCGAAGCTCGGGTCGAGGGGGGTCGAGTTGGTCGGTCGTCGCCGGCGGGGGTGGCCGGACGGCGCTCCGGCGAGGCTCGGGGAGGATCGGCAGCAGCAGCCGCGGTTTGGTATAGTTGATGCTGCGGGTCCGGTATCTCCTCGAGGCGGCGGCGGCGTTGGCTGAAACTCGACGGGGTGGTGGAGGACTGGCTGGGGGTGGGCTCGGCCAAGTGTGGTGGTCGGAGATGCGGTGGTGGCGGAGCACGAAACAGAGGGGAGGTCGGCTGTGCACTCGGGGAGGGAGCAGTCGGGTTCTGTGCGGGTGGTTGGGGGTGCTGCTCCGGCGTCGTGGTGGCCGGTGGCGGTGGTCGTGGGTAGGGGAGGGTCCGGCGAAGGGGTCGGGTGACTATGGAGGTGGTCGGCGGCGGTGGTCGGCCGGGAGGGGTGGTCGGGTGTGAGGGGTTAGGGTAGAGCTCGGTTTGGTATTTCTTTAGGAAATAGGGTTTTAGGTTAGTTACCTAGGTTTGTGTGCCTCTATGTATTGTAAATTAGTATATAAATAGGAGAGAGAGTGAGGGGGGGGGGCTGCCTAGGGGTTAGGGCCGGCTGGACAAACATTTTGGGGAGTGGGATTGTCCATCAAGATGAGTGGAGGGCTAGGAATAGGCCATTCAAATTGTAGGGTCAAGATGGGTTCCCAAAAAGGTGGTGTAAGGACATGAAAAATAGGGGGAAACCAAATGCCTACGGTTGGTTATGAGCATTACTTTTCTCCATGATGGTTTGGGCCAATGAGAGGGGGGCACCTCATTGCAATTTTGCAATTAGGCCCCTGACAATTTGGTATTTGCACAATCAATTTGCATAAGGGATTTAATGTGACCAAACACCATGTTTGGTGTTCCTCATTGGTCTATGATGGTGTTTGGTGTTTTGTAGGAGGCTTGTGGGTGTGGATGTGGGTTTGGGTTGGAGTTGGGTCCAATTTAATTGAGGTTGGGTAGCCACATAAATTAATTCGTAATTAATGTAACGATGTTTCTAATTTAATTTAATTAAAAACCGGGAGTCTAAATTTGGTTGGACAAGGGTCGTTGGTGTAGCTGGCTCAGTGTACAATAATATCATGATCTGGGTTGGTCAAAACTGGTTGAGGTTGGGTCTTAATTTCAATTAAAACGGACAACGAACGTAATTACGCAATTTAATTAATTTGCGCACGGACGTTTGTAACGACTTTTGTGCGTCTAAAATCAGGCACAAAAATCGGTATCCGGGGTTTGTTCTCGGTTCAATACGATGGGTTTACAGGTCTAGGTCAAATATGTGGAATTTGTTTTAGGACAACAGCTAAGGTAGTATCCTAAAACATTCAATCATTTCACAAGTATTATAATGCTATATATATTAAATCATAAATAATTCTAATTAACCCTAATTATGCTAATTAAATTAATTAACCCTAATTACTGGTCGAGGGGGTTTACAGGAGGAGTTCAGGGAGAGGGGGAGATGCTGTCGGGGCTCTGCGGGGATGACCGGGGAGGTCATGGTCGGGATGCAGGCGGCTCCAGCGAGGCGGTTCAGTGGGGAGCAGTGGCTTGGGAAGGCCAGCGGGTTGGGGGACCTGTCCGGCTGCTCCGGGCTGCTGCTCTGGCGAGGAAGAAGGCAGTCGGAGAAGAGAGGGAGAGGTCGGGGTGATGATGGTGGCTTCGGTGAGGTTCAGTCGAGCGGTTGGCGAGGAAGGAGATCCGGTCGAGGCTGTCGAGCTGACGGCGGGTCAGGCGTTCGTACAGGCCGGCGGGGAGATGTTGTGTGGAGGCGGGGGTATCGGCAGGTGGTCGAGGTATCTCTGGCGGGCGAATCTCGACAGGGATGGGGATGAGGGAAGAAGGAGGGATGATGGTAAGGTCGGCTGTGGGTGTAAATTAGGTAAAAATTTAGGAAAAAGGTATTTTATATATGTGAAGGGTTGAATGTTTGACCTAATTCTTGGTCAACATTTTGGAAAGAGGCCTTGGACTCTATATCTTGGGATTGGGCCTTGGGCTCACATGGGGATGTGGGAAGGCTATAATTTGCATTGTTTAAATACAAGGATTGGATTAAAAATAAATGGGCGATGTTGCGCGTTTACACATCCAAAAAATTACAAAAAATCCACGTGAAAGGAAAATTGAGTTTCTTTACGAATTGTCCAATGGTGGGGACACCTCCATGCATTTTTGCATAAAAGTCCCCAACAATTGGAAAAATTGCACAAAGACGAAAATTGAATTTTAATGAATTAAATCGAATGCGCATGATGTTCTAGAATTAATTAGGAGTACATGAGATTAAAATTAGGTTGGATACAAATGTCAGGGACGTAGAGGGCTCAGTATAGAATATTAATAAAATCTGGATTGAATAAAATGGTCAAGGTTGTGTTTCCAATTTCGATTGGAACGCACAAGGATACTGAGTTGGAATTTATTTAGAATTCAGAAATAACATCCGCGACGTTTATTGTATGGCTAAAATATAGCACCAGAGAGCATGATTATAAGTTACACAAGGGTCAGAAAGGTAGGCGAGCATGTCTAGGATGAGGTTGTAAAATTTGTAGATAGGCAATGGCTAGTGAGGTGCTCCAATTATCGAAGCAACGGTAAGGTGCGCTATACGATATATAGTATTGCATAATTAAATTAATGCCGTGTTCTAAATTCTAATTGGTTCAAACTAGCCCTAATTTCTCTATCTAAGCAAAATAAGCCTAATTTTGGGTGAGGGGGTTTACATCCCCTACTCATATCTCTCATCTTTCTCTCTCTCCCTCTCTTTCTGGTCCTGTCCAGAGCCACGACCACCACCATGGTCGCCACCACAAACCACTATCTCTGCCACCATTACGATTTCATGTACTACCATCATCATCGTCATCTTCATCCCCCTCTTCCTCCTCTGTTGTTGCCTTCGCGCCGAGCGAGCCGCCACAACAAACCTCATCGTTGTTGTCGTGTCTCGCCTTCTCTGGTGAGCTCCTCTTCCTCCTCTCTCTTCTCTTCCTGCATCGAGACCTCGTCAGCGTCGAGCTCACCAAGTGTAAGAACCCTAATTCTAAAAACCGTATTCCTATATTATTATTAATTATGTAATTATTATTTATAGTAATTATGAGCTAAATAGAGAAAATATAATTTTCTATTTGATCAAACCCAAAACCTGCAAACCGTTAACCACCCTTCCCGCGTAAAGTAAGGAGTTAATCAACAGTGGCTCATCACCCGCTTATATTTCACCGCGCGTAAACAGCAGCGGCAGCAGTAACAAAACCATCGCCTATATTTTCTCCGCGCGTAAAACTCCTCAGCAGCAGCAGTTCACCCCGCGTAAATTCTTCCTTTCACCGCGCGTAAAACCCAAAACACAACCCATTGAGAGAAAAAAATATCAACAGCAGAAGCAAAACCCAATTTTACTTTGCTTTGCTTTTCCACACGTGTAAGCTTCTCATTCTACCACTCCTTAAATACTATTATTACTAAACACCCCTTAACCGAAACCAAAACCAATAAAAAGAAAGAAACAGCAGCGGCAGTAGTTTTAGTTTTCTTAAACACTAAGTTTCCCCACCGTCTCTTATTCTCTATATATATCCATGTAATACACCCCTAAATCCTAAAACTCACTACTTGAACTTAACACTGTTTTGGACGTGCTATATAGAACTTTTGCTAGGCAAGTATACCTTGCCATTGAACTGAATTTACATTCCATATGATGCATGCATATTTATTTAGTTTAATTATTGCTATATAAATTGTGCGTCCAAGAAAACTTGGGTGTAACGACGATGTCGTCGTACCATATGTTCATTTCTGTAGATTTTTGGACCTACTTTATGAGACCACCCTATTATTATGAGACATTCTATGTTTTATTGGCTGTGACACAGTTGTTACACGAGTTGTGAGTCTCATATAGATCACGGACTGCGTGACAGGTCTGGCCTCCTGTACGTGTGAGCCGTGCGTTAAGGGATGACTGTTGATAGAAACTTTGTATGCTAGTAGACCTGGCAGTTAGTTAGAGGTTTCATCGTGCCATGGACATGGCATACTTAGAGCATGGGATGGGGAGAACAACAAGTAAGACATTTGGGATCTTTTGCACTCTCCTTATATGTAACCCGTACGCTCCACCGGAGATACGCGAGATGACCCCTATACTACTTGGCGGCCTCTGTCGTTCAAAAGACGACATGCTTTATAGGCCTCTGCTTCTCCGAGAGAATCATGCCAATCCCATTTATGGCCAGATAGTCCACATGTTGGAAAGTTATTCTCAAATTGTATTCACTTAGACGGTTAGGCGACCCCTTGGATGTTTATATTTCAGTACTTTATTGGCATGTTATATGTATCTTATTACGTCCCTCTGAGGACCTGGTCCCTTTCCAGATATGGACGAGCATGAGTACCCACAGGAGTATGGACCTGGACCCGACTCTACTTACCAGACTGAGGAGGTCTTACCCTCAGAGTAGCTATGACTTGTTCCACTATTTTGAGATTTTATAGCTATTTCAGTATAGTCATTTTGTAGTGGATTTGTTTCCACCCGACTATCAGACTTGATACATATCTTGATATTTAGTTATATTCCAGCTCTTTATTCCTACTTATTATTTGTGCTGTGGATGAGATATAGATTGTGCATGACTTGTTGTGACAGTATATTACCACTAGTGGATTGCATATTCATTTATGGCGTACGTGTGTATATGATTTCCATATATTGGAGTTCGTATACATACGGCTGGGCGTGTTACGTATTCCTAGTCCTACATATTTTGGGACTGGAGCGTGACATATTTTTAGTGGTGGCCCATGCAGGTCTCGAATATATTGTCTTGGTTACATAACTGTACCAAACAAGCCTGCGTATAGGAATAGAGTATAAGGATCTCATCCATACTTGACTGAAACCTTATTCTTCCTTAAGTTTTACGCCAGGAACCCTTTACGCTGAGACCATGGACCTCTATTTTTATGTAGAGTAACCAATTTATTGGCATAAAAACCAAACTATGCAGAAGATTGTTTACTTTACGCTGCGGATATGACAAACTGCTAAACTACGTTTCCTTAGACTTCTAAATCCTGCGTATGACACATCATGCAAACCACGTAGATAACTGTCCCTGCGTAAAACTTGACGATTCATGTACAATAGGTAACTAGCGTAGAATAATCTGATTAAGCGTAAAATATAAGGATGGTAATGTGAGCGTATTTGCCATAAGTTTTAGTTTTCCCAGACATGACCAAATCTCGTGCATTAAATATAGAGATATGCCTCAAGCCCTGTGCAAGAAACAACTTTTTGACGTGGCACATGATTTTGTTTTATTTTGAGCGTAAAACCATTTCTGTAGACAGCGTATTCAGAAGACTCCCTTTCTTTCCTTTGGATGCGTAAAAATGACTTGTAACAAATATGTCACTAAATGACAACCTGGGTCTCTGTGTAAATCATCATCACAGCCGTCCTCTCGATTGTCGTGCAGTACTTTTGTCAGATGTCAGGTTCACTGATTTGACTGACCAACTCATGATGAGTTCCTCGTGCAAACCTTACGCCACAACGTATGTTAGATTTTTACACACAGATTTTATGCATCAACTTTTACGCGAAGACCTTTCTTGCGAGCCTTACACAGAAAGTGTAGCAAGACTTTATGCGCAGAACTTTTAGACAGGCAGATTTTATGCAACATATCTTTACGCAGCCTATCTTTTACGCACCAACTTTACGCACGGAACCCTTTACGCAGACTTTTACCCAGACAATTCTGAAAACCTACTTTACGTCAAAATTACCTCAACTCTCTGCTTTACGGAGACAGCTCTGAATCTCTACTTTACGCCAAACTATCTTGAAGCTCTGCTTCACGCAGGAAGCTTATCAACCTGTTTACGCCAACCATCTTAAAGCCCTGTTTTACGCAGGAGATACTTCATGTATGTTGCAAGTTTTTGAATGTGAAATACGCAGACAATTTCCCTGCATATTTTATGCTTCTACATTCTATCTAATGCTTCCATCCTTCCTGTACTCCTTTTAAATATTTTACATCACCTGCAGAGAGATACTATCACAGATGGTGATACAACTCCTGGAGTCAATGGTCAGACTCAAGGAGAGACCTCAACTCTTAGACTTCTGGGATCAGATGGACAGATTCATAATCCAGTTACATCTGATATTCCCATTCCACCTAATGGAAACCTTCCAGTCTCATCGACACCGCAGGATGGCCAGGCACAACTGTTCTAATTCTTTCAGATGATAATGCAGGAACAGCGATAACAGGCCGCCATACTAGCTGCAGAGCAGAGACAACAAGCATCAGAACAGAGACAAGAGTTCCTAGCAGCTATTGAAAGAATGGCTACAAAGACTACTGTACCAGCTCAAGCACTAGCTCCAGAACCTTGAGCTAGAGTTGGTTCAGTAAAGGACTTTGTACCAATGGGTCCGAGGCCATACAAAGGCATTGAAAGTCCAAAGGAAACTACCAACTGGATTACTCACACTAGGAAGTTATTAGAAGCGTCGCAACTACCTGCAGACCTATGGATGACGGGTGTAAGGACGCTTCTAGATGGTAATGCTCATCACTAGTGGGAATCCATGAAGCGCCAGCTGGGTACATACCAGACATGTGAACAGTTCCTGTAGTGCTTTGAATGAAAGTACTTCCCGGACACCGTCAGAGATGCATTGTACGATCAGTTTCTCCACTTGGAGCAGGGGACAGAATAATTGACGAGTACGATGCTGAGTTTAGTCGCCTTAGTAAATATGGCGCTGCTCTGATACCAGATGACTTGGCCAAAGCCAAGAGATTTTATCGTGGACTGACACAGGAGCTCCGATACTATACTAGCTCCCAGTCCCGGATCTCTTATGCCGAGTTACTGACAGAAGCCAGATTGTAAGAAACCATCAGTAAAGGAAAGGGAGGTCAGCTGAGGACACAACAAGGACCGACAAGGACACAACAAGGAGGACATATCAGACGTCCTTTAGCTCAACAACAGCAGTACCAGCACCGAGCAGGACCATACCAGATCCCAGGGAAGCTCCACTACAATTATTATGGGAAACGCAGACATATTATGAGGGATTGTCGAACTCGCTTGGGACAATGTATGATATGTGGTTCCGGGCAGCATATGATAAAAGGTTATCCTATGCAACAAGCATTAACACTTCCACCACCAGCACAGAGACTAGCGCTTCCAGTACCAAAGCCAGCTCAACAGATGGCTAGACCAGGAGCACCTCGAACTCCAGCAGCAGGAGGATTTCAGCAAGGACAACCTCTACCTACACAGGAGGAACAGTTCGCAAGGGCCAGACATGGACAACCGTAGTGAAATGGGCAAGCTTTTATAATGGAAGTGGATGACATGGATCAGGAGATTAATGTCATAGCAGGTATCACTCTTGCTTTTACTTTTCCTGCTACGATATTGTTTGATACGGGAGCCACCCACTCATTCATATCATCTAGTTTTATTGCCAAACACAATATTGCCTCTACACCTTTACCTAGTTGTATTAGAATTCTCACTGGGGGAGGAGTTGTACCTATTAGTAGAATTTATAGATCATGTCCTATAGTGATACGTGGCAGAGAAATGAATGCCCAACTCTTAGTCCTTCCTATGCCGACTTTTGATATTATGCTTGGAATGGACTGGCTAAGCAAGTACCATGCTTTCTTTGATTGCTTTGGAGGAAGCATTCTTTTTAAGGTACCCGGTCAGCCTGAACTTGAGTTTGCACGAGGATCCACAGAAATCCTTGATGGTATGCAGCTCACAATGGACGATGTTGTCTATCATCCCATTATTTCAGAATTCTAAGACGTCTTTCCAGAAGAATTGCCAGGCCTACCCCCAGATAGAGATGTAGAATTCTCAATTGAATTGACACCGGGAGCAGCACCCATATCATTCCATGTTTATAGACTGGCAACGAAGGAGATGGATGAACTGAAGACACAATTGAAAGAACTAGAAGAGAAAGGTTTCATCCGACCAAGTGCATCACCCTAGGGAGCACCAGTATTGTTCATACCAAAGAAGGATGGGGCAGTGCGTATGTGCATAGACTATAGAGCCTTAAATGCAGTGACAGTAAAGAATAAATATCTACTGCCACGCATTGATGACTTATTCGATCAGCTTAATGGAGCCAAGATGTTCTCAAAGATAGATTTAAGATCGGGATATCACCAGGTGAAAGTACGAAATGAGGACATTCCGAAGACCGCATTCCGGACAAGATATGGACACTACGAGTTTATGGTCATGCCATTTGGATTGACCAATGCTCCATATATCTTTATGGACTTAATGCATCGAGTCTTCCACCAGTATTTGGACCAGTTCATAGTCTTCTTCATAGACGATATTCTTGTCTATTCAAAGGACCACGAGGAGCACGAGAAGCACCTACGAATTATTTTAGAAACCTTGAGAAGAGAACAGTTATATACAAAACTCAGTAAATGCGAGTTCTTCTTGGACAGAGTTTCATTTCTTGGACATGTTATTACCGGAGATGGTATTTTTGTTGATCCAGAAAAGATCTCGGCAGTCGAGACATGGTCTGATCCTAAATCAGCAGCAGAGGTAAGAAGTTTACTTGGACTTGCGGAATATTACCGACGTTTCGTAGAGAACTTCTCAAGGATAGCAACACCTATGACTCGGTTGACTTGCAAAGATCAAGAGTTTATATGGACCAACGAGTTTTAAACCGCTTTCGAGGAATTGAAGAAGCGACTGACTACATCACCAGTATTAACTATTCCATCAGGGTCAGGAGGCTATGTGATCTACAGTGACGCATCAAGAAAAGGTTTGGGATGCGTATTGATGCAGCATGGCAAGGTGATTGCATATGCATATAGACAGTTACGAGTACATGAGAAGAATTATCCAACTCATGACTTGGAACTTGCAGCCGTTGTATTTGCTCTAAAGTTATGGAGACACTACTTATATGGGAAACGAGTGGAAATATATACAGACCACAAAAGCCTCAAGTATGTCTTCACACAGAAGGAGTTAAATATGAGGCAACGTCGATGGCTCGAGTTGATGAAAGATTTCGAGATAGAGCTACATTATCACCCAGGCAAGGCTAACGTTGTAGCAGACGCGTTAAGCCGGAAGCCAGCAGCTTATTTCCTAACAACACAGAAGGAATTATTGGAGGACTTGCAAAAACTTGGCATCGAAGTAATATTACCCGGAACAGACGGAACACTAGCCAACTTGCAAGTACAATCATCACTAGTAGAAAGAATCAAGGCAGCATTGCCTACATACGCCAGGTTTAGAAGATTAAAGGAAAGAATAGAAGTCGGAGAGCAGACAAGATTGCGCATCCATGATGATGGAACATTACGATGTGGTGATCGTCTTTATGTTCTAAATGGAGATATTTGACAGGAGCTGATGACAGAAGCTCAAAGTTCGATATATTCTATTCATCCTGGAGGCACCAAGATGTATCAATATTTGCGACAGTACTTTTGGTGGCATGGAATAAAAAGAGAGATAGCTCGCTTTGTAGCTAAATGTTTAATATGTCAGCAAGTAAAGGCAGAGCACCAGAGAACAGCAGGATTATTGCAACCACTCCCGATTCCAGAATAGAAGTGGGAGCACATCACTATGGACTTCGTCACAGGTTTTCCCAAGAGTCCAAATGGGAAAGATGCATTATGGGTAATAGTGGACCGACTCACCAAGTCAGCCTATTTTTTGCCTTTTAGAATTGGCCAATCTACAGAAACTTTGGCTGACTTATATATAAGGCAGATCTTGAGATTGCACGGAGTACCCGTCAGCATTGTATCAGACAGGGATTCGCGCTTTACGTCACATTTTTGGAGGAGCATGCAAGAAAGTCTTGGAACTCGTCTAAAGTTCAGTACATCTTATCACCCACAGGTAGATGGACAGTCAGAGCGTATTATACAGACATTAGAGGATATGTTGAGGGCTTGTATGTTGGACTTTGGAGGATCATGGGAGGACCACCTACACCTTGTGGAATTTTCTTACAACAATAGCTATCAGGCGAGCATCCAGATGGCTCCGTTTGAAGCATTGTATGGAAGAAAGTGTAGGTCTCCTGTATGTTGGAGTGACGTGGGAGAACGTCAGATTCTGGGACCAGAGTTAGTGATCAATACCGTAGAGACAGTTAAGAAGATACAAAGACACTTGCGGGCAGCGCAAGACAGGCAGAAACAATGGACAGACCTTCATCGTCGTCCCTTGGAGTTTAAAGAGGACGATTATGTCTTCTTGAGGATATCACCTACTAGAGGCACTATTCGATTTGGAGGGTGAGGCAAGTTGAGTCCAAGGTATATTGGACCATTTGACGTGCTAGAGAGAGTGGGAGAAGTAGCGTATCGACTTGCACTACCACCTTCACTTGAGGGAGTACATGATGTATTCCATGTGTCAAAACTCAAGCGATTTATGGCAGACAGTAGTCATGTTCTAGATCATTCGGAGATCGCCATTGGGCCAAGCTTGTCATATCAAGAGCAACCGTAGAAATCCTCGATCGTCGAGAGAAAGTATTGAGGAACCAGTCTATTCCCTTAGTCCTCGTGGCATGGAAGTATGGCGCGCCAGGAGAATCTACTTGGGAGCGCGAGGACGACATACGCCAACGTTTTCTGAACCTATTCATTGACGAAGGTATAAATTTACTTGTTAAATTATATCTCTTACAAATCTTGACTTTCTACCGTGGCTTAGTTTTAATTTCGAGGACAAAATTTTTATAAGTTGGGTAAAATATAAGAACCCTAATTCTGAAAATCGTATTCTTATATTATTATTAATTATGTAATTATTATTTATAGTAATTATGAGCTAAATCGAGAAAATAGAATTTCCTATTTGATCAAACCCAAAACCCGTAAATCGTTAACCACCCTTCCCGCGTAAAGTAAGGAGTTAATCAGCAGCAACAGTAACAAAACCACCGCCTATATTTTCTCCGCGTCTAAAACTCCTCAGCAGCAGCAGTCACCCCGCGTAAATTCTTCCTTTCACCGCGCGTAAAATCCAAAACACAACCCATTGCGAGAAGAAAATATCAACAGCAGAAGCAAAACCCAATTTTACTTTGCTTTGCTTTGCTTTTCCACACGTGTAAGCTTCTCATTCCACCACTCCTTAAACACTATTATTACTAAACACCCCTCAACCAAAACCAAAACCAATGAAAAAAAAGAAACAACAGCGGCAGTAGTTTTAGTTTTCTTAAACACTAAGTTTCTCAACCGCCTATTATTCTTTATATATATCCATGCAATACACCCCAAAATCCTAAAACTCATTACTTGAATTTAACATTGTTTTGGACGTGCTACACAAAACTTTTGCTCGGCAAGTATATCTTGCCATTGAACTGAATTTACATTCCATATGATGCATGCATATTTATTTAGTTTAATTATTGTTATATAAATTGTGCGTCCAAGGAAACTTGGATGTAACGACGATGTCGTCGTACCATATGTTTATTTTTATAGATTTTTGGACCTACTTTATGAGACCACCCCATTATTATGAGGCATTCTATGTTTCATTGGCTGTGACACAGTTGTTACACGAGTTGTGAGTCTCATATAGATCACGGACTGCGTGACAGGTCTGGCCTCCTGTACGTGTGAGCCATGCGTTAAGGGATGACTGTTGATAGAAACTTTGTATGCTAGTAGACCTGGCAGTTAGTTAGAGGTTTCATCGTGCCATGGACATGGCATGCTTAGAGCATGGGATGGGGAGAACAATAAGTAAGATATTTGGGCTCTTTTGTACTCTCCTTATATGTAACCCGTACGCTCTACGGGAGATATGCGAGATGACCCCTATACTACTTGGTGGCCTCTGTCGTTCAAAAGATGACATGCTTTATAGGCCTCTACTTCTCCGAGAGAATCATGCCAATCCCATTTATGGCCAGATAGTCCACATGTTGGAAAGTTTTTCTCAAATTGCATTCACTTAGACGGTTAGACGACCCCTTGGATGTTTATATTTCAGTACTTTATTGGCATGTTATATGTATCTTGTTATGTCCCTCTGAGGACCTAGTCCCTTTCCAGATATGGACGAGCAGGAGTACCCACAGGAGTATGGACCTAGACCCGACTCTACATACCAGACTGAGGAGGTCTTGCCCTCAGAGTAGCTATGACTTTTTCTACTGTTTTGAGATTTTGTAGCTATTTCAGTATAGTCGTTTTGTAGTGGATTTGTTTCCACCCGACTATCAGACATGATAAACATCTTGATATTTAGTTATATTCCAGCTCTTTATTTCTACTTATTATTTGAGTTGTGGATGAGATATAGATTGTGTATGACTTGTTGTGACAGTATATTACCACTAGTGGATTGCATATTCATTTATAGCGTACGTGTGTGTATGATTTTCATATATTGGAGTTCGTATACATACGGCTGGGCGTGTTACGTATTCCTAGTCCTACGTATTTTGGGACTGGGGCGTGATACCAAGCACGACTCGAGCGTCGCCGACTGTCTCTCTCCCTTTGTCTCTCTCTCTCTCTCTCTCTCTCTCTCTCTACAGCGGCTCCTCGCCAGTGACGAGCTAGTTAGTCGTTGGCTCAAACCCGCCAGCATACATGACTGTCTTTCTCCGCTCGTTGAGTGCCAACCGGTCTATACCGAATAGATTGAATAACCAAGAAAATTATTTTGATTCGGTTTATATCGGTTTTAGATATATTTTTTTGGGTTTCGGTTTGAATAAATTTGAATCGATTTTCTCAATTTTTCAAAATTCGGTTCGATTGAAACCAAATTAACCGAATACTAGCCCCTATATACAACACCAAATTTTTACTTCTACTGTTTGGTTGCACAAGAAAGAATACAATAAAGTAGGTTGATTTGATGGCTACAGTACATCGTCCCATGTTTTTCTCTACTTTCATTTCTGAAATAAAGGAAGTGAGTGGATCTTGTGGCAACAAGGAAGAACAATAGACTAGTTAGTAGAGGAGGATGGAGGGGGAGGAGGGGCGTTGAGCTCAAAGAGCAGGACGTCGACTTGTAGACATCGACCGATGATAGACTCGAACTCCTCGAATTGGACAAATTCGTCGTAGTCGGAATCAGCAGCATATATCATGGAGTTGATGGTGTCGTCGGAGAGAAAGTGATTCGGTTCTAGAGGAATATAAGGACTTAAGGTCGTCGTGGGCGATATTTTCATCGTGATCGACATCAAAAATGTTGAGGGCCAGGAGGAGGAGTGCATAGGATAACTCAACTGGCTCACTATCATGTGGCCCATAGTGCATAGGACACCAATCCTCTAATGAATTATCTGAAAAAAATATCCAATCAGGATTAGAGCGAAGTACAACCCAAATAGCAGTTCCAATAATTGACAAAAACTATAAAACAGTAAAAGCAATGAACATAAATGATGGAATAACTAAAGTAGCTTATATCACAAGAAAGGTTATCACGATAAATAATGGCAAGAACTGAGAACAATATGGTGAGGAACAATAGTGTAATGAACTGGAGTAAAGAAATTAATATAAATAAAAGTACCTTAAAATATTAGTAAGATTATGTGATCGGCTTGGGCCTAACATGGGCTATATATAAAAGGCGAGCTAGCGTGATCACGCGTGAGTGACATGATCTGCTAACTATCACGGGCTATATTAAATCACGGGCTATAAGGTATGATCACATATCCACTAATACTTCTCCAACCCCCGACTAGTACACAGATCTAAATCACGACACGTTATAACACGTATATCACACTGCACGGTCTATAATATCATGCACTGTAATCACGGTCTATTTAATCACTAAGATATCACGGTAATCATCGAGTAATCATAAAATACGATACGGTGATCACTGAGTAACCACGACAATAATATCTCATGACCAAGATCCACATATACCAATTCATGAAATCATCGTGTCAAGAATCAAATATATCACTACTAAATACATGAAACATAGATGCTATCAAATAAGAAAACTATCAGAGAATGTACTCGCCTCTGGTCCTGAGCAATAGATGTCACTCGGGATCCGAGCTGGTGTCATACAACTAGATATGAATGGCATGTCAAATTGGTGTAATAAAATGATAATGAACTAAAATGCATTAAACATGCACTTCTAGGCTACTTCTAGCTAAACTAGGTCCATACTAGGTTAATTAGTCTATATTGACTGTTAACTAGCTAACACTAGTTTATACTAGCTATACTAGGTCATTACCTAAGTTTCTAAGTCAATACTAATTAGTACTAGTCAATACCTTAGCTATAATACTAGTACCTAGCCCCTTGGACCAATACCTTA
Organism: Iris macrosiphon; assembly: GCA_036927795.1. Lineage (NCBI taxonomy): Eukaryota > Viridiplantae > Streptophyta > Magnoliopsida > Asparagales > Iridaceae > Iris > Iris macrosiphon. The sequence continues at coordinate 329,368,131 of JAYESA010000004.1, read as the reverse complement.
GCTATTATCAATAACTTAATATTAACATACTAATAATAACTAATTTATAACAATATACTAACTAATGCTTACACAACTAACTATTGATAACTAACACTGCTACTAACATCTCTATACTTCATACTAACTAGCAACCCAAATCACCATCAGTTGAACAACTGATATACTCTACTACAACAAAGTTTCAACTGATACTCTCCTCCTTAGTGTTTCACACTGATACACACTTTAGTGTGTTCAGACATGAGCTTCCCCCTCCTTCCTACACTTCACTCTAACTCCCAAAATCTCAGGCCTACCTCAATTCACTTCCCAGTTGCTGCATTCACCCCCCTTCACCAACTTGCTACTTTCAAGTTAAACCACTGCTAAATCCCAAAGGCAGTGCACCATTGCTAACTCAGTTCACTGTTATAGCAATGAACACTTCCCCAAAGCTAAACATGCCATTATTAACTCACTGCTCTACAACACTATATGTATAGACTGATAACGCACCTTCCTTACCTGTATTTTAATGCAACCCGACCCCCAAGCCCACAACTGTTGTTCAGATGGAAAACCCCAAGCAAGTCCCCCATATCTGATAACCCAGTACACTGGCTTGCCCAAGTTTCCCCTTTGGATACTGACACCAATTCTTTTCACTAATGCCACTGCACTGCAGTGGTTCTTGCCTTCTGCTGATGTTCTTGAGTGGTATCAACTGATACCACTCCCCCACTTTACTGCAGTATGCAATGTCACTGCTCGAGCACATCCCACAATTCCCAAACATCTCACCCTCTGATGCACCATGCTTGAATTCACTGCTATCGAGCAGTTCACCTCTCCCCATAGTTCCTAGTGACTGATACTCATGCACTCCTCAACTCCCAATCACAACACAACACAGCAATAACAGTAGCATTAGCAACTGCTATAACTCCTACCTCACTAACACATAATAACCTAAACACACACACAACAACACAGTCTCATCTCTCTACACTGCACACTGTCCTAACCCAGTCTACCCTTGTTGCTACACAGTCCCAAATACCAACTAACACCACAATCACCCATATACAACTATCAAAACACACACACACACACACACACACACACACACACACACACACACACACACATATATATATATATATATATATATATATATATATATATATATATAGGCTAAGTATGTACATCAACACATTCACACTAGAGTGAGGTCAAATCATCAAGCACCTATTGTGCAAAGTCAAGTTACTCTTGATACACCTTCAACTAACTTACCAAAATCTACAATGACTTGAAAATACTAATTACACATACCAAATGCATCATTATATGACTAATACAACTTGTTCCCATAGGAATTGAAGAGAAATTATACCATTATGCACAAAACCCCCAAATAGACCCCCGTATCATAGCTTATCCTAAAATACCATGATACGGCCTACTCGTATCTATTTATGGACACGTATCTAGTCTCACACCATCAATCTAAGTCTAATTAGACTAAATTGGTCTCATGACATAGACTTGATGCATTAATCTCATAATTCTTTCTAATTAGACACAAATTAATATGTAACTTTCATAATACAAGTCATATGGACCTAATTCTTGATCCTATGGGTTGACCTAAGCCAAGAAATAATTCCTAATAGTTAAATGCATGAATTAGAGTCTAATTTAAGGGGTAGATTCATAATTTATCTATTTGGAGATAGATTTCCAATGAAATACTCAATGAACACAATTAGGACACGATCTCTGTAACACCCCGTTCTGTTCAAGAGGACTGCCGATTCAAACGGCAAAAGTGCAATGTCCCGACCCGCTTTGCTCAGGCGAGAATTCTCGTTTGATGCAAAGGATATCCAGACTTGTCCCTACAGGAATTCGGCTTAGGCTTTCAGAGGCTCGCTTGGCGTATCGCTCAACCGAGGTGAATCATCGCTAAGGTGGGTGGCCACGGTGAACTTGTTTTTGCTTAGCCAACATACTTAAAATTTGGAACGATACATGCTAGTCGCTAGGTGAATCACCCCATGCATGCTAATAAGAATTCAACGCACATAGCTAAGGGAATAATCCCAACTTGTATTGCTTGTGCCAGAACATGAAAATAAAATATTGCTTATATTCAGACCCTCGCATGCTACCCTAGATCTTGTCGCTCGAAAAGTCCCTTACGGTCTCACCTCTCGGTTTACCTACGGGCCCGAGCCAACGTGTCTACTTAAGTCCCTTAGAAACGCATGCTTGCCTGCTTACAAATGTCTAACGTTATTCGTATTGTGCATGCATTCTAGTTAGCCAGGAGACTATCAAATAGCTTTTTTGTGCAATTGAACCTGCAAGTATCCGGGACCGTTAGGTCACCAAGGCAAATCCTCGAACCAGGGGCATGCATCAAGGCAAGTGAATACTGAAATGGAAATCACATCAAGTTTACCTTTGAACGAGAATCAGGTCCATGCTCGTTCATAGCAAAAATTCAAGATTGTACTCGTGTTATTGATTGTATTGTGAAAGATGTGAATTTGGATAACCCCAAAGACCTGCATGTCGCGGATAACTCAGAAACGAGGTATAGTTCAACGGACAGTCACCGGGGCACTGGGACCGATCCGATCCAGATGAAACTCTAGAGTACAGTCTATTATACTGGACGAGATGGCATGTAGCGCTCATTGTTCTTTCGCTGCATACCATTCTCTCCATGGCTGAACTCTAATTGTGTAGTCCATTGTAGTGGACGAGATGGCATGTAGCGCTCATTGTTCTTTCGCTGCATACCATTCTTGCTACTGACTAGGGTCCTTTATGGCTATGCCAGCGACTCATGTTCATATAGATAAGTCATCCTTGCTTAGCGGCTATCCGCGTGCGAGTCATTGTATCGCATCAAAGAACAACTGAACACCTGAACGATCAAGATACAACGACTCTCGTGTTGCATATGCTATTGCCTTGGTTTTCATATATGCTGCTCGTGCTTGAATTAACAATGTCTGCCTTGGACAAGGAAGGTCAAATGATAAGTTGGTAAGTCTTGCCATGTTTCCTCTTATATCGCACAGGCGCACTGCCACAGGAGTTAGGCTATTCAATCTATGCCATAAAACTGATCCTAAGGCAACTAGAAAGACAACATAATAGTTGGTGTACGGAACCTATGTTACGTGTTTGGATTTGTTGAGCGGGCGAGTAGCCTCCCCACCAGTGCATTCAATATACTGATAACCCACAAGAACGTTTGCAGGGTGCGGGAGAACCTCGTTCGGTGTGGATGCCTCCTCCGCGCGTGCTAAGGCCAGGAGTCCACTCGGAAGCTGTCACGATCCGCACCCGAAAATCGGGCATGAGCCGTGGGTACGTCCAGCCTACGCCGCAGAATCAGCGGTAGAACGCTGTAAAGGTCCGTTCTAGGTCAACCATATCTATCTATATCTCACAGAAAAATCCGGCATGACCTCTCCAAAAAGGAGGGCAACCACACAATATATATATGAAATCCTCTCCCAAAGGAGGCAACCACGTAATATATATATATGAACTCTCAATCATAAAATCTAGGGAAAGAAATAAAGCACGATATAATATAAACAAAGAAACAGAACCAAGAGAGCAAGACAATCCAAAATAATACAGTCCAAGTCTACAAATAGCTACAACATCACACAGCGTCAAAAGAATAAGTACAGTCATCCAAAATACAAACCACTGGAAACAACCCAGGAAACTCACCTAGCTAACTAGGGTGCTATAGGCGTCTCCTCGGCGCACTCCTCCTCGATCTCGGGGTCACAACAGTCGTCAACACCCGGCCCGTAGAACGTAGGACAATAGTCCTCAGGATCCTCTGGAAAAAATATGCCCAGTCAGGACTGGAGCGAAGTACATAACTCTGAAAGCAACTCCAAATGCATGGTAAGGTGTATATGACGAGCAATAGAAAAGTAATCAAGATGCACAGGAAATAAATATATGCTGGAGCACAATAAGTAGCTGCAATATAAACTGGAGAACGATACAAGTAGTAAAAAAGTAACTGCAGGTGAGAAACATGAATACTAGCTAAGTGCCTTGAGCACAAGTTCGTTATGTGATCGGCTTAGGTTGCACATGAAAAATACTAAGATAACTCCGTTATGCGTGAGTTGCATAACCGACATACACATGAATACTGTTTGGCTTTGATCATATAACCAACTCACTACTCCCCTCCCCCACTAATACCATTGGATCCAACCACAACACGCTACGTACATGATAATAGCTCGCGCACACGAAGACGAGAGCACAAGAAGCACATGATAGCACATGAGAATCAATACCCGAAGCACATGATAAAATACACGTGATAGAGTACCCGCTGAACACGGTAAGGGGGATAGCATCTCATGACGGGATCCACTAGTACCAGCTCGTGTAACAATGTGTCAGAATTAAGTATTACAGTTCTAGAACAAGTGATATAAACGCTATCATGAAATGGAAACTATCAGAGGTAGGTACTCGCCTGATATCCTGAGCAACTGATGAGGATCGAGATTCGGACCGGTGTCGCAAGGACCTAATGCGAAAAGCAGAATTAAACAGGGTTCTAAGCATTTAAACTGATATAAAATAATTAAAAACAGGCTTCTAGGGCTATTCTAGGTCGAACGGGTCAAACCGGTGAAATTTGGGTCAAAAAGTCAACCCGGGGTCCAAAAAGTCAACTCTAGGTCAAACTAGGTCAAAAGTTGACTTTTACGGTCAACGGAGACAATTATGGTCAAAGCTAGGTCAAACTAGGGTGCCCCTGAAATTCTAGGTCAAACCGAGCTCATTAAGCTACTAAACTCACAAACTCGCCTAATCGAGATACCGGGATACCCTCGGTATCCGATACCTCGCCCTAGGCCACGCACCCCGCCTAAACCCGCTAAAACCTATGCTAGCACGCGTAAATATATATATATAAACATACAAAAATCATTCCAAGACATTTCCTAGGCTAATGCTCAAATACCCCGCTCGAAACTCAATACCTTGAATATCTCAAGATATTGAGATACCTCGGTATCTCAAGGTATTGAGGTTTCGCTCTAAAACCCCTCTAGCTAGCTATCTAGCTACTAATTATGCACATAGTTATAAATCTAGGCTAGGTAATATAGATATCTACCATATGTTAATACATCTAAGTAGGTATCTACCTATATACATATATATCCACATACACATATACCCAATTACCCATTATCTTACCCTACGCATATATATATAACTTATAGGCATATAGATATCTATATCCTAGATAGGTATATCTAAGTATCTAGCTATCTACCTATCTATAATCTATAAATCTAACTATCTACCTATTATCTACTTATCTAAGTAACTATCTATCTATCTAAGTAACTACTTAATCTAACTAGCTATTTATCTATCAACTAATCTATCTAACTTATACTCTAACTATTATCTATTACCTATCCCTCGCTAACACTACCCGCTGCTACTAGCCTTGTCAACGCGCTGCTGCTGCTGGCTCTACATGCTGATGATGCTGCTGCTGGCTGCTGTTATTGCTGCGCTGCTGCTGCTCCTCTTGGTACTGCTGCTGCTGCAGCTCCCTGCTGCTGCTGTGCTGCTGCTGCAGTGCAGCAGCAGCTGCAGCCACTGCTTGCTGTCCCCCCTTCCTCTCACAAACACACACGCACACACTCTCCTATACATATATATATATATATATCACCCTATATATATATATATATACATACATATATATCTATATATATATCAACTAGATACCTATATATATATACACTTATCTCTACTCTAACACACACACTAACACACTCACACACTAATACACACACACTCACAACACTAACAACACACACACACATAAATATATATACATAGCTATATATATATATACACTTAATATATATATATATCTACACACACTCTCAACTATATATATATATATATATATACATACACCCAAAATATATATATACATATACACACACACAAGCACACTTACACTTACACATATATATATATATATATATATATATATATATATATATATATATATATATATATATATATATATATATATATATATATATATATATACATATAGACATATACACACACAAGCACATAGATATAAATACACACATATATATATAAATATATATACATAAACACACATACATATAAATATATACATATATATATATATATATATATATATATAGACACATATACACTAACACAACACAACACACAAACCACACGCCCCACTCACGCCCAACGACCCCGACACTCACCAATACCCTAAAATATATAAAATATAACTCGAAAACTCTAGCACACACTCCCCGATACTGATCCAACGCGCGCACAAATCCGAAACGAGGAAACCAAGTCGAAATGGCCGTTCGGTCATTTCGACGAACACGTGGTGCGCGGCTCGAAAAACCTCCTGAAACGTACACCAAACGAACTCGGAATCGGCCCAAAATTTACCCACGTACTCTACACGATGTCTAGATCCTAGAAAATGCTCTCCCGCATTGATTCTAGGCCCGTGGTGAAAACACGCATGTACTTAGAATCGGCGACGATGAAAAGCCCTAATTTCGCCCGAAACGCCCGTTTCTCCGCGACACGACTTCCCGTGTCCAAACGAAGATACGCACTCACCCTTTAGACACCCGACAACGTCTATCTAGGTCCATCTAACCTAGGGCATCACCCAAAATTGGGCCAAATTCGGATTCCACCCGAATTCGACACAAAACCTAATGTCAAAGTCTCTAAACTCACCCAAACTAGTTCCAACTTCCTCCTACGGGTAGGGTTAGGGTCTATGAAGGTTCTACAACACTAATTATACTACACAAAAGTAATTAGGAAGGGGAAAGTTAGATTTTACCTCTTGGAAGTTGGAATCCCAAGGCCAAAGTCTCACAACCCCTAGAAATCACCTCCCTCAAGCTCCAAGCCACCAAAACTAGCCTCCACAAAAAGTCTAGGCTCCACACATCTAGGTTAGGAAAAAAGCAAGGTTAGGCTAGCATAAGGAGAAGGAATGGAAGAAAGAAAGAAGAAAAGTGAAGAGGGAACTCACCTTGGAGAAGAAGGAAGAAGGAAGAAGGAAGAAGAAGTGGAGAAGAAGAAATGAAGAAGAAGTGAAGAATGAAGAGGAATGAAGAAAGAGGGGGCTGCTGCTGGCTTCACACGGAAATGGTAGGTAGGGGCGGTCCGGCCACATGTAAAAAGGGGTTCTCCAAAGTTCCAAATGCCCAAAATACCCTCCCCTAAATTGGTTTTGGGTTTCGGGGTCCAAAAATACTCAAACTAGCTCCAAATCTCTCCAACTAACTTCCTAAAAATAAAATAATAAATCTAAGCCCCAAAATAATTCTCACAAGGGTGTGGGCTGGGTCGGACATGGGTCCACTAGGGTCGGACATGGGTCCAGGCTAGCCAAAACCCTAAAACAATCATTAAAAAAATAACACAAGCACTAAATAAATATAAATATAATTAATTAAATATAAACCGCTATTTATCAAATAAAAATAAAAAAAACCCTATTTTCTAGAATTGGGTAGTGACAGAAGCCTTGGAGCACTGCGTCTGGAACTGAAGCACATATACAAGATGTAAACCCCCTCGATTAATTCTATAGATAGTCAGGTATAGATTGAAAATTTTTGGTTTAGCAACAGATGTTTGAGGTTTAGAGTAGGGTTGTATATGTCTGTTATTTATTAATTAAACCCTTGGCGCGCTCTACCATTTCTTAATTATTCGGAGCCCAGTATCAGCCCATAAATTCTATCGGACTATTGTACTTCTGACTTGACTCGCCAATTTAGGCACTGGACTTTTCTGTCACACAAAAATCAAATCCGTTGTGCCTTAAATTAATCGCATAATTTTCCGTATCCTAAATCCCATATTTAATTCCGTGTCGGACACCTGTGTCGTTACCCCCAATTTTGAGATACCAACTTAACCCGTTGAGCCGGACCAACTAAAGGGTCCAAGACTGACTCCAAGCTCCCACCATTTTTGACCTTTGTGTCATTTTTGAATTTTTACCCCAAGTGCCCCTATTTAATTTAAAAGTGCGGGACACTTTAATTCTATTTAAATCGGGGATACTAATTTTTTCTAATCCTATTTTAATCTTCAATTAATCCCAATGCCCATTTAATTAAGCCTATGCAAAACACACAATACCCCATCACCCTACAAAACACCAAACACCAATTCTCCCATAATTTTTCCATCTTTTTATGTGTTTGTGCAAATTTCCAAATTTAAGGGACTTATTCGCAAATGTTGCATTAGGTGTCATCCCTTCATTGGCCCAAGCCAATGAAGACGGCTCACCCTTACCCTTGACCGATTCAACCCAACCCTACTCTCCCTTTGGAATGAACAAATTTCCTTCATGAGGAATCTACACCACCCATTGGAAATGAGTCAATCCCCACCCTCCAAGCTCCACAAAATCTCCTATTTAATGTCTCCTCAAAGCACACATCCCAAGCAGGCCATAATCCCCATATTTGGGAAACCCCCCTCTCTTTCTCTCCTCTCTTCTCTACATGGAAAACTGAGCCACCCCCTCCATATTTATATTTTCTTTCTTCTTCTTCCATTCTTTTTCTTCTTTATCCTTTCTACTTCCTGGGAAGTCTCCGGTCCGACGGCTGACTTCACTCTGGCCTGTGCACAGTGCCTCCGGCCGACTGATCCGGTCCGGCTGACAGACCCACTCCGGTCCGCTGCTGACCCGCAGCAGTTCGAGCACCCCCCCCCACCCACGGCGGCTCTGGCTGTAAACCCCCTGATTTTCAAGAATTTTTAAAATTGGCTTTTTCACAATTTTCTGGAATTTTCTGGGATTTTTCTGTAATTAAATTCAGGTGTTTTAATTATTAAATGATTTTTAGTTGATATTAAATAATATTAAATATTATGAAAATAATATTTTATGGTGTAAAATGAAAAACTAGACATAGGATAATTTTTCGGGAATTTATTGGACCCCGGAATCATTTTAAAAGCCCTAAAACTAATTAATTAACTAAACCACAATAAACCGGGTTTATTTTAAATAAACCAAACTAACTTTTGAACCAAACCGGTTTAATTAAACCCAATCCTTATTGGGTCGGATCCGGGTCTAACCCAGACCCGTCCCACTAGCCCGACCCGACCCGTAATCCATTTTAATGGATCGGGCCGGATCCAATAGGACCCGACCCGTCCGCCCGCCAAACCCGCACCCGTTAAACCTTTCTTCTCCCTAACCGACGAAACCTCCCGCCGCCGGCCGGCCGCGCCGCTCCGGCTTCCTGCACCCGTCGCCGCGCCGCTTTGCGTCCTCACTAGCTTCTTCCTCCACCCTATAAAAAGCCCTAGTCGACCTGTTTTTCCTCCTCCCTTCTCCAGCTGTCCCCTCCGTCGACGCTCACCTCGCCTTCACCGGACCCTCTTCCTCTCCCTCACCGGACTGCCCCACCAGCTTCTTCCTCCTCCCTATATAAAGCCATAGCCACTCACCTCCTTCCCTGCTCCCCTCGACCTCACCGTGCCGAACCTCCGCCCTGCCGTCGTCTCCCTCGGTGAACCCTCCACCTCCCGCCTCAGCCCCTCCACCGACGAACCCTCTCCCCGAGCACCTCCCAGCGCTGTCGCCTCCAGATCTGCCCGCCTCCAGCCCGTCGACCACCTCCTTCCTCCTCTCCCTAGCACCCGCAGGCCAGCCCCGGGCTCGCCGACCGCTCCGCCCAGTCGCCGGAAGACCCGAGCCGAACAGCTCGCCCCGCCGTGGCCAGCCGACTCCGGCGACACTCCAGCAATCAGATGCCCTAGGGAGGACACGGACACAGCCGCCTCTGACCGGACACAACCCTAACCTTAGGCACGTGTCGGACACGTGCCGGACATGAAGAATTCGCAGTTTCCCGGAGCCCTGTTCAGGTACCCATATCTTTCTCCTCGTAGCTCTGTTTTCGATTTCGTCAGTTGCATTGCGTAGCCTGTATGACCCCCTCGGTGCCCGTGTAATCCGCTCGGTGCATCGCGTCCTGTGGAGATCGCGAACCGCGATCCAAAAACAGGAAAATCAATGCCCTGTTTTACCCCGGAACTGAGTACGCCCCGCCAAATGGGACGACTTGGTCGCGTGCGGTCTTCACCGATACGTGCGCGTCGTTGATACGAACGTGCGGGATTTCGTAGAAGTTGATTCGGATATGCGTGCACACCGGAATCAATGCGTATCCGCGGACACCGCCCCGTATCCGACTTTTCTGGATCTCGCTGTAACTTAGTGTACACACGTCGGATCAAGACAAAATTTACGCCATCAGACTCATAGCAATACGCTGGTCCTGTGACCTAAGTTTGGTTCGATTCTGAGAACGTTGACAAAATCGCGTGTCGTGGGCCCCACAGGCTCCACTTGACGGGCGATTTTGTGATCGGCTCATCGAAATCCAATTCTGGAAGTTCCGTTGGGTTCGTATCATCGTTCCTGACCTGTTGATACTAAGTTAGACAGATTTGGAGACCTTTGACCCTGACGCATTTTTTCGGTGCAAAGCGGCCCACATGTGGACCCCGCCTTGACCCCGAAATGTCATTTTTGCCCTTGTCTCCAAATTGGACTCAAGGACAGGCGTTTCTAGCTGATTAATATTTTCTGGATCTGATGGTGATGTCTATTTCAGCAACTGGAGTACTGCCTAAAATCCCTGCTGAAGCCAGAGCTACAGTTGGAGCCGAAAACCCAGGCAAGTGTACCTTGCCATAATTGCAGTATAATGATTCATTTGTTCTCTTGATTTATTTTTTGTGACTGTTGTACATGCTCAACCCTAGGGCCGTGTGACTTACTTAGCTTTCGATTAACAGTCGGGTGCCAACACCGTACGCGGGGTTGTGTAAGGTCAACTAGAGATGGATATCGTGACAATTATATTCCCGTACTTGCCATATCAAGTACATTATACCCAGGACACTTGACACGAATCATGAGACAGAATCTTCCTGAAATATTCAAGGTGATTCTGTATAGGATACAGGTTTATGACATCTTTACATGCTTAGATTTTATCCTGACTTATTGCATTAGTTTAATCTTGTATGACATGAACATGAGACATTATGGAACTGTGTCGTAAGATTACATTGGGTGGGGAGAGATTTACCATACAAAAGGCTGAATATATATATATATATATATAATACTTAATGGAAGTGCCTTAGACTCTGACACAGAGCTTTGGTACCGTACTGGCCCTTCGAGAAAATACTGCTATGGTTTCTTCGACACTGATCCTGTAGTAGTCTCAGCCTGAGTATGACTAAAACTCTCACTTGCATATCACTTAGCTGGTTATTTATTTACCCTATTGTTTCCTTATTTCTGCACTGCATTATTTTTGGCTTGTTTTATTTGTACCTTGCTATGTCCCCTGAGGACCTGGAATGGATTATATCCCCAGATTTAGAATACGAGATTTACCCTGAGGTGTACGGAACAGGAGCACTTCTCAGAGCAGTACCGGAACTTGAGGACGAGGTGATCGCTGAGGACTTCTCCTGAACAATTGCTTCTTCCATGCTCAGTTTTTATGGCCAAATAAACTCTTTATTTTCCTGTTCAAAAGAACTTTTGTAACAGACTTATTATCGGGTTGTTCCCCGATTTTTAATTACTTGTGACTGGATGTTGTTTATTTTTTTTGCTGATATTACGATCTTTATTCTGTGGATGAGATTAGTAAACCCTGACTATGGTAATACAGCTTAAGTATGCCTCGATGGATCCATTAAATTGGGTTTATCCATTGGTGCGTGCTGCTGGCCATTGTCGCGCATCCAGTCCCTCAATATTTTGGGACTGGGGCGTGACATGGTTTTTGTGGTGGCCCATGCAGGTCAGCGACTAAATTGTTCGGTTTTAACTTAGGGACCGAACAGTCCTACAATAAGAATAGAATAAGTTTTTAGGATCTCATCCACTTGCTTGAATCATTTTTGATATCTGTATCGTATTCGAACTAATTCTTGACTTGCATCCTGCTTTGATTCCTGTGAGCCTCTTATAGTTTATTTTTTTGATGCAGAGTAATGGATTCACGAGCAAACGACGAAACTCCAGCAAGAACACCAATAGGTGCTGAAGCCACCTACGGAGAAGAGGAAGTGATACTATTGAGTAGAGATCCCTCTACTCACCGAAGCAGTCAAGCAGATCAGCATGCTTCTAGATTTCGGCGTGATGACATTCCACCTCCGTCGCAGTTCATTCCACCGATGCCTGTATTCCCACAAGGGCAGCCAATTGACGGGCAACAAATATTCCAAATGATCTACGCAATGATGCAAGCCCAGCAACAAGTCCAACACGAGGCCCAGCGTCGCAAGGCTGATTACTTGAGGAACAGTCTAGTAAATGCACTGGAGCAGGCCAATCTACCAGCTCGACGGTAACCGACGGGCTCTATCACTGATTTCCGCCAACTGAAGCCCCGTACCTTCTCAGGCAAGGAGGAGCCCACAGAAGTTCATGAGTGGCTCACCAACATACAACATCAATTAGAAGCAGCTGAGCTACCAAGGGAACGTTGGATGACTGCCGTCAGAATACAATTGACAGGCAATGCTTATCACTGGTGGCTATCTGAAGAGAGACGACTCGGACCAGACCGAGTTACTTGGGAAGAGTTCTCCAGACTGTTTCAAGAGATGTACATTCCGGCTATCGCTCAATCAGAACTGCGGGATAAGTTCAATCGCCTCGTTCAGGATACTATGACGGTGGAAGAGTATAACGCTGAGTTCATTCGTCTAAGTCGCTTCGCCCCTACCTTGATCCCAACAGAAGAAGAAAAGGCTGAGAAGTTCTTTGATGGGCTAAGATTTGAGTTACAAAGAATGATCGGATCCGTCGTACCTACTTCGTACACGGACATTCTTGTTGTAGCTCGACGTATGGAGCGTGTCATCAGACGAGAATCCAACCTGAAGAGGCCTTCCATATCAGCACCAGCCAGAGCAACGAATGGAGAAGCTGCCAAGAAACCTCATCTGCATCAAGCACCACAGGGAGCTGCATCCAAATCCCTGACTCTTCCTACCTGTTACTACTGCGGCAAGATAGGCCATGTTGAGAAGGAGTATAGACGTAAATTCGGACTGTGCTTAGGTTGCGGATCCAGACAGCATGCAGTGAGGGATTGCCCTGAGTGTAGAGAAGGAGCACCAAGGGCAAACCAACAAGCTCTACCAACACCAGGAGGACATCAACCAAGGCCACCCTTGGCACTTCAAGCAGCACCCTACCAGCAAGCCCAGCAACAGCAGAGGGCACCACCTCAAGGACGCGGCCAAGCTTTCGCGATGACTGTGGGAGACGTGCAGAACCATGGAGTAGCTAATGCGCGTAAGTTTTTGGTAGTTCTGTTTCTATTATTGCTTTAGTTCGTGTCCGTTGGTTCGTGACCCTAGACTTGACTTAACAGTTTTAACTTGCTAATAATAGATAACCTAGTGATCACCTAAGTAATTTTTGAACTTGCTAAATAATCTAGAATTGTTAACCTGATATGTTTTAAAGGATAACCTGGTTTCTAAACTGTAATTTTCTAGATTTCCTATATTTGGAAAATTGCATAACTTTCATTGCTCAGGGAGATGATTTTCCCTATGTGTTTAAACCCACAACTTTGACTTTTCTTAATCTTGATGTGCTTCGAATAAATTTTGTAACCCTGTCATTTTTGTTGACCGATTATTCTTTGATTACGATGACGCAATCCTATTAAGGGGGGTAGATTGTAAACCCCCTGATTTTCAAGAATTTTTAAAATTGGATTTTTTACAATTTTTTGGAATTTTTTGGGAATTTTCTGTAATTAAATTCAGGTATTTTAATTATTAAATGATTTTTATTTGATATTAAATAATATTAAAATATTATAAAAATAATATTTTATGGTGTAAAATAAAAAACTAGACATAGGATAATTTTCAGGGAATTTATTGGACCCCGAAATCATTTTAAAAGCCCTAAAAACTAATTAATTAACTAAACCACAATAAATCGGGTTTATTTTAAATAAACCAAACCAACTTTTGAACCAAACTGGTTTAATTAAACCCAATCCTTATTGGGTCGGATCCGGGTCTAACCCAGACCCGACCCACTAGCCCGACCCGGCCCGTAATCCATTTTAATGGATCGGGCCGGATCCGCTAGGACCCGACCCGTCCGCCCGCCAAACCCGCACCCGCTAAACCTTTCTTCTCCCTAACCGACGAAACCTCCCACCGCCGGTCGGCCGCGCCGCTCCGGCTTCCTGTACCCATCGCTGCGCCGCTTCGCGTCCCCACCAGCTTCTTCCACCACCCTATAAAAAGCCTTAGCCGACCTGTTTTTCCTCCTCCCTCCTCCGGCTGTCCCCTCCGCCGACGCTCACCTCGCCGTCACCGGACCCTTTTCCTCTCCCTCACCGGACTGCCCCACCAGCTTCTTCTTCCTCCCTATATAAAGCCCTAGCCACTCACCTCCTTCCCTGCTCCCCTCGACTTCACCATGCCGGACCTCAGCCCTGCTGTCGTCTCCCTCAGTGAACCCTCCGCCTCCCGCCTCAGCCCCTCCACCGATGAACCCTCTCCCCGAGCACCTCCCAGCGCTGCCACCTCCAGATCCGTCAGCCTCCAGCCCGTCGACCACCTCCTTCCTCCTCTCCCTAGCACCCGCAGGCCAGCCCCGAGCTCGCCGGCCGCTCCGCCCAGTCGCCGGAAGACCCGAGCCGAACAGCTCGCCCCGCCGTGGCCAGCCGACTCCGGCGACACTCCAGCAATCAGATGCCCTAGGTAGGACACGGACACAGCCGCCTCTGACCGGACACAACCCTAACCCTAGGCACGTGTCGGACACGTGTCGGACACGAAGAATTCGTAGTTTCCCGGAGCCCTGTTCAGGTACCCATATCTTTCTCCTCGTAGCTCTGTTTTCGATTCCGTCAGTTGCATCGCATAGCCTGCATGACCCCCTCAGTGCCCGTGCAACCCGCTCGGTGCATCGCGTCATGTGGTGATCGCGAACCGCGATCCAAAAATAGGAAAATTAATGCCCTGTTTCACCCCGGAACTGAGTACGCCCCGCCAAACGGGACGACTTGGTCGCGTGCGGTCTTCACCGATACGTGCTCGTCGTCGATACGGACGTGTGAAATTTTGTAGAAGTTGATTCGGATGTACGTGCACACCGGAATCAATGCGTATCCGCGGACACCGCCCCGTATCCGACTTTTCTGGATCTCGCTGTAACTTAGTGTACACACGTCGAATCAAGACAAAACTTGTGCCATCGGACTCGTAGCAATACGCTGGTCCTGTGACCCAAGTATGGTTCGATTCTGAGAACGTTGACAAAATTGCATGTCGTGGGCCCCACAGGCTCCACTTGACGGGCGATTTTGTGATCGGCTCATCGAAATCCAATTCTGGAAGTTTCGTTGGGTTCGTATCATTGTTCCTAACCTGTTGACACTAAGTTGGACAGATTTGGAGACCTTTGACCCTGACACATTTTTCGGTACAAAACGGCCCACATGTGGACCCCGCCTTGACCTAGAAATATCATTTTTGCCCTTGTCTCCAAATTGGACTCAAGTACAGGAATTTCTAGCTGATTAATATTTTTTGGATCTGATGGTGATGTCTATTTCAGCAACTAGAGTACTGCCTGAAATCCCCGCTGAAGCCAGAGCTACAATTGGAGCCGAAAACCCAAGCAAGTGTACCTTGCCATAATTGCAGTATAATGATTCATTTGTTCTCTTGATTTATTTTCTGTGACTGTTGTACATGCTCAACCCTAGGGTCGTGTGACTTACTTAGCTTTCGATTAACAGTCGGGTGCCAATACCGTACGCGGGGTTGTGTAAGGTCAACTAGAGATGGATATCGTGACAATTATATTCTCGTACTTGCCATATCAAGTACATTATACCCAGGACACTTGACACGAATTATGAGACAGAATCTTCCTAAAATATTCAAGGTGATTCTGTATAGGATACAGGTTTATGACATCTTTACATGCTTAGATTTTATCCTAACTTATTGTATTAGTTTAATCTTGCGTGACATGAACATGAGACATTATGGAACTGTGTCGTGAGATTACATTGGGTGGGAAGAGATTTACCATACAAAAGGCTGAATATATATATATATATATATATATAATACTTAATGGAAGTGCCTTAGACTCTGACACAGAGCTTTGGTACCGTACTGGCCCTTCGAGAAAATACTGCTATGGTTTCTTCGACACTGATCCTGTAGTAGTCTCAGCCGGAGTATGACTAAAACTCTCACTTGCATATCACTTAGCTGGTTATTTATTTACCCTATTGTTTCCTTATTTCTGCACTGCTTTATTTTTGGCTTGTTTTATCTGTACCTTGCTATGTCCCCTGAGGACCTGGAATGGATTATGTCCCCAGATTTAGAAGACGAGATTTACCCTGAGGTATACGGAACAGGAGCACTTCTCGGAGCAGTACCGGAACTTGAGGACGAGGTGATCGCTGAGGACTTCTCCTGAACAATTACTTCTTCCTTGCTCAATTTTTATGGCCAAATAAACTCTTTATTTTCCTGTTCAAAAGAACTTCTGTAAACAGACTTATTATCGGGTTGTTCCCCAATTTTTAATTACTTGTGACTGGATGTTATTTATTTTTTTTGCTGATATTGCTATCTTTATTCTGTGGATGAGATTAGTAAACCCTGACTATGGTAATACAGCTTAAGTATGCCTCGATGGATCCATTAAATTGGGTTTATCCATTGGTGCGTGTTGCTGGCCATTGCCGCGCATCCAGTCCCTCAATATTTTGGGACTGGAGCGTGACACCGGCCGACTGATCCATCTTTTCCCCCGACTCCACTGTGCATCTCCCCCCGACTCCGCTGTACGGCTCCCCTCATCCGGCAGCCATTGCTCCGGCCCGCCCCATCCATCCCAGTCCGGCATCACCACCACCACCACAAGCTTCCACCACCCTGTCCGGTTACAGACCTTCCCCGACTCCAGCTGTGCGACTCCGGCCTGTTGCAACCGCAACGAGACCCCCGGCTGGGATCTCCTCCGGCCAGACGAGCCCGCACCCCATGGCTCCGGCATTGCCACCCTGACCAGCACTCCTCCAGCTTCGCTTCTGCCACCACAACTTTTTCTTCGGCCTGCTGACCATTGCATCACCACCACCACCACCATTGGACCATCACCTCTCCGGCCAACCCTCGGTCCATGCCACCACGTAGAGGTCGACTCTCTCCCCCTCTCTTTGTGTATATTTCTGGTTGTATTATTTGTTAATTAGTGTTTTAATTATATGGCATGTAGTTGATGATGTAGTCTTGATAAAGGGCTTGGAAAACTGACTTGTTGTATGTTTGATGAGGTTTAAATGTGTTTTAGGGTTAATGTAGGTTAGGGTTATCTTTTACATGAATTAAAATAATTATTTAAATGTTTTGCATGGAGGTTTAGGTTTAGTGGTTGCAAATAAATTATAAAAGTAATAAAGGATTTTCATAGAGATTTAGGTTTTGATTTTAAGTAAATGTACGGGATATATATTACATGGTAGGAAATGCTAAACAAATTAATGAGGATTAAATTATGGAGGTGAGTTTAGGGATTATTCTTCATAAGTTTATAAAATAGATTTAAATGATAGGCATTGAGATTTAGGGTTTATCATATTGATTTACGTGCATGATAATTTGTATGGATGAGCAGTAATTTTGGATGAAACGATAATGATGGTTGTATAAAGGAAGACCTAATATTTAATAAGTAATTACTGTCGAGAAGTGAGCATACCTGAACTACTAAACCATATGATAAATATGGTAAGAATGAGGATTGGTCGATGATAGTGTACGGATGACTAGTTGATTGATGTATCATACCGATAGTCAACCCCCCTAGCGTCTTGTCCCTGTGAGTCGTAGCTGAGACTGAGCATATGTATAGATGTGGGTCACATCCCTGGTTGCCGTGTGATAGATTTTGATTGAGTTTGTATCTCATCTCTAGGTACTACTGGACCTGAGGGCTTGGACGTGGTATCGGGACCCCGTCATCAGCAGCCGCACGCAGGCAAGTGTACCTTGCCACCCTATATTTCAGATTATAGATATTTGTTGTTCTTTATGTATATTGTGCACGTATTTATGTTGACGTTCGATATTTCGTGTCCGAATCACAACCGGGTGCTGACATTCATCGTAACGTCTTAGAATAATTAATAGATGCTTCGTAGCACCTCGATGTATGTACCTGAGTATATCGACACCCCAGGACACACTCACACACTGTGATCATGCCAGACTCCTGTATCATGATACTGACATCATGACCAGAGACTGGGACGACCTTAGGGTCGCGTCCGTTGAGTTATTTCTGTGTGTCTAGACTTTTAGATAGAGGTTCAGGTTCAGCGCACCATTGTTGACCGCTTAGGAAGGGGGAAGACAGTTACTAGACGTTTGGGCTCCTCTGCATGCGCTTATATATGTATATGTAGTTTACTGTATTCTAGAGTAGTGTATCACCCGTGTGACTCTGTGCTCGGAGCTATGGTACGCCCCGTGTGTCTCTGTGTTCGGAGCTACGATTTTATTTTAGATAGCCCACACGTCGAACATTGTCTTCAAACTGTGTCACACTTGTTTGGTTATGATAGAGTACCCTGTCGTTGTACTTATACTTTCTGTTTACTTGATATGCTGTATTTTTGTACCTTGTTACGTCCCTCTGAGGACCTGGTTCCCTGCCAGTTTTGCAGCATAGATGATTACGGAGTATTTGGAGTTGCTGTTGGAGTTGCATATCTTGCGGACATGGTACCAGGTACACACATCTTATCTACCGACATTATGGTTATTTTATATTGATTACTCATCTGCTATTGTAGCCTAGTTTTTATAGACTCATACTTTTTCTCGAGTCTATTCGAGTTAGTGTGTTATTGGGCGACCGACTTTAGCACATATAGCTCTTTCTTGTATACTTTTGTACATTGTGGATTGAGACATAGAGTATTACATTTATGGGATATCTAGATTGTGCCCTTTATATTACAGCTTATACGTATTCGAGTCAGACCAGAGTCTGGTCGAACGCGTAGCTGGCGTGTCACGTATTCCTGGTCCTACGTATTTTGGGACTGGGGCATGACATATTTTTGTGGTGGCCCATGCAGGTCAGAATTAAATTATCTTGGTCACCTGACTGTGCCAAGCGAGCCTGCAAATTAGGAAAAGAAATTATACATTAGGCAAGAAGGAATTTTCCTTTTGGAGGATTAGCGTGGTAAACAGAACAGGAGAATTTATTTTGAGGTTAAGTCTGGACGATGACACCGTTCTAGCATGAGTTGATTGATCCAATACCACGCGACACTAGATTGTCGACGTAGTTGTATTATATTTTTAGGCCACCAGGTTACCCTGAATTGAGTTTCTTCAGGGAGCCCAGGAGTATGGTGTCATCTACCTTATGGGCACACAATGTAAGGTGAACCAGTGTACCCTCGCATTATATAAGTGTTTTAGGATATGGTTTTAGAGAATCTTTCAGGCCTGCCACCTGACAGAGAGATAAAGTTGCTATAGAGTTGACTCCAAGAGCCGAGCCAGTTATTTACTCGTCTTCAGACTAGCACCGATAGAGTTGGTTGAGTTAAAGGTCCATAGTAGAGGATCTCTTAGACAAGAGTTTCAGTCGGGCTAGTATTTTTCCATGGGAAGCAACTATCTAAATAGTACCAAAGAAGGATGAGACAGTATACTTGTGTATTGATTACAGGACGTTAAATGCTGTAACGATAAAGAATAAGTACATGTTTGCCGTGCATCGATGTTTTATTTGATTAGCTTAGCGGCGCATGTGTAATCTCGAAGATCGATCTCAGATCAGGCTAACATCAGATCAAGGTACAGAGAGAGAACATTCTGAAGATGGCTTTTCGGACGAAGTATGGATGCTAAGAGTTTCTAGTCATGCCGTTTGGTTTAACCAACGTGCCAGCAGTATTTATGTGTTTGATGAACAATGTTTTCCACCAGTACTTAGATAAGTTCGTGGTGGTATTTATCGATGATATCTTGGTATATTCCAAGAGCCAGGAGGAGCATGAGAGACATCTCAGGAGTGTGTCGGAGACGCTGAGACAAGAGAGACTGTATGCCAAGCTCAACAAATATGAGTTATGATTAGATAGAATAGATAGTCTACGCACCAGGACAACTAAGGGTTCATGACAAGGACTATCAGACGTATGATCTAGAGCTAGCTGCAGTGATAATTGTACTAAATCTATGGAGACACTACCTTTATGGTGAGCATGTTGAGATTTATACATATCATAAAAGCCTGAAGTATGTCTACACGCAGAAGGAGCTCAACATGATACATAGAAGCTAGCTAGAATTTATAACAGATTATAATATCAAGTTGTAGTACCACCCTGGCGAGGCGAATGTAGTAGCAGATGCCTTAAGCTAAGCCCATGGCATATTTTTATGACTCATCGTCAGTGGTTAGAGGATTTTTCAGGAACTATGGATTGAGATTATATTGCCAGGCATGGATGGACAGATGGTCAGTCTCGAGGATTCAGTCCACATTTATTGAGAGGATCAAGGCAGCCTTGCCTACAGATACGAGATTTAGAAGATTGCGAGAAAGGACAGAGGCTGACATGCAGACGGGACTCAGGATTCATGAAGACGGAACATTGAGGTGTGGAGATCGCCTATACGTTCCGAGTGGCGGGCTACGCTAGGAGTTGATGACCGAGGCTCATAGCTCAATTTATTCTATTCATCCCGGGTGTCCGAAGATGTACCGAGATTTGAGGCAATATTACTAGTGGCATGGGATGAAGAGAGAGAGATTGCAAGATTCGTGGAGAGATGTTGGTTTGTCAGCAAGTCAAGGCTGAACATCAGAGGACTACAGGACTATTGCAGCCGCTTCCCATTCCCAAGTGGAAGTAGGAACGCATTACCATGGACTTCGTCTCAGGATTTCCGCGAAGACCTAGTGGAAAGGATACAGTTTGGGGTTTTCGTAGACAGACTCACCAAGTCTGCACATTTCTTGCCCTTCAGAGTTGGCAGTCCACGAAAATTTTAGCTGACATGTATATGAGGCAGATAGTACGATTACATGGAGTGCCTGTCAGCATCGTATCGGATCGTGATTCCAGATTCACGTCGTATTTTTGGCGGAGTATGCAGGAGAGCCTAGGAACTCGTCTCAAGTTCAGCACTGCATATCATCCATAGACTGATGGTCAGTCAGAGCGCACGATACAGATATTAGAGGATATGTTGAGAGCGTACATGATCGAATTTGGAGGATCTTGGGAGGACCATCTATACTTGGTGGAATCCTCCTATAATAATAGCTACCAGGCTAGCATACAGATGGCACCTTATGAGGCACTGTACGGCAGGAAATGTAGGTCACCAGTATGTTGGAGTGACGTAGGAGAGCGTCAGATACTTGGTCCAGAGTTGGTGACACCGACAGTAGAGAAGGTCAAGCAGATTCAGAGCCACCTGCGTGCAACATATGACAGACAGAAATATTGGGCAGATGCGCACCGCAGACCATTGGAGTTCAAGAAAGGTGACCATGTATTTTTTGAAGATATCGCCTACTCGTGGTACCATCAGATTCGGAGGCAGAGGCAAGCTGAGTCCGAGGTACATCGGGCCCTTTGACATCTTGGAACGAGTTGGCGAAGTGGCTTACCGTCTTGTATTGCCTCCATCATTAGAGGGAGTACATGACGTATTTCACGTATCGCAGCTGAGAAGATATATCGCAGACCCTAGCCACGTGCTTGATCATTCAGAGATTACAGTCGGGCCCAGTCTATCTTATGTAGAGCAGCCAGTTGAGATCCTCGATCACAGCGAGAAGACCTTGAGAGGGCAGACTATTCGACTGGTCAGAGTTGCATGGAAGCACCATTCGCCAGGCGAGTCTACTTGGGAGTGCGATGATTCTACTCGACAGCGGTTCCCGCATTTATTTGAGGAGCAAGGTACGAATTTACGTACGACATTTGATTACTAGTTGTTTTTAAATTCTCTTAGCTATTATCGTGCTTTAATTTTAATTTCGGGGATGAAATTTTTCTAAGTTGAAAAGAATGTAAACCCCCTCGATTAATTCTATAGATAGTCAGGTATAGATTGGAAAATTTTGGTTTAGCAGCAAATGTTTGAGGTTTAGAGTAGGGTTGTATATGTCTGTTATTTATTAATTAAACCCTTGGCGCGCTCTACCATTGCTTAATTATTCGGAGTCCAGTATCAGCCCATAAATTCTATCGGACTATTGTACTTCTGACTTGACTCGCCAATTTAGGCACTGGACTTTTCCGTCACACAAAAATTAAATCTGTTGTGCCTTAAATTAATCGCACAATTTCCCGTATCCTAAATCCCATATTTAATTCCGTGTCGGACACCTGTGTCGTTACCCCCAATTTTGAGATACCAACTTAACCGTTGAGCCGGACCAACTAAAGGGTCCAAGACTGACTCCAAGCCTCCACCATTTTTGACCTTTGTGTCATTTTCAAATTTTGACCCCAAGTGCCCCTATTTAATTTAAAAGCACGGGACACTTTAATTCTATTTAAATCGGGGATACCAATTTTGTCTAATCCTATTATAATTCTCAATTAATTCCAATGCCCATTAAATTAAGCCCATGCAAAACACACAATACCCCATCACCCTACAAAACACCAAACACCAATTCTTCCATAATTTTTCCATTATTTTATGTGTTTGTGCAAATTTCCAAATTTAAGGGACTTATTCACAAATGTTGCATTAGGTGTCATCCCTTCATTGGCCCAAGCCAATGAAGAAGGCTCACCCTTACCCTTGGCCGATTCAACCCAACCCTACTCTCCTTTTGGAATGAACAATTTTTCTTCATGAGGAATCTACACCACCCATTGGAAATGAGTCAATCCCCACCCTCCAAGCTCCACAAAATTCCCTATTTCATGTCTCCTCAAAGCACACATCCCAAGCAGGCCATAATCCCCATATTTGGGAAACCCCCCTCTCTTTCTCTCCTCTCTCCTCTACATGGGAAACCGAGCCACCCCCTCTATATTTATATTTTTTTTCTTTTTCTTCCATTCTTTTTCTTCTTCTTCATCCTTTCTTCTTCCTGGGAAGTCTCCGGTCCGGCGGCTGACTTCACTCTGGCCTGTGCACAGTGCCTCCGGCCGACTGATCCGGTCTGGCCGACTGACCCACTCTGGTCCGCTGCTGACCAGCAGCAGTTCGAGCACCCCCCCCCCCACGGCGGCTCCGGCCGACTGATCCATCTTTCCCCCCTGACTCCACTGTGCATCTCCCCCCGACTCCGCTGTGCGGCTCCCCCCATCCGGCAGTCATTGCTCCGGCCCGCCCCATCCATCCCAGTCCGGCATCACCACCACCACCATAAGCTTCCACCACCCTGTCCGGTTACAGACCTTTCCCGACTCCAGCTGTGCGACTCTGGCCTGTTGCAACGGCAACGAGACCCCCGGCTGGGATCCCCTCCGGCCAGACGAGCCCGCACCCCACGGCTCCGGCATTGCCACCCTGACCATCACTCCTCCAGCTTCGCTCCTGCCACCATGACTTTTTCTCCGGCCTGTTGACCATTGCATCACCACCACCACCACCATTGGACCATCACCTCTCCGTCCAACCCTCGGTCGATGCCACTACGTAGAGGTCGACTCTCTCCCCCTCTCTTTGTGTATATTTTTGGTTGTATTATTTGTTAATTAGGGTTTTAATTATATGGCATGTAGTTAATGATGTAGTATTGATAAAGGGCTTGGAAAACTGACTTGTTGTATGTTTGATGAGGTTTAAATGTGTTTTAGGGTTAATGTAGGTTAGGGTTGTCTTTTACATGAATTAAAATAATTATTTAAATGTTTTACATGGAGGTTTAGGTTTAGTGGTTGCAAATAAATTATAAAAGTAATAAAGGATTTTCATAGAGATTTAGGTTTTGATTTTAAGTAAATGTCCGGGATATATATTACATGGTGGGAAATGCTAAACAAATTAATGAGGATTAAATTATGGAGGTGAGTTTAGGGATTATTCTTCATAAGTTTATAAAATGGATTTAAATGATAGGCATTGAGATTTAGGGTTTATCATATTGATTTATGTGCATGATAATTTGTATGGATGAGCAGTGATTTTGGGTAAAACGATAATGATGGTTGTATAAAGGAAGACCTAATATTTAATAAGTAATTACTGTCGAGGAATGAGCATACCTGAACTACTGAACTACGTGATGAATATGGTAAGAATGAGGATTGGTCGATGATAGTGTACGGATGACTAATTGATTGATGTATCGTACCGATAGTCAACCCCCCTAGCATCTTGTCCCTGTGAGTCGTAGCTGAGACTGAGCGTATGTATAGATGTGTGTCACATCCCTGGTTGCCGTGTGATAGATTTTGATTGAGTTTGTATCTCATCTCTAGCTACTACGGGACCTGAGGGCTTGGACGTGGTATCGAGACCCCGTCATCAGCAACCGCACGCAGGCAAGTGTACCTTGCCACCCTGTATTTCAGATTACAGATATTTGTTGTTCTTTATGTACATTGTGTACGTATTTATGTTGACGTTCGATACTTCGCGTCCGGATCACAACCGGGTGTTGACATTCGTCGTAATGTGTTAGAATAATTGATAGATGCTTCATAGTACCTCGATGTACGTACCTGAGTATATCGACACCCCAGGACACACTCATACACTGTGATCGTATCAGACTCCTGTATCCTGATACTGACATCATGACCAGAGACTGGGACGACCTTAGGGTCGCGTCTGTTGAGTTATTTCTGTGTGTCGAGACTGTTAGATAAAGGTTCAGGTTCAGCGCACCATCGTTAACCGCTTGGGAAGGGGGAAGACAGTTACTAGATGTTTGGGCTCTTCTGCACGCGCTTATATATGTATATGTAGTTTACTGTATTCTAGAGTAGTATATCACCCGTGTGACTTTGTGCTCGGAGCTACGGTACGCCCCGTGTGTCTCTGTGTTCGGAGCTACGGTTTTATTTTAGATAGCCCACGCGTCGAACATTATCTTCAAACTGTGTCACACTTGTTTGGTTATGATAGAGTACCCTGTCGTTGCATTTTTACTTTCTGTTTACTTGGCATGCTGTATTTTTGTACCTTGTTACGTCCCTCTGAGGACCTGGTTCCCTGCCAGTTTTGCAGCATAGATGATTACGGAGCATTTGGAGTTGCATGTCTTGCGGGCATGGTACCAGGTACTCACATCTTATCTACCGACATTATGGTTATTTTACATTGATTACTCATCTGCTATTGTAGCCTAGTTTTTATAGACTCATACTTCTTCTCGAGTCTATTCGAGTTAGTGTGTTATTGGGCGGCCGACTTTAGCACATATAGCTCTTTCTTGTATACTTCTGTACATTGTGGATTGAGACATAGAGTATTACATTTATGGGATATCTAGATTGTGCCCTTTATATTACAGCTTATACGTATTCGAGTCAGACCAGAGTCTGGTCGAATACGTAGCTGGCGTGTCATGTATTCCTGGTCCTACGTATTTTGGGACTGGGGCATGACACAAGACATAATGTTGGAATATTGCCTGAACATCGCCTGTACAATTATTCCACAATTGTAGCCACTTGGCACACTTTTATTGTTTTAGAGAGAGAGGCTTGAGCGACTTGTAATCTCGGCTATGCGCCGCCTGTAACACTTGTTTATATCAATAAAAGAGTTGCTTCATTTCTACTTGTGTTATTCAATGCTTTTGCTATATTGTCTACTCAGTGAACTTGTTACCGATCGCCTATGCGTTCATGACTCCGCTGAACTCGGATGACTTGTGCAACTCTGTGGCTTAGAACTCTTACCGTCAGCCAGTGAACCACGGCCTTGCACGGGTGTGGCTCACGCTCGTGAGACATCACGCCTGGATGGGTCAAAGCGATCGTTCCGTGGGAGCGCTGGCGCGGTAATTCTCGCCTAGCGGGAACGGCCGATTTAGCCTGCGGGAGATCGGGGCATAACAATCTCCTTGCCAATTCATCTTCTTTCAAGTGTTCCTTGCAATCCAAGCTCCAATGCTTCTTTGATGATGAAATTGAGAGGGAATGGGTGTGAATTTGGTTAAAATTTATGGAGGGATGAGTCAATTTGGAAAAGAACACAATTGGGGATCTAATTTGAATAAACTAATCAAGAAGAGAGAGAATGAAGAGCTTCATATGCCCCCCTCCCCTCTTTTCCCTTCTCCAAGCAACAACAAATGTCTAATGTACCCCTCTCTATCGAATTATGAGGAATGATTAAGAAGGACTATTTTGGAAAGGCTCTAAACTAATACAAATTAAACTAATCTCCTTTATTAACTAATGAAGATGGTCTAATGGGCTTGGTCTCATGTTAGGCTCAAATATTATCATGACTAACTAATGGTTCAACTAGGACAAGTCTAAATAAACATAGGCTAGCCCACTAATAAATAATTAAATAGCACTACATAATATCATAACTAGTAGCACATAATATAAATATTTAATCACTAATTAATAAATATGCTAAAAGACCAAAATATCCTCATCTAGAAATATGGTATTGACAAGTCTACCCTCCTTAGAAAAATTTTGTACTCAAACTAGCACTACAACAAACAATCATAGCAAGCAAGAAAGAATGATACCTCACGGCTCAAAGAGATAAGGGTATCTCTTGTCACGCCCCGATTTTTGCTAAATCGATAATCGTCCTCCGGACATGATGCTAATTTGGAAAAATCCTTTACAAAACGCCGGTAGTAGCCTGCTAGCCCGAGGAAGCTTCGAATCTTACTGACGGATGCATGCCGCTTCTATTCGACGATGGCTTCAACTTTCTTTGGATCGACTGAAATGCCTTCCGAAAAAATGATGTACCCGAGGAAAGATACACTGCTCAGCCAGAATTTGCACTTACTAAGTGTAGTGCCCCGTTCTCGCTATTCGGGGAGCGCGGCTAAGAAATACTTGGTACCGATCGATCGGGACAGATTGAATGAAGATCATTTCCTTGTTATGGATTGGTTTCTTCGGAATCAAGTCTCATATTCAACGGATCGTGCCTCAAGAAAGGACTCGGCGGCAGAGTCGAGAGGGGCCTTTCCGTTGCACTAGTTTCCTTGCCCATTTTCGATGCCGCTTGGTTGCTTTCTTGTTGGTTTATGACTTGCATTTTCTTGAACGGTTTCGATGGATTTCATTGCCTTCGTTCTTAGGATTTTGTATTTCGTATCGAACCTCGGAGACTGAAGAAGGAGATATTGATCATTTGTTGGTGCGTGCAGGTGATCGGGTAGACGACGCGCGAGCGGAGTCTTAAAGTTCTCCCATTTTCTCGCCTAGTTCACCAACTTGTGAGTGACTTTACTTCGATTAGCACCCTTCTTTCAAGTCTTCATTCTTTCAAGTCTAGCACGGGTAATGCGGGAGCCTTGTAGTGGGGCTTGCTACCCGCGCTGTAAGGGTCACCGTCTTACTGTAGCTATTGTCTACAGTGGCAATGATGTGCCATGATCCAGTACATATATATATTTCTGCATTGCTTACTCAAACTAATGGTGTCTTTGTGGCAGGGAAGGACATGGTAAGTATTGTACAGACAGTTCAGACGGGAAGGTAAAATTTACCTAATGGTGGCATATTTGTTTCTGTAAATTGAATACTCAATGCTTGCATGTAAATTGAACTAATGCAAGTTAGAAAGACCACAAATAAATTGCATGCTTTATATGAACAAACTTTGTATTTGGTTAGTTGGGTTAGCTCACCCTCACCGGTACTTTTCAAAGTACCGACCCTCGTTGCAGCAGGTTACCCGAGCCCAAGCGACGCGGCGAGGAGTTGAAGCTTCTTCTTTCCCCAACCAATCCAGTACTCGTTGCACCCTGTTCATGACTTTTTGGAGCTTGTACAAAGTACCTGGAGCCTGTGCAACCCTTATATGCAGCTCCGAGGTAAGGCAATAGCTTCGCCAGCAGGTGTCTATATTATTTTGAAGTTTTAGTAAATGATGTGATGTATAAAACGGCTATCTTATTTTGTATCCAAGTTGTAAGCCCGTGTGGCATCCTTATTGCTTTTGGGTCAAGAGTCTGTAATCAGATGTTTATTATCTATAAAAGAAAACTTTTCTATGCCTCAATGTGTGTCATCTTATTTGCGTACTCTGTTGCATGTGTTCTAAAGATTATCATTATGTCTAGGCCTTGTGCATGCGCGCCCTACGCGTGCACGACATCACGCCCGGGGGACGATTATCGATTGGACGAAATCGGGACGTGACATATTGGTATCAGAGCAAAGCTTCAGATTCTTTGATCTCGTATCAGAAATTTTTCTTAAGATGACTCTGTCCCTTCCGAGTTGAACTCTTGAAATCGATTGGTGCAAAATGAGATGCATTCCATACAGTGAGTTTGTAATACTCTATGAGAACTGATGTAAGTTCCTTGTTTTAGCAGGAATGGCTCAAACAACAAGTAACAGGGCAAGCTGATGCAAGTACTTCTGGCACTTCGTGTAATCACCTGAAAATTTTAGTATTTTAAAATTTAATTTTCTGGAATTAATTAGCATTTTCTGTAATTTTAAACTAAGGTAGTCTGTTTTAAAATGAATTTTTAAAAGATATTATATAATATTAAAATGTGATGAAAATTATATTTTCTAGTGTAAAATTAAAAACCGGATATGGGGTAATTTTTCGAAAATTTATTGGATCCCGGATGAATTTTTAAAGCATTAAAAGCTATTGATTAATTAAACCAATAAAACCAACCCAAACCCAAAACTTGAACCGGACCGGACCGGCCGGTCTACCCGAACCGGACCGCTTAGCTAGCGGGTCGGATCCGGGTCAGACCTGACCCGCCAGAATCCGACCCGACCGGTGGAATCCCTAATCCCCGAATCCCAAACGGCCCGACTCCTCACTGCCGGCGGCCGTTTCCGCCGCCGTGGCCGCCGGCAGACCCCTCCGTTCACCTTCCCCGGAACCCTCGACCTCTCCCCTTTGGATTTCGGCCAACCTTCGGCTGTCTCCCTCCCTTCAAACCCCTATAAATAAACCTAGCCCACCCGCTGGAAAACCCTCCTAATCTTTCTTCTCCGGTGAACACCTGAACCCCGACGCTGGACCTCCCCTCTGCTCAGCCGACCAGTACCGGAGCCGTCTCCGCCACACCGCCAGAACCCGACGCCCTTGTCCAGCACCCCTGCCGACTCCACAACCCACCAGAACTCGACTCCGGCACCTCCCCGCCTCGCCCCAGCCTCCGGACCTCGCCGCCCGGCCACCCTTCCCTCTCAGAGCCCTCGCCGATCCCCTTGCCCCGCTGTGGCCAGCCGACTCCTACGATACCCAGCTAGTAGATACCCTAGGAGGACACAGTACTCACAGTCGGACACAGACACGGTCAGGACACGGGAACAGTGTCAAATTGATACGAGGATACGAAGAAACCTCAGTTTCCAGAGCCCTGTTCAGGTACCCATAACTTTCTACTCGTAGCTCTATTTTCAATTCCGTTTATTGTATCGCGTAGCCTGTATGACCCCCTCGGTGCCCATGTAAACC
Organism: Iris macrosiphon; assembly: GCA_036927795.1. Lineage (NCBI taxonomy): Eukaryota > Viridiplantae > Streptophyta > Magnoliopsida > Asparagales > Iridaceae > Iris > Iris macrosiphon. The sequence goes on along the minus strand of JAYESA010000004.1, from coordinate 329,338,299 downwards.
GCTCGGTGCATCGCGACCTGTGGTGATCGCGAACCGCGATCCAAAAATAGGAAAACCAATGCCCTGTTTTACCCCGGAACTGAGTACGCCCCGCCAAACGGGACGACTTGGTCACGTGCGGTCTTCACCGATATGTGCGCGTCGTTGATACGGACGTGTGGGATTTCGCAGAAGCTGATTCGGATGTGCGTGCATACCAAAATTAGTGCGTATTCGCGGACAACGCCCCGTATCCGACTTTTCTGTATTTTGCTGTAACTTAGTGAATATATGTCAGATCGAGACAAAACTTGCGCCATCGGACTCGTAGCAATACGCTGGTCCTGTGAGTCAAGTTTGGTTCGATTCTGAGAACGTTGGAAAAATCACGTGTCGTGGGCCCCACAGGCTCCACTTGACGGGCGATTTTGAGAACGACTCATCGGAATCCAATTCTGGAAGTTTCGTTGGGTTTGTATCATCGTTCCTGACCTGTTGACACTAAGTTGGACCGATTTGGAGACCTTTGACCCTGACTGATTTTTTGGTGCAAAGCGGCAAACATATGGACCCCGCTTTGGCCCAGAAATGTCATTTTTGCCCTTGTGTCCCAACTGGACTTAAGGACAGGCGTTTCTAGCTATTTCATATATTCTGAGACTGTTGGTAATATTCATTTCAGCTTTTGGAGGAGTATTTGCTGAACCCACGGATACAGGGATCGCTACTGGTATTCCAACCCTAGGCAAGTGTACCTTACCAAATTATGTAGTTTTGATAATTATTTCCTTGCTTATTTATATTATTCATTATGCTTAAACCTAGGGCCGTATGACCTACTAAGCATCCGATTATAGTCGGGTGCCAACCCCGTACGCGGAGTTGTGTACGTCATTTAGAGATGGACATGCGTGACCCTTTACATTCTCGTACTTGTTTTATCAAGTACATTATAACCTAGGACACTTGACACCATACATGTGACAGAATCTTTCTGAGATATTCATGGTAATTCTGTATAGGATACAGGATGGACATAGACATTATATTCTTAGATTATGACTTGTTGCATTAGCTCTGATCTCACGTGACATGGACATGAGACGTTATGGACATGAGAGGTGTGGTTACATTGGGTGGGGAGAGACACACAGGCTACAGGCTGTTCTATATATATCTACTACTATTGTGAGGTTGTAGACTCTCGAGCAGAGCTAGACCCATTACTTGTTATTACTGCTACCGGCTCCCCGACACAGAGCTTGTAGCAGTCTCAGCCTGAGTACTAGTGATGCTCTCAGTTGCATTTTCATATAGATGGTTATGTAGTTACCCTGCTTATTTCATTTACTATTCCTCTGCATTATTTTGGCTTGTATTATTTGTACCTTGCTATGTCCCCTGAGGACCTAGATTCGGATGATGTCCCCAGGTTTAGCAGAAGAGCATTATCCCGAGGTTTACGGGACAAGAGCTGAAGCTGTACCAGAAGCTGTTGCTGAAGCTGAACCAAACTTAGAAGCAGAGGTGATGGCTGAAGACTTTTCTTGAGTTTATGTTATTTGTACTCATCAGATACTTTATTTTGGACTCCTTTGTTCTGGTCTGATGAACCAGTATTTTAGACTTTTATCGGGTTATTCCCCGACATACTTTGATGAGACTGGACATTGATGTACTTTCCTTATTTGCTGTTGTTCTTATTATTTGTGTGTAGATGAGATTAGTTTTGACTTGTTGTTATAGACCTATATTACAGCTTAAGTATGCCCCGATGGATCCATTAAATTGGGTTTGTCCATCGGTGCGTGCTGCTGGCCATTGCCACGTGAATAGTCCCTTGGTATTTTGGGACTGGGACGTGACATGGTTTTTGTGGTGGCCCATGCAGGTCAACGACAAAATTGTTCGGTTTCAACTTAGGGACCGAACAAGCCTGTAAAAGGATAGGATAGGTTATAGTATCTCATCCATTTGTTGAATCATTTTTGAAACTCTATATCACATTCGAATTAAGTACTTGATTTGCATCCTGCTTTGATTCTACTGAACGTTCTTATAAAGTTTATTTTGGATGCAGAAAGATGGATCCAAGAATTGGAGATGAAATTCCTTTGAGTACACCACAAGATGCTGTGGTTACCTATGGAGATGGAGTTACACCAGAGAACAGAGGACAATCCTCTCAAAGTGGACAAGCTGAGCAACATAACTCAAGGTTCAGGCGTGACGACATCCCACCTCCACCGCAGTTTACTCCGCAGATGCCTGTCTTTCCACCAGGACAAGCAATGGACGGACATCAGATGTTCCAGATGTTTTAAGCCATGAGGCAAGCCCAACAGCAAGTTCAACAAGAGGCGCATCGTCAGGAGGCAGAGTACCTGAGAACCAGCCTAGTAAATGCATTAGAACAGGCAAATCCGCAAGCTAGGCGACCAGCGACAGGATCTATCACTGATTTTCGTCAACTCAAGCCCCGTACCTTTTCGGGCAAGGAAGGACCAACTGAAGTGCATAAGTGGCTCACAAACACACAACATCAGTTGGAAGCAGCTGAACTTCCGTGGGAGAGATGGATGACTGCTGTCCGGATGCAACTAACGGACAATGCGCACCACTGGTGGCTAGCCGAAGAGAGGAGGCTCGGGCATGACCGAGTCACTTGGAAGGAGTTCTCCAGACTCTTCCAAGAGATGTATATTCTAGCTGTTGCTCGGTCAGAACTCCGAGACAAGTTCAACCGACTCATCCAAGGCAATATGACGGTGGAGGAGTACAATGCCGAATTCATTCGCCTGAGTTGTTTTGCCCCTTCTCTAATTCCTACCGAAGAAGAGAAGGCGGAGAAGTTCTTTGACGGACTCAGGTTTGAGCTTCAGAGGTTGATTGGATCTGTTGCACCTATATCGTACACCGACGTCCTTGCTGCCGCACGATGCATGGAGCGCGTCACCAGGAGGGAGTCAAGTCTGAAGCGGCCATTTACCTCAGTACCATCCAAGGCATCACAGGGGGATTCTGCAAAACGACTCCAGAAGAATCTACCTCAGAGAGCAGCAACAAGAACTCTACCTACTTGTCATTTCTGCGGCAAGTTGGGACACATTGAAAAGGAGTGCAGACGCAAATTGGGACTATGCTTGGTTTGTGGATCCAATCAGCATCTATCCAGGGACTGCTCTGAACGCAGAGAGGGAGCACCACGACTAGCTTTACCTGCACCAAGGCCAGATTTTCCAGCAGTGGGAGCCCAGCAGACAGGAGTTGGAGGAGTCAGACCACCAGCTCCAGGAGGATATCAGCAGAGACCACCATTGCCACCTCAGGCAGCACTATTCCAGCAGGCTCGTCAGCAGAGGGGTCCAGCTCAGGGACGAGGTCAGGCATTTGCATTGGCTGTTCAGGAAGAAGCTATTGCTGGAGAAGTTATAGCAGGTACTATTTTAGTAGCTTCATTACCTGCTGTAGCTTTATTTGATTCTGGAGCATCGTATTCATTCATAGCTGCTAGCTTCGTAGCCACCCATAGAGTAGCTACTGCACCCCTTCCGAAGACTAAGAGAATTCTTACGGGAGGTGAAATTATACCGGTTAGTGATATATGTAGATCATGTTCGGTAGTAGTCTGTGGAAGAGAGATACGAGCCCAATTTCTGATCTTTTCTATGCCTGACTATGATGTTGTACTTGGTATGGACTGGTTAAGTCAGTATCATGCGACTCTTGATTGTCGGCTTGGAAAGGTAATATTTAGACTACCTGGGCATTCAGAGTTTGAGTTTCTTCGGGGAGCTGTAGAGCAAGGTGTTCAGCCAACTCTTAGGGTATTATCTGTAGAAGGGGAGTCAGGTTACCCAAGAGTCATATTAGAGTTTGTGGATGTATTTCCCGATGATCTTCCAGGGTTACCACCTGATCGGGAAATAGAATTCACAATAGACTTAACTCCGGGAGCAGAGCCTATCACTTCATCGGTATATCGGCTAACACCTAAGGAATTAGTGGAGTTAAAGAATCAAGTTGATGATCTTCTGGAGAAGGGTTTCATCCGGCCCAGTATTTCACCTTGGGGAGCACCCATACTTTTTGTACCAAAGAAGGATGGAACAGTTCGCCTGTGTATTAATTACAGGGCGTTAAACGCTGTGACCATTAAAAACCGGTATCCCTTGCCACGCATTGATGACTTATTTGATCAATTGAGTGGAGCTAGGGTATTCTCGAAGATTGACCTTAGATCCGGTTATCACCAGATTAGAGTGAGGAAGGAAGATATCCCGAAGACAGCCTTCAGGACTAAGTATGGACACTATGAGTTCTTAGTAATGGCGTTTGGTTTAACCAATGTGCCTGCTGTTTTCATGAGTTTGATGAACCGAGTTTTCCATCAATACTTGGATAAATTTGTGGTTGTGTTTATTGATGACATTCTGGTATATTCCAAAAGCCACGAAGAGCACGAGGAGCATCTCAGAATCGTGCTAGAGACGTTGAGGCAGGAGAAGCTATATGCTAAGCTCAGTAAATGTGAGTTTTGTATGGATAAGGTACCATTCTTAGGACATATTATCTCAGGAGAAGGACTGTCAGTTGATCCAGAGAAGGTTGCTGCTATTGAGACTTGGCCTACACCAACATCAGTTGCTGAGGTGAGAAGTTTTTTAGGACTTGCTGGATATTACAGAAGGTTCGTAGAAAATTTCTCAAGGATTGCGGAGTCGATGACGAAGTTGACACGGAAAGATCAGGAGTTTGCATGGACAGAAGAATATCAGAAGGCCTTTGAAGAATTAAAGAGGCGTCTAACAACAGCAGCAGTCTTGACTCTTCCTTCAGGGTCAGGCGGTTTTATTGTTTATAGCGATGCGTCAGGTAGTGGCCTAGGATGTGTTTTGATACAACATGGCAAAGTTATTGCTTATGCATCAAGACAGTTGAATGTTCATGAGAAGAACTACCCAACGCATGATCTGGAGTTAGCTGCAGTAATATTTGCACTGAAGATTTGGAGGCATTATCTTTATGGTGAGAATGTGGAAATCTTCACTGATCATAAAAGTCTGAAGTATGTATATACTCAGAAGGAGCTTAACATGAGGCAAAGACGCTGGCTTGAGTTGATGGTGGACTTTGATATAGATCTGCAGTACCACCCAGGAAAGGCAAATGTAGTAGCAGACGCACTCAGCAGGAAGCCTACAGCTTATTTCTTGACGATGCAGCCTGAGCTATTGAAGGATCTACAGGAGCTCCAGATAGAGGTTATTCTACCAAGACAGAGTGGCTTGCTGGCTAATCTAGAAGTGAAGTCATCGCTTGTGGAGAGGATTAAGGAAGCTTTGCCTACTGATGCTAGATTTCGAAGACTAAAAGAGAAGACAGAAGCAGGCATGCAGACGGGACTTCGCATACATGAGGATAGGACATTAAGGTACGGCGATCGCCTATATGTTCCAAATGGAGAATTGAGACAGGAGTTAATGACTGAAGCACATAGCTCCATGTACTCTGTTCATCCAGGAGGAACAAAGATATACCGAGATCTAAGGCAGTATTATTGGTGGCATGGAATGAAGAGGGAGATTGCAAGATTTATAGCTAAATGTTTAGTCTGCCAACAAGTGAAAGCAGAGCATCAGAGGACTGCAGGAATGTTGCAGCCGCTTCCCATACCAGAATGGAAGTGGAAACATATCACCATGAACTTTATCACAGGATTCCCAAGGAGCCCCAGCGGGAGAGATGCGGTATGGGTTATTGTGGATCGACTCACTAAATCGGCACATTTCTTGCCGTTTAGAGTTGGACAGTCCACAGAGGTACTAGCCGACATGTATATGCGACAAATCGTAAGATTGCACGGAGTGCCGGTTAGTATTATATCAGATCAAGACTCGAGATTCATATCTCATTTCTGGCGAAGCATGCAAGAGAGTCTTGGCACCAGACTCAAATTCAGCACTGCCTATCATCCACAGACAGATGGTCAATCAGAACGTACAATCCATATCTTGGAGGATATGCTGCGATCATGTATGTTAGACTTTGGAGGGTCTTGGGAAGATCATTTACATTTGGTGGAGTTCTCATACAATAATAGTTATCAAGCAAGCATCCAGATGGCACCTTTCGAGATGTTATACGGTAGGAAATGCAGATCGCCGATATGTTGGAGTGACGTTGGAGAGCGACAAATTTTGGGTCCAGAGTTGGTAATACAAACAGTGGAGAAGGTGAAACAAATCCAGAATCATCTTCGTGCAGCTCAGGACAGACAGAAGCATTGGGCTGATACACACCGACGTCCCCTGGAGTTCAAGGAAGGAGAACATGTATTCTTGAGAATTTTACCTACTCGAGGTATAATTCGCTTTGGGAGCAGAGGCAAGTTGAGTCCAAGGTACATTGGGCCCTTTGATATTCTGGAGCGCATTGGTGAGGTGGCTTATCGTCTTGCATTACCTCCATCTTTAGAGGGAGTGCATGATATATTCCATGTCTCACAGTTGAGAAGGTATGTGACTGACCCAAGTCACATAGTTGATCATTCTGAGATCGCAGTAGGCCCAAGCCGGAGATATGAAGAACAATCAGTGGGTATACTCGGCACCAGTGAGAAGACACTGCGAGGGCAGACAATTAAACTGGTTCGTGTGGCTTGGAAGCAGCACTCACCTGGTGAATCTACCTGGGAGAGGGAGGATATCATGCGCCAGCGATATCCCCATTTATTCGAGGATGCAGGTATATCCTAAGTAATTTTTGTAAATCCTATAGTGCTGTTCTATTAGTAGCTTAATCTTTAATTGCGAGGACGCAATTTTCTTAAGGGGGGTAGATTGTAATCACCTGAAAATTTTAGTATTTTAAAATTTAATTTTCTGGAATTAATTAGCATTTTCTGTAATTTTAAACTAAGGTAGTCTATTTTAAAATGAATTTTTAAAAGATATTATATAATATTAAAATGTGATGAAAATTATATTTTCTAGTGTAAAATTAAAAATCGGACATGGGGTAATTTTTTGGAAATTTATTGGATCCCGGATGAATTTTTAAAGCATTAAAAGCTATTGATTAATTAAACTAAATTAATTAAACCAATAAAACCAACCCAAACCCAAAACTTGAACCGGACCGGACCGGCCGGTCTACCCGAACCGGACCGCTCAGCTAGCGGGTCGGATCCGGGTCAGACCCGACCCGCCAGAATCCGACCCGACCAGACCGGTGGAATCCCTAACCCCCGAATCCCAAACGGCCCGACTCCTCACTGCCGGCGGCCGTTTCCGCCGCCGTGGCCGCCGGCAGACCCCTCCGTTCACCTTCCCCGGAACCCCCGACCTCTCCCCTTCGGATTTCGGCCAACCTTCGGCTGTCTCCCTCCCTTCAAACCCCTATAAATAATCTTAGCCCACCGGCCGGAAAACCCTCCTAATCTTTCTTCTCCGGTGAACACCTGAACTCCGACGCCGGACCTCCCCTCTGCTCAGCCGACCAGTACCGGATCCGTATCCACCACACCGCCAGAACCCGACGCCCGTGTCCAGCACCCCTGCCGACTCCACAACCCACCAGAACTCGACTCCGGCACCTCCCCGCCTCGCCCCAGCCTCCGGACCTCGCCGCCCGGCCACCCTTCCCTCTCAGAGCCCTCGCCGAGCCCCTTGCCCCGCCGTGGCCAGCCGACTTCGGTGACACCCAGCTAGTAGATACCCAAGGAGGACACAGTACTCGCAGCCGGACACAGACACGGTCAGGACACGGGAACAGTGTCAAATTGACACGAGGATACGAAGAAACCTCTGTTTCTAGAGCCCTGTTCAGGTACCCATAACTTTCTACTCGTAGCTCTATTTTCAATTTTGTTTGTTGTATCGCGTAGCCTGTATGACCCTCTTGGTGCCCGTGCAAACCGCTCGGTGCATCGCGACCTGTGGTGATCGCGAACCGTGATCCAAAAACAGGAAAACCAACGCCCTATTTTACCCCGGAACTGAGTACGCTCCGCCAAACGGGACGACTTGGTCACGTGCGGTCTTTACCGATACGTGCGCGTCGTTGATACGAATGTGTGGGATTTCGCAGAAGCTGATTCGGATGTACGTGCACACCAGAATCAGTGCGTATCCGCGGACAACGCCCCGTATCTGACTTTTCTGTATTTCACTGTAACTTAGTGAATACACGTCGGATCGAGACGAAACTTATGCCATCGGACTCGTAGCAATACGCTGGTCCTGTGAGTCAAGTTTGGTTCGATTCTGAGAACGTTAGAAAAATCGCGTGTCGTGGGCCCCACAGGCTCCACTTGACGGACGATTTTGAGAACGGCTCATCGGAATCCAATTCTAGAAGTTCCGTTGGGTTCGTATCATCGTTCCTGACCTGTTGACACTAAGTTGGACTGATTTGGAGACCTTTGACCCTGATGCATTTTTCGGTGCAAAGCGGCAAACATATGGACCCCGCTTTGGCCCAGAAATGTCGTTTTTGCCCTTGTGTCCAAACTGGACTTAAGGACAGGCGTTTCTAGCTATTTCATATGTTTTGAGACTGTTGGTAATGTTTATTTCAGCTTTTGGAGGAGTATTTGCTGAACCCACGGATACAGGGATCGCTACTAGTATTCCAACCCCAGGCAAGTGTACCTTGCCAAATTATGTAGTTTTGATAATTATTTCCTTGCTTATTTATATTATTCATTATGCTTAAACCTAGGGCCGTATGACCTACTAAACGTCCGATTATAGTCGGGTGCCAACCCCGTACGCGGAGTTGTGTACGTCATTTAGAGATGGACATGCGTGACCCTTTACATTCTCGTACTTGTTTTATCAAGTACATTATAACCTAGGACACTTGACACCATACATATGACAGAATCTTTCTGAGATATTCATGGTGATTCTGTATAGGATACAGGATGGACATAGACATTATATTCTTAGATTATGACTTGTTGTATTAGCTCTGATCTCACGTGACATGGACATGAGACGTTATGGACATGAGACATGTGGTTACATTGGGTGGGGAGAGACATACAGGCTACAGGCTGTTCTATATATATCTACTACTATTGTGAGGTTGTAGACTCTCGAGCAAAGCTAGACCCATTACTTGTTATTACTGCTACCGGCTCCCCGACACAGAGCTTGTAGCAGTCTCAGCCTGAGTACTAGTGATGCTCTCAGTTGCATTTTCACATAGATGGTTATGTAGTTACCCTGCTTATTTTATTTACTATTCCTCTGCATTATTTTGGCTTGTATTATTTGTACCTTGCTATGTCCCCTGAGGACCTGGATCCGGATGATGTCCCCAGGTTTAGCAGAAGAGCATTATCCCGAGGTTTACGGGACAGGAGCTAAAGCTATACCAGAAGCTGTTGCTGAAGCTGAACCAAACTTAGAAGCAGAGGTGATGGCTGAAGACTTTTCTTGAGTTTATGTTATTTGTACTCATCAGATACTTTATTTTGGACTCCTTTGTTCTGGTCTGATGAACCAGTATTTTAGACTTTTATCGGGTTGTTCCCCGACATACTTTGATAAGACTGGACATTGATGTACTTTCTTTATTTGCTGTTGTTCTTATTATTTATGTGTGGATGAGATTAGTTTTGACTTGTTGTTATAGACCTATATTATAGCTTAAGTATGCCCCGATGGATCCATTAAATTGGGTTTGTCCATCGGTGCGTGCTGCTGGCCATTGCCACGTGACTAGTCCCTTGGTATTTTGGGACTGGGGCGTGACACTTCGTCTAGTTCTGAGAGCCAACGACCTGCGCTCTCCATTGACCCGGTTGAACGAATGATGCAAATGCTAGAGGCGCAAGAAAAGAGGGATGAGGCCCAACATGAGAAGTTCGAGAAAAATCTAGAGGCCCGATTTGAAATCCAGCAGAAGCAGGTGGACCCTCTGCAACAAATTGTTCAGACCTTGGCTTTTAACCAATCCGCAACAACAATGGCAGCATCGGTGGAGCCAGCGACAGATGAAGTCGAAGTACCCCAAACCGCAAAGAAGAAGGATGTGACTGCCTTCAACTTTGTCGACTTCAAAAAGGTCTGCAACACGTCCTTCCGAGGGACGGAGGATCCCGTTGTGGCACTAGATTGGTTGGCCGAGCTGGAGGATCACTTTAAGCTGCTAGAAGTACCCGACGATAAGCGAGTCGCCTGTGCCCAACTCCAGCTTCGAATGAATGTGCACGACTGGTGGGATGTGTACCGCAGATCTCTTTCCGTAAATGGTGATGGCAAGATAATTCCTTGGTCCACCTTCCATGGCGCATTCGAAGAAGAGTTTATCCCCCACCCATTCGTCGTCAGAAAAAGAACGATTTTGTGCGTCTGCAATAAGGAACGATGACAGTGAAGCAGTATGCCGCAGAATTCAACCGGTTGATCAAGTTTGCTAGTTCTTACCTGTCCAATACAGCAAGCCAAGCCAGACGATTCAAAGGTGGTCTGCGACCTTCCATTCACGCGCACATAGTCGCTCCACAGTATGAGACGATGAGGGAAGTCCTAAATTACGCCCTGGTCCTGGAACCGCAATATCCTTTCGCTACTGCCGGCACTGTGCAATATTCTCATCACAAGCGCTCTAGTAATGCCGGAGAAAACAACGCTAATAAGCGTCCAAACAATGGCAGAAACTAGGGCAACAATCCGGGGGGGAATCAGGGGCAACGTTGTGCAAAATGCAACCGTACAGGGCACCAGGCTAGCGAATGTCGAAATCAGGGATGCTTCAACTGTGGTCGGCTGGGTCATTATGCTCGAGACTATCTTGATCGTCCAAACCGAGTACCTCAGCGCCGTATAGAGTAGCAAAATTCCGTTCAGGGACCCCAAGCTAATCGGCCTGTGCAGCAACAAGAGCGTCATCCGAACACTGGGGGCCGGGTTTATGCCTTAATAAGGGACGAGGTGCTTGCCTCGAACACCGTAGTATCAGGTATCTTGCTATTCAATAATGTACCTGCACGAGTACTATTTGATTTCGGTGCTACACATAGTTTTGTGTCAACAAACTTTGCTAGGGAGCACGAATTTATTCAGACACCGCTAGGCCTAAGGCTTAGCGTCAGTACCCCGTCAGGCACGAGTTTGCCTGCCGATTCAGTTTGTCGTGACGGCTGCATTTGCATCGGAGGAAGAAAATTGTCACTTGATGCGATAGTTCTAGACATAGGGGACTACGACATCATTCTGGGAATGGATTGGCTTGGCGCTTGCTCAGCTACTATTGATTGTGCGGAGAAGAAAGTCGTGTTTCGTCTTCTTGGCGAGATCGAATTTTGCTATTCGTGCAGTCCATAGTCGAAAGCGTCGAATGCCTGCATGGTGATCTCAGCAATGTTTGCTCGACGGATGATTCACTCCGGCTGTGTAGGGTACTTGGCGTCCGTTCGAGACACTCGGCAAGATTGCGCAAACGTTGAGTCCATTTTCGTTGTGATAGATTTTCCTGATGTGTTTCCAGACGAGTTGCCCGGTATGCCGCCTGATCGAGAGATAGAGTTCACTATTGACACATTTCCTGAAACCCGACCAATTTTCAAAACTCCGTATCGAATGGCCCCAGCAGAGCTAAAGGAGTTAAAGATTCAGTTGCAAGAGTTGCTAGATCGTGGGTACATCCGCCCGAGTGTGTCTCCATAGGGTGCGCATGTATTGTTTGTTAAGAAAAAGGATGGCTCGATGCGGCTCTGCATCGACTATCGGGAATTGAATAAATCTACTATCCGAAATAAGTACCCCCTTCCCAGGATAGATGATCTCTTTGATCAATTACAAGATGCAACAATGTTCTCGAAAATTGATCTCCGTTCGGGTTACCATCAGCTCAAGATTAAGCCGGACAATGTGCCAAAGTCAGCCTTTCGTACTCGCTACGGCCACTACGAGTTTTTGGTAATGACGTTCGGTTTGACCAATGCCCCTGCCGCCTTTATGGATTTAATGAACCGTGTGTTCCGGCCGTATCTTGATAGCTTTGTAGTAGTATTTATCGATGATATCTTGGTGTACTCGAAGAATGGGGAGGAGCATGCAGAGCACTTGCGGACCGTTCTACGGACCGTTTGGGACAACAAGTTATATGCGAAACTGAGTAAGTGCGAATTATGGCTGAGTAGTGTATCTTTTCTCGGGCACATCATTTCTGCGGGAGGCATTTCAGTCGATCAAAAGAAGGTGGAGGCCATCGTCGAGTGGAAGCAACCTGCATCCGTCAGTAAAATTTGAAGCTTTCTCGGGCTAGTGGGCTACTACAGACGGTTCATAAAGGATTTTTCCAAACTAGCGTTACCTCTGACTCGCCTCACACAGAAGGGAGTCGCGTTTGAGTGGTCCGCCGACTGCAAAACTTTGTTTCAAGAGTTAAAGCATTGCCTCACCTCTGTACCGTTACTTGCACTACCAGACGAGACCTCGGGATTCCAAATCTTCAGCGACGCATCAGGACAGGGCTTAGGGTGTGTACTTATGCAACATGATAGGGTGATAGCCTATGCATCCAGGCAGCTGAAAAAGCACGAAAAGAATTATCCTACGCATGATCTAGAACTAGCAGCAATTATGTTCGGGTTGAAGTTGTGGCGACACTACCTTTATGGAGTTTCTTGTCGAATTTATACCGATCACAAGAGTTTGAAGTACTTATTCACCGAAGCGGATCTGAACCTACGACAGCGGCGTTGGCTATAATTGATAAAGGATTATGACTTGATAATAGACTACACACCTGGCAAGGGAAATGTGGTAGCGGATGCGTTGAGTCGGGTCTTTGCGGGATCTCTGTCCATTGATAGCAGGTTACAAAGGGACTTAGAAGAGTTGGACATCGAACTCCGAATTCGACATCGCGGTGCGCGGGTTGCTCAGATGCGATTTGTACCTAACCTGATTGAGAGGGTCACATCTACTCAGAGAGATGACCCATTCCTCAGGAAAATACGGGAGCAAATCCTAGCAGAAAAGGCGAAAGACTTTGTAGTAGATGAGAATTGGGTATTGCGAGTGAAGGGAAGGCTATGCGTCCCCAATGATTCAGAACTCAAAAAGGAGATCCTTACAAAAGATTACTATGCAGCCTATACGATCCATCCCGGGAGCACGAAAATGTATAAAGATCTTCGTACTATCTTCTGGTGGCACGTCATGAAGAAAGATGTGGCACTCTTTGTGTCTAAATGCATAACCTATCAGAGGGTGAAAGCAGAGCATCAGAGGCCGGACAAAAAAATGCAGAATCTTGCTATCCCAGAATGGAAGTGGGAGCACATAAGCATGGACTTCATTATTGGCCTGCCAAGGACGCAACGGGAAAACGACACAATTTGGGTCATCGTCGACCGGTTAACCAAGTCTGCACACTTTATTGCTATTAAAAGTACTTGGAGCGCCGATCGCCTTACCCAGACCTACCTTGATGAGATAGTCCGGCTGCACGGAGTGTCAGTTTTCATAGTATCATATCGGGACGGACGGTTCATTTCACGTTTCTGGGAAAGCCTTCAGTCATCGATGGGGACCAAGTTGAAGTTCAGCTCAGCCTACCATCCTCAAACAGACGGCCAAACAGAATGGGTGAATCAGGTACTAGAAGATATGTTGTGCCTCTGCGTAATCGAATCAAAGTCAAGTTGGAACGTCTACCTACCGCTAGCCAAATTTGCATACAACACCAATTATCAGTCTAGCATCCAAATGGCTCCATACGAGGCTCTGTATGGGCGGAACTGTAGGTCACCGATCTGCTGGGATGAAGTTGGAGAGAGGCAAATCCTTGGGCCAGAACTGGTTGAACAAATAGTCCAAAAGGTTCGGTTGATTCGAGAACGATTAAAAGTAGCACAAAGCCGGCAAAAGAGCTATGCCGATGTTCGTCGTCGCCCCCTTGAGTTCCAAGAGGGTGACCACGTATTTCTAAAGGTCTCGCCCATGCAGAGAGTTACAAGATTCGGGGTAAAGGGGAAGTTAAGTCCGAGATTTATTGGCCCATTTGAAATTCTCAGACGAGTCACTTCAGTTGCCTATCAAATTGTATTGCCACCAGCCCTATCTGAAGTGCACGATATTTTTCATGTGTCTCAACTTAGAAAGTATGTGCATGACCCGAACCATGTGGTAGACTTTGGCCAGTTAGATCTGCAGGCGGACTTGTCGTACATCGAAGAACCCGTGCAGATCTTGGATGTCACGCCCCAGTCCCAAAATACGTAGGACCAGGAATACGTGACACGCCAGCTACGCATTCGACTAGACTCAGGTCTGACTCGAATACGTATAAGCTTTATAATATAAAGGGCACTATCTAGATATCCCATAAATTTAAACCTCTATGTCTCAATCCACAATGTACAGAAGTATACAAGAAAGAGCTTTATGTGCTAAAGTCGGCCGCCCAATAACACACTAACTCGAATAGACTCGAGAAGAAGTATGAGTCTATAAAACTAGGCTACAACAGCAGATGAATAATCAATGTAAAATAAGTAACCATAATGCTGGTAGAAATGATATGAGTACCTGGTTCAGTGCCTGCAAGACATGCCACTCCCTCAGTATCTCCAAGTGCTCCGTAATCATCTATGCTGCAAAACTGGCAGGGAACCAGGTCCTCAGAGGGACATAACACGGTACAAAAATACAGTAATGCCAAGTAAACAGTAAGTATAAGTGCACGATAGGGTACTCTATCATAACCAAACTAGTGTGACACAATTTAAAGACAATGTTCAACGCGTGGGCTGTCCAAAATAAAACTGTAGCTCTGAACACAGAGACACACGGGGCGTACCGTAGCTCCGAGCACAGAGACACACGGGATACACTACTCTAGAATACAGGATCAGTACATATACATATATAAGCGCGTGCATAGGAGCCTAAACGTCTAGTAACTGTCTTCCCCTCCCCAAGCGGTCAACGATGGTACGCTGAACCTGAACCTCTATCTACAGTCTCGACATACAGAAATAACTCAACAGACGCGACCCTAAGGTCGTCCCAGTCTCTGGTCATGATGTCAGTATCAGGATACAGGAATCTGTCACGATCACAGTGTATAAGTGTGTCTTGGGGTGTCGATGTACTCATGTACGTGCATCGAGGTACTACGAAGCATCTAACAATTATTCTAAGACGTTACGACGAACGTCAGCACCCGGTTGTGATCCGGACGCGAAGTATCGAACGTCAACATAAATACGTGCACAATGTACATAATGAAATAATAAGATATCTGTAACTGAAATACAGGGTGGCAAGGTACACTTGCCTGCGTCCGGCTGTGATGACGGGGATCCGGTACAACGTCCAAGTCCGCGGGTCCCGCAGTACCTAGAGAAGAGGTATAAACTACATCAATAAACTATCATGCGGCAAACAGGGATGTGACACATGTCTATACATATGCTCAGACTCGGCTACAATCACAGGGACAAGATGCTAGGGGGTTGACCAAGGTTGACCATTGGTACGTTACATCAAATCAAACTAGTCCTCTGTACAATATCATCAACCCAATCCTCAATCCTTCTATATTCATCACAAGGTTCAGTAGTTCAAGTATGTGAAATCCTCAAATTCCTCCTGGTATCCCCAGACATTATCCTGCACGTTTAATTTTCATCCTCGAAATAAATAATCACTAATTATCTAAACCCTCGATTATAGGTACAGCCCGCAATTTATTTGAGCACCGCTCCCCAATAACATTATTAATATTTCTCAGTCCTCAATCACTGACTAATGGTTTAATTTTACACACTATTTTACAATCAATCTCCTGCCCCTCAATGTCCATCAATGCTTTAATATCACAACATTATTTCCCAACCATTTAACTCTACTTATCTACAATAATCAATTTTATAAAATGAATAAATAACTCTTTAAGAAATCTCTTATGACATTTTACCCTAAACTCGTCATATTTAACATTTTAATCGTCAAGCAGACATTCCGTCTCATCAAACTATAAAATTCATTGCATTCACTTACCCTCGATTTCATGTAATAACCCTAACATCTCTACTTAACCTTTAACCAAAAATTTCCCGTTAAACTTACAAAATAAATCCTATAATCTCATATATGTATAGTTCACAAATATATATATTTGTATTCCTCACTGACTTTGACACTAGTAATCCAATCCTCGAGATGATTAATAACTTAACGATATCATCACCCCTTTACCGTAAATTTCCTTCTCGTCAAATAATTAAATTGCATTTAAAAACTTTTAATAAAACCCTAAAACTCACATAGCATATTACAATCCGCGGTGAACAAAACTTTGTTATCGCCTTGAGGCTCTCGACGACGCCGGGGACGACCTCGTGCTCGAGCCCCGAGTACTCCCCCTCGATGTTCTCCCGGGTCACGACGATGTCCACGCCCTCGTGCTTCGTTCGGAGCCCTTCCAGGTTAAAACAGTGGACGAGCGACGCGTAGAGATCGAGCCCCTTCCTAAGTTGCACGCTGAGGGAGCTGACCCCTCCGCCGACGGGGGTGGCGATGCCGATTGTGGTCGTGGCGGTCACGGTGGTAGCACATATAGACGGGGCAGATCTGAATGAGCTCCGGTCAGGAGCTGCTGTGGTCGAGCTCTTCGACCATGCGGAGGAGCCGCTGCTGCCGGTCTCGTCGACCACACGGAGGAGCCGTTGCCGTTGACACCGTTGCTGTCGACCTCGTCGACCACGCGGAGGAGCCGCTGCTGCCGGTCTCGTCGACCATGCGGAGGAGCCGCTGCCGTCGACACCGCTATTGTCGACCTCGTCGACCCCGCGGAGGAGCGGCTGCTGCCGGTCTCGTCGACCATGCGGAGGAGACGCTGCCGTCGACACCGCTGCTGTCGACCTCGTCGACCCCACGGAGGAGCCGCTGCTGCCGGTCTCGTCGACCACGCGGAGGAGCCGTTGCCGTCGACACCGCTGTTGTCGTCCTCGTCGACCCCGCAGAGGAGCCGCTGCCGACGGAGAAGGTGGCTCAGCGTGGAGGACGGTGGCCGGCTCGCCGGATATGAGAAGGGTGGCTGGGAACTCAGTCGGGTCGGGTTGTAAGAGAGATGGAGAAGAGGTGAGGAGAAAGAAGAAGGAAGAAGAAGAAGAAGAAGAAGAAGAAGAAGAAGAAGAAGAAAATAGGAATTATGCATGTGGAGTTCGGCTGAGTGTGTAGGAAGAGGGAGGAGAGAGAGAGAGAGGGGGTAGGGTTCTCCATGTGTTGGGATTAGGGCCGGCCTTGGGGGAAGAGTGGTGATGGAGACATTAAATAAGGAAAGGTGATGGGTAGTGGGTGGTCATGATCAAATCCTCATTTGAATGAGGGGCTAGGATCTAACATGAAGGATTACTCATACAAAGGAGAGAGAAATAGGGGATGGGCTTGACCAATCAAGGAGAGGGGGCATCTCCATTTGGCCTTGACCAATGAGGTGAGGACACCTAATTCCATAATTGCAACTAAGCCCCTTAAATTCAAGAAATTGCACAAATACATAAAATAATGCAAAAATTACGGGAAAAATGGAGTTTGGTGATTTGCATGGTGAGTGGGTGTTGTGTGTGTGGCATGGGTTTAATTTACTGGCCATTGGGATTAATTGGGGATTAAAATAGGATTAGGCAAAATTGGTATCCTCGATTAAAATAGGATTTAAGTGTCCCGCGCTTTAAAATTAAATGGGGGCACTTGGGGTCAAAATTCGAAAATGACACAAAGGTCAAAAATGGCGGAGGCTTGGAGTCAGTCTTGGACCCTTTAGTTGGTCCTGCTCAACGGGTTAAGTTGGTATCTCAAAATTGAGGGTAACGACACAGGTGTCCGACACAGAATTAAATATGGATTTTAGGATACGAAAAATTATGCAATTAATTTAGAGCACAACGAATTCGATTTTTGTGTGACGGAAAAGTCCAGTGCCTAATTTGGCAAGTTAAGTCAGAAGTTCAATAGTCCGATAGAATTCATGGGCTGATATTGGGCTCCGAATAATTAAACAATGATAGGGCACGCCAAGGGTTTTAATTAATTAAAATAAAATAACAAACAAACTCAACTCTACTCTAAACCTCAACATTTGCTGCTAATCCCAAAATTTTCCAAATCCAAATCTGACTATCTATAGAATTAATCGAGGGGGTTTACATTCTTCCCAACTTAGAAAATTTTTGTCCCCGAAATTAAAAGTAAAGCACGATAATAGCTAAGAGAATTTAAAAACATCTAGTAATCAAATGTCGTACATAAATTCGTACCTTGCTTCTCAAATAAGTACAGGAACCACTGCCGAATAGAATCCTCGCGCTCCCAAGTAGACTCGCCTGGTGAATAGTGCTTCCATGCCACTCTGACCAGTCGAATAGTCTGTCCTCTCAAAGTCTTCTCGCTGTGATCGAGGATCTCAACTGGCTGTTCTACGTAAGATAGGCTGGGCCCGACTGTAATCTCCGAATGATCAAGCACGTGGCTAGGGTCTGCGACATATCTCCTCAGCTGTGATACGTGAATTACGTCATGTACTCCCTCTAATGATGGAGGTAATGCAAGACGGTAAGCCACTTCGCCGACTCGTTCCAATATGTCAAAAGGCCCGATGTACCTTGGACTCAGCTTGTCTCTGCCTCCGAGTCTGATGGTACCACGAGTAGGCGATATCCTCAAAAACACATGGTCACCCTCCTTGAACTCCAATGGCCTGCGGTGTGCATCTGCCCAATGTTTCTGTCTGTCCTGTGCTGTACGCAGGTGGCCCTGAATCTGCTTGACCTTCTCCATTGTCTGTGTTACCAACTCTGGACCAAGCATCTGACGCTCTCCCACGTCACTCCAACATACGGGTGACCTATATTTCCTGCCGTACAGTACCTCATAAGGTGCCATCTGTATGCTAGCCTGGTAGCTGTTATTGTAGGAGAATTCCACCAAGTGTAGATGGTCCTCCCAAGATCCTCCAAAATTAATCATGCACGCTCTCAACATATCCTCGAATATCTGTATCGTGCGCTCTGACTGGCCATCAGTCTGTGGATGATATGCAATGTTAAACTTGAGACGAGTTCCTAGGCTCTCCTGCATACTCCGCTAAAAATGCGACGTGAATCTGGAATCACGATCTGATATGATGCTAATAGGCACTCCACGTAATCGTACTATCTGCCTCATACACGTGTCAGCTAAAATCTTCGTGGACTGCCCAACTCTGAAGGGCAAGAAATGTGCAGACTTGGTGAGTCTGTCTACGACAACCCAAACTGCATCCTTCCCGCTAGGGCTTCTCGGGAATCCTGTGACGAAGTCCATGGTAATGTGTTCCCACTTCCACTCGGAAATGGGAAGTGGCTGCAATAATCCTGCAGTCCTCTGATGTTCAGCCTTGATTTGTTGACAAACTAAACATTTTGCCACGAATCTTATAATTTCTCTCTTCATACCCATGCCACCAGAAAAGTTGTCTCAAGTCTCGGTACATCTTCGTACCTCCCGGGATGAATAGAATAATCGAGCTATGAGCCTCGGTCATCAACTCTTGGCGTAGCTCGCCACTTGGAACGTATAGACAGTCTCCATGCCTCAATGTTCTGTCTTCCTAAATCCTGAGTCCTGTTTGCATGTCGGCCTCTGTCCTGTCTCGCTGTCGTCTAAATCCCGTATCTGTAGGCAAGGCTGCCTTGATCCTCTCAATCAAAGTAGACTGAACCTCAAGACTGGCCATCTGTCCATCCATGCCTGGCATTACAATCTCTATCCCAAGCTCCTGGATATCCTCTAGCAATTGCCACCGAGTCATCAAAAAGTATGCCATGGGCTTCCTGCTTAAGGCATCTGCTACGACATTCGCCTTGCCAAGGTGGTACTGTAACTCAAATATCATAATTTGTCATCAACTCTAGCCTGCGTCTCTGCCTCATGTTGAGCTCCTTTTGCGTGTAGACATACTTCAGGCTTTTATGATATGTGTAAATCTTAACACGCTCACCATAAAGGTAATATCTCCATAGCTTTAGTGCAAATATCACTGCAGGTAGCTCCAAGTCGTGCGTCGAATAGTTCTTCTCTTGAACTCTCAGCTGTCTCGATGTGTAGGCTATCACCTTGCCGTGTTGCATCAGTACACATCCTAATATGCTCCCAGACGTATCATTGTACACCATAAATCCTCCTGATCCTGAAGGTAGTGTCAAAATCGGTGCTGATGTCAGACGCTTCTTCAGCTCATCGAAAGCCGCCTGACACTCGTCGGTCCAGATAAACTCCTCGCCTTTACGCGTCAGTCGCGTCATAGGCGTAGCTATCCTCGAGAAGTTTTCCACGAACCTTCGATAATATCTGGCAAGTCCGAGGAAGCTCCTAATCTCTATAACAGGTGCAGGGGTTGGCCATGTCTCAACTGCAACTATCTTCTCCGGGTCAACTGTTAGTCCATCTTCGGTGATTTTGTGTCCCAGGAAGGGTACTTTATCCAAACATAACTCATATTTGCGGAGCTTGGTGTACAGCCTCTCCTGCCTCAGCGTCTCCAACACGATCTTGAGATATCTCTCATGCTCCTCCTGGCTCTTAGAATATACCACGATATCATCGATAAATACCACCACGAACTTGTCTAAGTACTGGTGGAAAATATTGTTCATTAGGCTCATAAATACTGCTGGCGCATTGATTAAACCAAACGTCATATCTAGAAACTCATAGTGTCCATACTATATCCGAAAAGCCGTCTTCGGAAAGTCCTCTCTCCGTTCCTTGATCTGATGATAGCTTGACCTGAGATCGATCTTCGAGAATACATATGCGTCACTAGCTGATTCAACTGTACCGTCCCAGCTTTCTTCGACATAATTAAGATGGGTATTCCTCCATGGAGAAACACTAGCCCGACCGAAATCCTTGTCTAAGAGGTCCTCTACTATGGACCTTCAACTCAACCAACTCTATCGGTGCTAGTCTGAAGATAAAAAAATAACCGGTTCTGCTCTTGGAGTCAACTCTATAGCAAACTCTATCTCTTTGTCAGGTGGCAGGCCTAGAAGATTCTCTAGAAATACATCCTCAAACTCTGATATAATACGGTGGTATACGGGTTCACCTTCTGTATTGTATGCCTCAAAGGTAGATGGGCACCATGCTCCTAGGCTCTCTGAAGAAACTCAAACTTAGGGCAATTCGGTGGTCTAAGGATGACACAACCACGACGGAAATCAAGCATTGCGTGGTATTGGCTCAACCAATCCACGTCTAGGATAATATCATAGTCTAGACTTTAACCTCAAGATAAATTCTCCTGTTCTATTTTTAACAGCAATCCTCAAAAGAAAATATTTTCTTGCCTAATGTATAATTTCTCTTCTCCTCAAGGTTTTCCATAAAATTTTATTCCTCGAATTTCTTCTTTTCGTTACTCATATCTCCAAGTCACAAGTACAATAATGGTATCCCTCAAGCACATACTAGAATTCTTGGAATCAGATCTTTATCTTCCAAGTGAGAGCCTAATATTTTATCTCTTCTAGCACATAATCATCGTTCCTAGCATTGATATCATATACAACCACTAGTTTTCATCATCAGGCTATGCATTTCCATAAATTATTTTAGGTCATGATCAATAATCCTTCCAGCTCTCAGTACTTCCAAGATCACTGCTACCTCAAGCACGGGTAGGGTACTACTGGGTCCAACTCTCTTGCCAACCTTCCACACTAGTTCTATAATCCAAAGAACCCATCAATCTATCCTGATAAGGTAAAAATCTTCTCAGGGAAAGGTATACGAATTATGCCTTCTGTCGTCTGGTCTTCGATCTTCTTCTGGAGGGAAATCATCAGTCACAAGCATTTCTCTTCCCGAACAATAGGGGACGAGAAACAAGGATAGCGATATTGACGAAGATTGAACGAATGCAAATTGGAAGTCCAAGGGCGATAATCACATACAAAGA
The DNA here is from genome assembly GCA_036927795.1 of Iris macrosiphon. Classification (NCBI taxonomy): domain Eukaryota; kingdom Viridiplantae; phylum Streptophyta; class Magnoliopsida; order Asparagales; family Iridaceae; genus Iris; species Iris macrosiphon. Next base: position 329,316,348 of record JAYESA010000004.1, on the reverse strand, counting down.
GTTTTTAAAATCGATTATGGATTGAGATCCTATTCAACAATTGTCATACCCCAGTCCCAAAATACGTAGGACCATGAATACGTAACATGGCAGCTACACATTCGACCAGACTCTGGTCCGATTCGAATACGTATAAGCTGTACTAAAAGGGTCACTATCTATATAATCAAGTGAATATAAATATCTATGCCTCAATCCACAATGAACAGAATATACAAGAATGAGCTACATGTGCTAAAGTCGGCCGCCAGTAACCCATAAGCTCGAATAGACTCGAAAATGAATATGAGTCTATAAAACTAGGCTATATCAGCAGATGAATGAACAATATGAATAATAACAAATATTCCGGAAGAAAAGATGTAAGTACCTGGCACCAAATTTCTGCATAACAAGCAACACACATCAGCAACTCCAAATCGGCTCCACAGCGGTCTATGCTGTAAAACTGGCAAGGGACCAGGTCCTCAGAGGGACGTAACAAGGTACAAGAAACAACATGCCAAAATAAATGCAGTATGTAAAATGTATCAATAGGCAAACTATGTAACCAGCTATGTGATATGCAAGTGAGAGCATTAATCATACTTAGGCTGAAACTACTATAGGCTCTGTGACGGGGAAACCCATAGCAGCATTTAGTATTACGACTCCAGTATATATGCCAAAGCAAGCAGTATCACGACTCCAGTATATACCAAAGCAAGTAGTATCACGACTCCAGTATATGTGCCAAAACACCTCCAGTAGTATAGTATATATATATATCAATAATCAGCCTGTAGTATGGTGTGTCTCTCCCCACCCAATGTAATCATACGTCTCATGTCCACGATGTCTCATGTCCATAACACGCAAGATCATGACCTCTAACTAATGCAGTGAGTCATAATGATAGCTAAGCATATGTAATATCTATGTCACGAATCCTGTAACCTATACCGAATCACCATGAATATCTCAGGAAGATTCTGTCTCATGAATAGTGTCAAGTGTCCTGGGTTATGACGTACTTGATAAGACAAGTACGAGAATGTAAAGGGTCACGAATATCCATCTCTAGGTGACGTTACACAACTCCGCGTACGGTATTGGCACCCGACTATTAATCGGACGCTAAGTAAAGTCACACGGTCCTGGGTTGAACATGTACAACAATATATATATATATATATAAGTCAAGGAAATAAGTAACAAGAACTGCAATATTGGCAAGGTACACTTGCCTGGTGTTTGGTTTCCAACTATGGTTCTGGTATTCGTGAAATCTCCAGGAACGTCTCCGGATGCTGAAACAAATATTACCATCATGCTCAGAAGATATCAAATAGCTAGAAATGCCTGTCCTTGAGTCCAATTTGGAGACAAGGGCAAAAATGATAATTTCGGGTCAAAGCGGGGTCCACATGTGGCCCGCTTCGCACCGAAAAATGTGTCAGGGACAAAGTTCTTCCAAATTTGTCAAACTTAGTGTCAACAGATCCAGAACGATGATACGAATCCAACAAAACTTCCAGAATTGGATTCCGATGAGCCAATCACAAAATCGTCCGTCAAGTGGAGCCTGTGGGGCCCACGATACGCGATTTTGTCAACGTTCTCAGAATCAAACCAAACTTGGGTCACAGGACCAGCGTATCGCTACGAGTCCGATGGCGCAAGTTTTGTTTTGATCCGACGTGTGTACACAAAGTTACGACGCGTTCCAGAATTGACGGATACGGGATGGTGTCCGCGGATACGCGTTGATTCCGGTGTGCACGCACATCCAAATCAACTTCTGCGAAATCCCGCACGTCCGTATCAACGGCGCGCACGTATTGTTAAAAACCGCATGTTACCAAGTCGTCCCGCTTGGCGGAGCGTACTCAGTTCCGGGGTGAAACAGGGCATTATTTTTCCTGTTTTTGGATCGCGGTTCACGATCGCCACAGGACGCGATGCACCGAGCGGGTTGCACGGGCACCGAGAGGGTCACGCAGGGTCCGCGATGCGATAAACGGAATCGAAAACGGGTCAACAAGCAGAGATAACGGGTTACATGAACAGGGCTCCGGAAATTGAATTTTTTGTGTCCGAGTCGACACGAAGCGAGGGGACACCGTGTCCTGTGTCCGGACCGTGTCTGCCCTAGGGTTAGGGTTTCGAGCTGCTGTTGGCCGAAGGCGGGCCGGAGGGAGGTTGGGGTAGCGGAGGCGGCCGAGGTCGTCGGCATCGGCGCACGGGAGGCGGCGGCACAGGGCTCGGCGGCTGGGCAGCAGGTCGGAGGGTGCTGCGGGGCTTGTTGTGCTGCTGAGGGAAGGGGAAAGGAGGAGGAGAGGGAGCTGGGCAGGGGCGACGTCGCGATGAGGCGAGAGGCAGCGAGGTCTGGGGATGGGCGAAGGCCGGGGCGGCGCGTTGCGACGGGGGGATTCTGGCCGGAGAAGAGGGGAATTGGGGGGTTTATATAGGGAGAGAGGGCGAGGGACGGGGCCGAGCAAGGCGACGGAGGAGGCGGGCGAAGCGGCCGGAAGACGCGGGTGGGGGCGCGTGGCCGGGCGAGGCAGCACGTGGCCGGGCGAGGCAGCGCGTGGCCGAGCGGGCGGCGTAGAAAGCGGGGGAGGAGCTGGGTCGTGGGGGAGAGGAAACGGGTCAGGTCGGAGGCGGGGCGGGTTTGGACAGACCCGGCCCGACCCGTTAGCTGAGCGGGTCAGTCCGGTCGGGTTCGGTTGGACCGGGTTCAGCCCGGTTCAGCCCAGTTTGAACCCGGTTCAACACGGTTCAATTTTGGGTTTATTTTAATTATTTAAATAAATAGTTTTTGGGCTTCTAAAAAATTTTCGGGGTCCAATAAATTCCAAAAAAATTACCCTAAGTCCAATATTTTATTCTACACCCAAAAATATTATTTTTATAATATTTTAATATATTTTAAAAATATTTAATTTTACTTAATGCTAAAATACCCTGATTTTTAATTAGTAAAAATTCCCAAAAAATCCCAGAAAATTCTGAAAAATCCAGTTTTAAAAATCTTGAAAAATCAGGGGGTTTACAACAATCATAATATCTATTCCTAATTTGCAGGCTCGCTTGGCACAGTCAGGTGACCAAGACGATTTAATTTTGACCTGCATGGGCTACCACAAAAATATGTCACGCCCCAGTCCCAAAATACGTAGGACCAGGAATACGTGACACGCCAGCTACGCATTCGACCAGACTCAGGTCTGACTCGAATACGTATAAGCTGTATAATATAAATGGCACTATCTAGATATCCCATAAATGTAAACCTCTATGTCTCAATCCACAATGTACAAAAGTATACAAGAAAGAGCTTTATGTGCTAAAGTCGGCCGCCCAATAACACACTAACTCGAATAGACTCGAGAAGAAGTATGAGTCTATAAAACTAGGCTACAACAGCAGATAAATAATCAATATAAAATAAGTAACCATAATGCCGATAGAAATGATATGAGTACCTGGTACAGTGCCTGCAAGACATGCCACTCCCTCAGTATCTCCAAGTGCTCCGTAATCATCTATGCTGCAAAACTGGCAGGGAACCATGTCCTCAGAGGGACGTAACAAGGTACAAAAATACAGTAATGCCAAGTAAACAGAAAGTATAAGTGCACGATAGGGTACTCTATCATAACAAAACTAGTGTGACACAGTTTAAAGACAATGTTCGACGCGTGGGCTGTCCAAAATAAAACTGTAGCTCCAAACACAGAGACACACGGGGCGTACCGTAGCTCCGAGCACAGAGACACACGGGTGATACACTACTCTAGAATACAGGATCACTACATATACATATATAAGCGCGTGCATAAGAGCCCAAACGTCTAGTAACTGTCTTCCCCTCCCCAAGCGGTCAACGATGGTGCACTGAACCTGAACCTCTATCTACATTTTCGACACACAGAAATAACTCAACAGACGTGACCCTAAGGTCGTCCCAGTCTCTGGTCATGATGTCAGTATCAGGATACAGGAATATGGCATGATCATAGTGTATGAGTGTGTCCTGGGGTATCGATGTACTCATGTACGTGCATCGAGGTACTACGAAGCATCTAACAATCATTCTAAGATGTTACGACGAACGTCAGCATCCGGTTGTGATCCGGACGTGAAGTATCGAACGTCAACATAAATACGCGCACAATGTACATAATGAAATAATAAGATATCTGTAACTAAAATACAGGGTGGCAAGGTACACTTGCCTACGTCCGGCTGTGATGACGGAGATCCGATACAACGTCCAAGTCCGCGGGTCCCGCAGTACCTAGAGAAGAGGTACAAACTACATCAATAAACTATCATGCGACAAACAGGGATGTGACACACGTCTATACATATGCTCAGACTCGGCTACACTCACAGGGACAAGACGCTAGAGGGTTGACCAAGGTTGACCATTGGTACGTTACATCAAATCAAACTAGTCCTCTATACAATATCATCAACCCAATCCTCAATCCTTCTATATTCATCACAAGGTTCAGTAGTTCAAGTATGTGAAATCCTCAAATTCCTCCTGGTATCCCCAGACATTATCCTGCACGTTTAATTTTCATCCTCAAAATAAATAATCACCAATTATCTAAACCCTCGATTATAGGTACAGTCCACAATTTATTTGAGCACCGCTCCCCAATAATATTATTAATATTTCTCAGTCCTCAATCACTGACTAATGGTTTGATTTTACACACTATTTCACAATCAATCTCCTGCCCCTCAATGTCCATCAATGCTTTAATATCACAACATTATTTTCCAACCATTTAACTCTACTTATCTACAATAATCAATTTCATAAAATGAATAAATAACTCTTTAAGAAATCTCTTATGACATTTTACCCTAAACTTGTCATATTTAACATTTTAATCGTCAAGCAGACATTCCGTCCCATCAAACTATAAAATTTATTGCATTCACTTACCCTCGATTTCATGTAATAACCCTAACATCTCTACTTAACCTTTAACCATAAATTTTCCGTTAAACTTACGAAATAAATTCTATAATCTCACATATGTATAGTTCACAAATATATATATTTGTATTCCTCACTGACTTTGACACTAGTAATCCAATCCTCGAGATGATTAATAACTTAACGATATCATCACCCCTTTACCGTAAATTTCTTGCTCATCAAATAATTAAATTGCATTTAAAAACTTGTAATAAAACCCTAAAACTCACATGCATATTATAATCCGCGGTGAACAAAACTTCGTTATCGCCTTGAGGCTCTCGACGACGCCGGGGACGACCTTGTGCTCGAGCCCCGAGTACTCCCCCTCGATGTTCTTCCGAGTCACGATGATGTCCACGCTCTCGTGCCTCGTCCGGAGCCCTTCCAGGATAAAATAGTGGATGAGCGACGCGTAGAGATCGAGCCCCTTCCTGAGTTGCACGCTGAGGGAGCTGATCCCTCCGCCGACGGGGGTGGCGATGCCGACTGTGGTCATGGCGGTCATGATGGTAGCACATATAGATGGGGCAGATCTGAATGAGCTCGGTCGTTGACCATGCGGAGGAGCCGCTGTTGCCAGTCTTGTCGACCACACGAAGGAGCCGTTGTCATCGACACCGCTGCTGTCGACCTTGTCGACCACGCGAAGGAGCTGCTGCTGCCGGTCTCGTCGACCACGCGGAGGAGCCGAAGGAGCCGCTGCTGCCGGTCTCATCGACCACGTGGAGGAGCCGCTGCCGTCGACACCGCTGCTGTCGACCTCGTCGACCCCGCGGAGGAGCCGCTGCTGCCGGTCTCGTCGACCACGCGGAGGAGCCGTTGCCGTCGACACCGCTGCTGTCGACCTCGTCGACCCCGCGGAGGAGCCGCTGCCGAAGGAGAAGGCGGCTCAGCGTGGAGGACGGTAGCCGGCTCGTCGGAGATGAGAAGGGTGGCTGGAAACTCAGTCGGGTCGGGTTGTAAGAGAGATGGAGAAGAGGTGAAGAAGAAGAAGAAGAAGAAGAAGAAGAAGAAGAAGAAGAAGAAAATAGGAATTATGCATGTGGAGTTCGGCTAAGTGTGTAGGAAGAGGGAGGAGAGAGAGAGGGGGGTGGGGTTCTCCATGTGTTGGGATTAGGGCCGGCCTTGGGGGAAGAGTGGTGATGGAGACATTAAATAAGAAAGGTGATGGGTAGTGGGTGGTCATGATCAAATCCTTATTTGAATGAGGGGCTAGGATCTAACATGAAGGATTACTCATACAAAGAAGAGAGAAATAGGGGATGGGCTTGACCAATCAAGGAGAGGGGGATTCTCCATTTGGCCTCGACCATTGAGGTGAGGACACCTAATTCCATAATTGCAACAAAGCCCCTTAAATTTGAGAAATTGCACGAACACATAAAATAGTGCAAAAATTATGGGGGAAATGGAGTTTGGTGATTTACATGGTGAGTGGGTGTTGTGTGTGTGGCATGGATTTAATTTAATGGCCATTAGGATTAATTGGGGATTAAAATAGGATTAGACAAAATTGGTATCCTCGATTAAAATAGGATTTAAGTGTCCCGCACTTTTAAATTAAATGGGGGCACTTGGGGTCAAAATTCGGAAATGATACAATGATCAAAAATGGCGGGGGCTTGGAGTCAGTCTTGGACCCTTTAGTTGGTCCGGCTCAACGGGTTAAGTTGGTATCTCAAAATTGAGGGTAACGACACAGGTGTCCGACACGGAATTAAATATAGATTTTAGGATACAGAAAATTGTACAATTAATTTAGAGCACAACGGATTCGATTTTTGTGTGACGGAAAAGTCCAGTGCCTAATTTGGCGAGTCAAGTCAGAAGTACAATAGTCCGATAGAATTCATGGGCTGATATTGGGCTCCGAATAATTAAACAATGATAGGGCGCGCCAAGGTTTTTAATTAATTAAAATAAAATAATAGACAAACTCAACTCTACTCTAAACCTCAACATCTGCTGCTAATCCTAAAATTTTCCAAATCCAAATCTGACTATCTATAGAATTAATCGAGGGGCTTACATTGGAGCATAAGAAAAAGCCGTTACGGAATCGGACAGTATCGCTAGTGCGTGTTCTTTGGCGAAACCACTCAGTCGAAGAATCGACGTGGAAACTCGAATCTGATATAAGGGAAAGGTTTCCCTCATTATTCCTTAGGGGTATGTTCTATTCCTAAGTTTCAAGGACAAAATTTCTATTAGATGGTTATGATGTAGTGCCCCGTTCCCCCTATTCGGGGAGCACAGCTAAGAAATACTTGGCACGGCTAAGAAATACTTGGTACCGATCGATCGGGACAAATTGAATCAATATCATTTTCTCGTTATGGATTGGTTTCTTCGGAATTAGGTCCCATATTCAACAGATCATGCCTCAAGGAAGGACTCGACGGTAGAGTCGAGGGGGGTCTTTCCGTTGCGCTGGTTTTCTTGCCCGTTTTTGATGCCGCTTAGTTGCTTTCTTGTTGGTTTATGACTTGTATTTTTTTGAACGGTTTTGATGGATTTTATTTCCTTCGTTCTTAGGATTTCATATTTCGTATCGAACCTCGAAGACCGAAGAAGGAGATATTGATCATCTGTTGGTACGTGCAGGTGATCGGGTAGACGACGCGCGAGCGGAGTCTTGAAGTTCTCCCTTTTTCTCTCCTAGTTCACCAACTTGTGAGTGGCTTTACTTCGATTAGCACCTTTCTTCCAAGTCTTCACTCTTAATAAATTAGCTCATTTGTGCATCTTGCTCCAACGATATCATAATAAGAATAAACTGAGTCAAATGAAATGAAGAGTTAGACTTGAAACACTTATAATGCTTGTCACCTAGAATTCTCAAACGATCACATTGATGCGTGCTTGTCCGCTATGCATTTATATATTCATGTTTCAGTTGTATCTAGAACTTATTTTATATAAATGTACAGACGTATTATGCAAACTAATTGAAATACAATCACTTGGACAGGTAGACTATGCCGAATGCACTGTGCTAAAGTAGATATGCACATTCTCTTGGCTTGAATGCTTTATCTATTAACTTAGTGTCAATGCATAGTTTGGTCGGACAACTTGTGCACAAGGTTTAGTTCCTACGAACGGTGCTCGGGGCACTGGGGCCGATTCGTTTCGGGCAGAACTCGGATAGCTACGCTAGCAAGTCAAGCACGGGTAATGCGGGAGCCTTGTAGTGGGGCTTGCTACCCGCGCTGCAAGGGTCACCGTCTTACTGTAGCTATTGTCCATGGTGGCAATGATGTGACATGATCCAGTACATATATATATTTCTGCATTGCTTGCTCAAACTAATGGTGTCTTCGTGGCAGGGAAGGACATGGTAAGTATTGTGCAGACAGTTCAGACGGGAAGGTAAAAGTCACCTAACGGTGGCATATTTGTTTCTGTAAATTGAATACTCAATGCTTGCATGTAAATTAAACTAAGGCAAGTTAGAAAGACCACAAATAAATTGCATGCTTCATATGAACAAACTTTGGATTTGGTTAGTTGGGTTAGCTCGCCCTCGCAGGTACTTTTCAAAGTACTGACCCTCGTTACAGCAGGTTCCCCGAGCCCAAGCGATGCAGCGAGGAGCTGAAGCTTCTTCTTTCCCCAACCAGTCCAGTACTCGTTGTACCCCGTTCGTGACTTTTTAGAGCTTGTACAAAGTACTCGAAACCCGTGCAACCCTTATATGCAGCTCCGAGGCAAGGCGATAGCTTCGCCAGCAGGTGTCTATATCATTTTGAAGTTTTAGTAAAGGATGTGATGTATGATATAGCTATCTCATTTTGTATCCAAGTTGTAAGCTCATGTGGCATCCTTATCGCTTTTGGTTCAAGAGTCTGTAATCAGATGTTCATTATCAATAAAAGAAAACTTTTCTATGCCTCAATGTGTGTCATCTTATTTGCGTACTCTGTTGGATGTGTTCTAAAGATTATCATTATGCCTAGGCCTTGTGCATGCGTGCCCTACGTGTGCACGGTATCACGCCCGGGGGACGATTATCGATTGGGCAAAATCGGGATATGACACTCAGTTTTGCATATAACTTTTTGTCCCGAAGAGTCTGTAACCAGATGTTCATTATCAATAAAGAAAACTTTTCTATGCCTCAAATGTGTGTTATCTTATTTGCGTACTCTGTTGCATGCATCCAACTTATTTGTGGTCTTTTGTTCTTGCCTTAGTTTATTTTACAAGCAAGCAATATATATGGAGTTTACTGAAATAAACTCGCCGCCGTTCGGTGACTTTTATCTTCCCGTCTGAACTACCTGCATTATACTTACCATGTCCTTCCCTGCCACGAAGACACAAGTTAGTTGCATATATTTAAATATACGTGGGGATCACTGGCTTGATGCCATAATGGACGAGTTATAGTCTTGGGCGAGAGTGGTATGCAACGCTATGATCTCGAGGCGAAGTATGTCACCCCGGCCGCTCGAGAGACTAACATAGTATTTCGTCCGGATCGGATCGGATCGGTGCCAGTGCCCCAACGATCGTCCACAGGAACCATTGACCATGTGCACAAGTTGTCCGTGATCAAACGACGTCTATACTAAGTTATCAATTGATGCAGTTGGCGCAACACGAGTACGAGGCAAGTAGCATGGCATGATTCATTTTGCCTAGTCTCCCAGGCAAGATTTTAGATGTGAAGAATTGAAAGAAGGGTCAACTGAATCGAATATAGCCACTCACAAGTTGGTTGGTGAAAGGAAAGAGATGCTTCAGGACTCCGCTTGTACGCCGTCTACTACACGATCACCTACATTGCCACGAACAGCTGATCAATACCTCTTCTACTCTTTCCAAGCTTGGAATTAAAGTACAGTTCAATAAACAAAAATAATGAAATCCATCAAAATCGTTCAAGAAAACACAAACAAATCCAAAAACCAACTCAAAGCACAAAAGCAACAAGGCGACAACGAAAACTAGGCAAGAAAACTTGCAGCGAAGATGTCCCTCTTGACTCTTCCGCTAAGTCCATACACGGGGCACGGTCCACTGAATATAGGAATCGATTCCGAAGAGAAAATCCATAACGAGGATAAGATCTTGTTTCAATCTATCCCGATCGAACGATACCGACTTGTATTTCTTGTATTTCTTAGTCGCGCTCCCCGAATAGAGGGAACGAGGCACCACAGTTGTAAGCAAACTCTACCAGGTGAAGATGATCCTCCCAAGAGCCTCTGAAATCCTAAACACAAGTGCGAAGCATTTTGTTTTGTATGTTATATAAACAATAATTGTCATATACTTGAAAATCACATACTCCAAATTTCTCTATATTCAAGGGTCCACTTGCCATTTCTATTTGTGATAGAGTTTAAATTGCATGTGATCTTCAAATCATTGTAAGAAGATCATCGTCTTTCCTATAAGATGTTAAAGTTCACAAGCCTTCAGATCAAAGCTTGTGTATAAGTTAGAGTCATTCGAATCAAAGCTCGTGCGTATGAAGTTGGCAATATCTTAAGATCAAATATCACAATTATAACTATTTTCATAATGGTGGATTGAAGCAAGAGAGAGTTCTGAGACTGGAGTGCCTCATGGAGGATACCAAGATACATCAGGTGTTTGTGTTATTGCCTTCTCTTTATAACTTATTTCAAATTGCCTATTAATTTCCTTAATTATGCTTATTTTAGTTATACCCAATTAACCCCCTCCATGGTACTTACATTATGTACCTAATTTGTGATAGTACCTAACTTGTGATAATGAATGATATTTATACCTAACTTGTGATACTTGTAATATTGGTACTTAAAATTTTATATTTGTATATAACTTATGATAATTATATCTAATTTATGATATTGATACATAAATTGTGACATTGGTATGTAACTTGTAATATTTGTACTTAACTTGTGATATTTGTACCTAACTTATAATATATGCAGACACAAAGCTCGTCTCGTTTGGAGGTTGATGGCGTAAAATATACACGAAACATGATTACATGTAAGCCAAAAGAAAAAGAATGGAGATAAAAATTTGAGCGAAACTAAGTGAAAATTAATCATATAAATATAAAGTTTAAGTAGTTTCATGACTAAAGAGGCGAACCATGTAAAATAAATAAATTTTGGTAGCATAATAAGAGTTAAAAAAATGTAGTTCGACATACATACAAAAAAAAACTAATTACTGGGCCTAATAGAGCCGAATATTAGCTGAAGTTGACATTGTTTTCGATAGGAACTTTCTCAAGTCTTTAGTGCAATTAATGCACATGTTCCTTTTTAACTCTTCATCGCTACTTTGTAAGAATAAAATAGTAACATAAGCAATTAGATTTGGACACATGTTCCAATAATTTTTTGCAAAAAAATCTTTTAATTGGAGGTAAGGATATTAAAAGGGATATTTGAGCAAATATCTTCATTCAAAATATAAAAATTAGAAAATACCTTCACTATTTAAAAAAACTAGGATATACCCTCATTTTGGATGAAACAATCAAAATCTCGGTTAAGTGAGCTCACGTGTTCACTTAACTCACACATGACGCTTAAAATGACAAAAGTTTTCACGAAATAAACCCACATCCATTCATATTAGAATATATTTCTTTATTTTTAATCATATTTATTACATGATGATTGTTAAATGTGTGACATAGGCGGTCATATAGCCATTGTGTGCCCATGTGTTTACATAAGGTGAAAATAAATAAAATAAATCCAAACAGTTTTGAGAATCGGACACGCCCTGCAAGCATTCTGACACCGTGTTTGAGAGTGCCCACAGCAAAAATTTTAGGCCAACCCACGTGAGATAAGCAACCATTGTCTAACGAACACCAAGCACAGATAAAGACAAGTATATGGCGGTGACTACGTCACCTGGACAAATCCCAACCTTTATAACTCAGGTAAAATTAAAAAATTAACAAAATCAATGTTTGAACCCTTTACCCTAATATATTCAACCCTCTCACCACACTCAGTGTCACGCCCCGATCTCCTGCAGGAAATCGGCCGTCCCCGCTGGGCCAGAATCACCACGCCAGCACTCCCGCGGGACGATCGCTTGACCCATCTGGGCGTGATGCCGTACGAGTGTAAGCTGCTCCCGTGCAAGGCCATGATCCGAACATATGGTAAGAGGCCTAAGCCACAGAGTCGCACAGATTGTCCGAATGCAGCAGAATTTTAAACGCATAGGCGATTGGCAACAAGTTTACAGAGTCGTCAATAGCAGAAGCATTGAATAACACAAGTATAAAAATAAAATAAGCTCTTTATTGATATTGAATAAATGTTACAGGCGGCGCTAGGCCGAGATTACAAGTCGCTCAAGCCTCTCTCTCTCTCTCTCTCTCTCTCTCTCTCTCTCTGAAACAGTAAAAGCGTGCCAAGTGGCTATATTTGTGAAATGATACATAGACGATGTTCCAATATTATGTCTTGTATATGTGCTTCAGTTTCGGACGCAACGCTCCAAGGCTCCAGAGTAAACTCCACGCCTTAGCACGCACGAAGGAGGCATCCGCACCGAATGAGATTCTCCCGCACACTACAAGCAATCTGGTGGATTATCAGTACATGAATGCACTGATTGGGAGGCTTCTCGCTCGCTCGACAAATCCAAACATATTATATAGGTTCCGTGCACCATCTATTAAGTTTTCTTTCTAGTCTTGTCTTAGGATCGGTTTTATGGCAATGATGTAAATACTTGTGTGGTAGTGCGCCGTACGATATAAAGGAACACTGTGAGACTTACCATCCATCCTTCCCTGTCCAAGGCAAACCAAGTTAAATCAAGCACAAGCATTTATAATAAAATCCAGGGGCAGTAGCATAAGCAAACATAAGTATTGTGAGCGAGATTATATTTCGGGTGCACGAGTATACATATTATCCAGAAGTGTTGCAGAAGATGTTCAAGTGTTCAATAGATTGCTTAAGTTTATCATATTCATATCTGTTCACGTGTTTCAGTTTACTGGATGCGATGCAATGACTCGCACGCGGGTTGTCGCTAAGCGAGGATGACTTATCTATATGAACATGAGTCACTGACATAGCCATAAAGGACGAGTTATAGTCCCGAGACACAAATATCGGAGGTACATGTGTCACTACATGCCATCCCGCCAGGTCAAAGACTATCGTGAAGTTTCATCCGGATCGGAGCGGCCCCGGTGCCCCAGAGACCGTCCGTGGAACGAGATTCGAAAATTCTCTTGTTAACAAGTTGCCCGTGACACGCAAGTCTTTGGTCTTCCAAATTCACACAACTTGACATGATAATCCATGATTCTTGTTCTGAACGAGCATTTGCTCCACGAGCTATGATTCTTGATTTGCTTGACTTGATTCTCGTTCAGAGTTCAACTTGACTTGATGCATTCCCCTGGTTCGGGGATTGCCTTGTCGACCTAACGGTCCCGGATACTTGCAGGTTCATATTGCACAGAAGAACTATTTGATAGTCTTATGGCTAACTCGATGCATGCATGATACGGATAGTATTTCTTGATTGTGGCATAATTTGTGTGGCAAACATTAAAACGAGGTAACGAGTACAAACTAAAAGTAGGCAGGCAGGCATTTATATGAAACATAAGTATTTATGTTTTGGCACTGTCTAAGGGTAAAGCGAGGAGTGAAACCGTAAAGGAACATACCAATCATACGATTCATCATGCAAATTTGTCGCACGATGCTTGCCCCAATTCCTAAGGTCAAACCATTGTTCATTTTGTACGGAGTATTCTACCCAAGCTTGTTTCACTCAGATTTTTAAACATCGAGCACAGATCATCCTATATACATTAACATGTTCGTTTGTACAGGGTTTGAATCCGTTCAGTCAAATCCACGATATATCCAAGTTGCAAGACAAGCCTAGTGATTTGCATAGTCTATCTCCTTAACATATTTTTGATAGAATCCATATATCCATACCAAGTCTAGACTACCAAGTCAAGATTCAATTCTAAACCTTTTTTTATAACTATAAGTCGTCTAACAAGATTGACGTATCCGTTCATGAAACCATCAAGCGTGATTTATTTTAGGTTCTAGGTTAACTTATCCTGAAACACTTTCGATTCACTTGCATTTTTAAATTTATCTTATCATGTCAAACCACAAGTCAAGACGATCATTCAGTTGTCACGCTCCGGTCTCCTACAAGTTCGATCATCCTCGTTGGATGTGAGATCACAACGTCAACGCTTCCGCTAGATAATCATCCTAATCCTGGCGTGACGCATGTACGGGCATAGAGTTATGCTCGTACAGGACAAGAACGTCGAACAATATGGTTATCTTCGGCACGATCGAGACACCTTATCATTTTACTTTTGCTCTATCCAAGTTATATATAAAATCCATCAAGTCATATCCATTCATGCAGTGATTATAATTCGTCTAGCAAAATCATCCAACTTCAATGTTATCGTTCGGCAGATCCATTGTCTACTTTTAGCAATCCTCAAATAACTAAGTTTCAAATATTCAAGCCAAAGTCTATCCGCTTTTGATATGTTTTATTCATCGAGTTCATTTTGGAATAATCACCGAACATGTTCCCGTGAGTTCGATCATCCCAGCCGTACGTGAAATCATCACGTCGGCGCTCCCGCAGGATAATCGTTGACTGATTTTAAAGGTTATCTTCTCGAACTAGATTCAAGATCGTTCTTCCAAACTCTAAGTCGAATCCGTTATCGCTTATCTCTTTCATCGAACCACAATATTCATTCTCAGACTAACTTCTATTCGAGCGATATTGTATTTTAATCCGTTTATTTTAATCCAAAATTGCTCGCACGATCTTCCAAGTTTCCAACAAGTTTTTCTAACCGAGATATCATTTTCTATTTCCATTTCCATGAATCTATATTCGATATAAGACTTATCACTTATTCAAGACTTTTCTCCAATCATTCAATCCGACTATCGCACGAGACCTATGAATCCGTTTGGATATTTCTAAATGATCGATACACCACTCGGAATTGAGTCACCCAATTAAATTCTCAATCGTGTTCGCATCAATCGTTAGTATCTTCACCAAGTCATTCCTTAGAATTTATGCACGATAACTAAGCATCGCCTGATAAAATCTTAGTCTCGTATATATCCTATTGATAGTCATCCAAGTAAACCATATTCGATCTGTATCTTCCGACATGAAATACAGTTCGAGTATTTCCCAAAATTCAAGCATGATTCTCTATGTTCGCCTTAGCGATAAATCTGAAAATATTTCTATCGGTTGCCATTCTAAGTCTGACTTGTCTCTTATATGAACAATATCCTTTTGTCGTTTGCAACTAGCTCGCACCAAATGATCTTGGCGCGCGATACTCAATACAAGTTAGCTGAAAGGCTGTGTGCATAGCTAACCGTTCGGACGACATTTTATTTCGTACACTAACCAGCTGGGTAATCATGTTTAAGTATTCGGGTTCGCATATAACTTGCAAATTCTAGCACGAGTCTATTCCAACCAAGCCTAACACAGGTCGACACAAAGGCCTTCGCATCACAATTTTGTACAAGCAATCATTTCATTCACATGCACTTTTTGAAATTATTTAGACTCATTGTTAGGAATATTTTGATGGGACATTGAGTGAGAGCGTATACACATAACCCACGAACGAGCTTTCGAAACTGAGAAAATTGAAACAAAATCCAAAGGCGTAAAGCCATGCTCTGATACCAATATGTCATGCCCCGATCTTCCGCAGGAAATTGGCTATCCCCGCTGGGCCCGAATCACCGTGCCAGCGCTCCCGCGGACGATCGCTTAACCCATCTGGGCATGATGTCGCACGAGCGTAAGCTGCGTCCGTACAAGGCCATGATCCAAACATACGGTAAAAGGTCTAAGCCACAGAGTCGCACAGATTGTCCGAGTGCAGCAGAATTTTAAACGTACAGGCGATTGGTAACAAGTTCACAGAGTCATCAATAGCGAAAGCATTGAATAACACAAGTATAGAAATAAAATAAGCTCTTTATTGATATTGAACAAGTGTTACAGGCGGTACTAGGCCGAGATTACAAATCGCTCAAGCCTCTCTCTCTCTCTCTCTCTCTCTCTGAAACAGTAAAAGCGTGCCAAGTGGTTATATTTGTGAAATGATATATAGGCGATGTTCCAACATTATGTCTTGTATATGTGCTTCAGTTCCGGACGTAACGCTCCAAGGCTCCAGAGTGAACTCTATGCCTTTGCACGCACGAAGGAGGCATCCGCACCGAACGAGGTTCTCTCGCACCCTGCAAGCAATCTGGTGGGTTATCAGTACATGAATGCACTGGTGGGGAGGCTTCTCGCCTATTCGACAAATCTAAACACGTTATATAGGTTCCATGCACCATCTATTAAGTTATCTTTCTAGTCTTGCCTTAGGATCAATTTTATGGCAATGATATAAAGCCTAACTCATGTGGCAGTGCGCCGTGCAATATAAAGGAACACTGCAAGACTTACCAACTTACCATCCATCCTTTCCTGTCCAAGGCAAACCAAGTTAAATCAAGCACAAGCATTTATAATAAAATCCAGGGGCAGTAGCATAAGCAAACACAAGTGTTGTGAGCAAGATTATGTTTCGGGTGCACGAGTATACAGGTTATCCAGAAGTGTTGCAGAAGATGTTCAAGTATTCAATGGATTGCTCAAGTGTATCATATTCATATCCGTTCAGGTATTTCAGTTTACTGGATGCGATGCAATAACTCGTACACGGGTTGTCGCTAAGCGATGATGACTTATCTATATGAACATGAGTCACTGGCATAGCCATAAAGGACGAGTTATAGTCCCGGGGCGTAGATGTCGGAGGTACATGTGTCGCTACATGCCATCCCGCCAGGTCAAAGACTATCGTGAAGTTCCATCCGGATCGGAGCGGCCCCGGTGCCCCGGAGACCGTCTGTGGAACGAGATCCAAAAATTCCCTCGATACGCAAGTCTTGGGTCTTCCAAATTCACACAACTTGACATGATAATCCATGATTCTTGTTTTGAACGAGCATTTGCTCCACGAGCTATGATTCTTGATTTGCTTGACTTGATTCTGGTTCAGAGTTCAACTTGACTTGATGCATTTCCCTGGTTCGGGGATTGCCTTGGCGACCTAACGGTCCCAGATACTTGCAGGTTCATATTGCACAAAAGAACTATTTGATAGTCTTCTGGCTAACTCGATGCATGCACGATACGGATAGTTTTTCTTGATTGTGGCATAATTCGTGTGGCAAGCATTAAAATGAGGTAACGAGTACAAACTAAAAGTAAGCAGGCAAGCATGCATTTATATGAAACATAAGCATTTACGTTTTGGTACGGTCTAAGGGTAAAGTGAGGAGTGAAGCCATAAAGGGACATACCGAGCGACATGATCTAGGGACGTACAGTGTAAACAGGTGAATAATGCACTATGAAGAGTATATATCATTCTACTTGAGGCATAACGGGGTCTAGTTGCACAAGGCAAAGGTAGCATGCGAGGGTCCATATATAAGCAAAGTTTTATTTTTCATGTTCTAACAAAAGCAATACAAGTTGGGATTATTCCCTTAGCTAGGTGCGTTGTATTCTTTATTAGCATGCAGGGGGTGATTCACCTAGCGACTAGCATGTATCGTCCATATTTTAAGTGTGCTGGCTAAGCAACGACAAGTTTATCATAGCCACCCACCTTAGCGATGATTCGCCTCGGTCGAGCGATACTCCGAGCGAGCCTCTGAAAGTCTAAGTCGGAACTCCTGAAGGGCCAAGTCTGGGAATTCTTTGCCTCAAACGAGTCTTCTCGCTAAGCAAAGCGGGTCGGGTCGTTGCACTTGCGCCGTTTGAATCGTCTGTCCGCTTGAGCGAAATGGGTCGTTACACTCAGGAAAAAAAGAAAGAGATTACAATTGAAATCACTCACCAACCTGTAGCAATTTCCCTAACCAAAGTTGACGACTTCTCGATCAGATCTCTTTCTTCCTTCTGTCTTAGATGTCGAAGTCCTCATAGCAAAGCACGAACTTTCTCTTAGATTTTTTATGGACGAGCACCCCGAATCTCCAACTTGTGCTATGATTTGTGCCTCCACCCTCCTCCTATATTTATAGGATAAGAAATCATATTTTAGGTCATAATAGGATTTTCTAAATAGAAAACCTTAAAATAAGAATCATATTCCACCTAAAATAGCCAAACATCAATTATGGACGTCCAAATATGGTCAAATTAAATATTTGATACAAATTTGAAATATAATCAAATCTTACATTTAATGTAGATTTCCAAATTGTATCAAATCAAATCTTTGACCATATTTGGGCTCCAAATTTCACCAAATTCAGACTGGACCCCAACACAAACTGCAATGTTGATGTGGTGGTTGTTGATGCTGGGTATAAAAATGATGGCGTTGCAGTGTTGGTTGTTGTTACTGAGTGTTAAAATGGTTCAACTTGGTGGATAAGTATACTTTTTTTTGTTCCATTGCAGTTTGAATTTTGTACCTTGTGTAAACCCATATACACACAATGACTACGTGATCATCTCCGTCATATATTTGACAATTATTCTGTAAGTAAAAATGAAGAAATCTATTATAATATGAGACATATTTGGTCGTAGATTTATTTTATAAGCATTTGTATCATTTACATTGTTACATGTGACTTGAGTGAGCACGTGAGCTCACCTAATGAGGTTTTGACTGTTCCTTTATTTGAGGATATCTTTTAGTTTTTTTTAAATAGTGGAGGTATATATTAGTTTTAATATTTTGAACGGAGGTATTTGCTAAAATATAGCATATTACAATCGTGATACATATTTCATGTATAAAATAGTAAAGTATATGGGTGTATTTCAAAAAACCCCATAAGAAAAGGCAAATTTTAAAGGCACTTCAATCTTTACTTAGGACAGTCCATTACTTAAGGATAGTCCAGATTTTTATAACTTTTACTTAGGATATCAAAATTTTTACTTAAGACAGCCTCTGTAACGCCCCGCAACCGCTCGGAGCGTTACGCTGAGTCGGACTGAATAAATCAAATGTTGGTTACATTTGAATTGTTGGATTTTGGGAAGAAGAATTAATCGAGTTGGTTTTAATGTGCAGATGGCTAGCGGGTTCGATGGAAATCAGGTGTTCGTTCAGAACAGTACTGAATAGCTGGATGGAAGCGATAATGCCGTCTTCCTTAATTCGATCGGTCGGATGATTTGGAGAGCACGGCTTGCTCGTATGGTCATACCAGTTGAGTAGATCGCGCTTGCATCGGACCACGGGTTTAAGGGATTGGCCGTATCAGCAGGACAGGATGCCTAACGGGATCAAACATTGTGAGTGGGCTCTTTTCCTTCTCCTCTACTCCTTCATGCCTAATAATATGGAAAACACGTAAAAGGCTTGAACACTTGGGCTAAAACATCGGGATTCACTACACTGAGGCGTGCATAGAGTGTACGTCGTTGGCTTGGTAGGATTGTGGCTTGAAATGATTTACGCGTTGGCTAGTTGGAGCGATAGTTGGATTATGCATTTGAGGCAGTCGGTTGGATACTTGGGATTATGCTTGGACGAGTTGGAATGATACATTTGAGGCAAATGGAAATATTAGGAATATCGGGAATTCGGGCGAGCGAACGTGCATCCGTGCGCGAGTATCACTTGGTCGCTTTGTCTTGCAAAGCGAGCAGTTGTGGTTCAAAACCAAACAACTGCATCAGCGATGGTGTTATGCCGCTTGATGGGGCATCGTGCCACGAATGGGGCATCATGCCACGAATGGGGCATCGTGCCACTGAAACGGCATTGGGCCATGGGATTTCTTTGAGCATGGGTGTTGCACCAATTCAGAATACATTGCTGTAAAGCGGCAATATGAATATGAGTATTTTGGTGCCTTGGGCAATATATGTTGAGGTCGAGATTTGGATACTTTGGTTAGATATGTTGGAAGAATGGTTACGGATGCTTTGGTTGGATATTCGGTTGAACGAGTCTAGGATCGCTTGGTGGGGCGAGAATGTTCGATCCTCTCGTCATACCAACTTTCTGCATGTCACGGACAACCTGTGTACACAGGGTTTGACATTTCCTCGAAACGGCATTCCGGGGCACTGGGACCGTATCGATCCGGAGGGAAATATTGATTCGTGCTAGTCACGATGTATTGCGGGACCTCCAGCGGGGCTTGCTACCCGGGCTGATAGGGCGCACCATTAATGCTTGGAATATATCCTTTATGGCTTTGCCAGTGACTTCATATAGATAAGAGTTGGCTTGCTTTTCTTTTGTTGGTTTGGCTTTAATGTAGGCGCGGCCACCTTGCCTCGGCAAGAGTGTGCACTCGAGATTGGAATATAAACTTTGGTTGAGGATGGATATTGAGGCGAGACTGATGGTTCGATAGGACGGGTTGCATGCTAGTTTACTTCGGGTTAGATATATATATAAATGCTTGTCGATTGGTTTGAGTTGAATGCTTGCATGCTTAAACTGCTTTACAGCTTTCCTTAACATGTCATCCATATGCCATGAAAAGAATCTAGGATTCAACTAGAAAGATCACCATATAACTGTTTGCATTCACTATTTTTACTTAGTGTCGGCTTAGACGAGTGGGTTACCCCGCTCACCAGTACGGTTGTGTACTGACCCACGTTTGTGGACAATATTTCAGGTACGCAGGCGTAGTGGCGCTGCTTGGATATACGGGACAAGATGTATGAACTGTAAGTACCTTTGTGGGTTAGAGAAAAGAGCAAGAGCATTTCATCGTCTTCGTGGCATCGCCTTTGTGGCATAGCCTCGGGGCATTTTATTTGGACCCTATCGTGAGCTTCACTGCGTATTACTCTGATTGTGTGCTTGGTACACAAAATGACTTCCGCTGTAACTTGGTTGTTTCGATGATAACTTTGGTGCTTGACAATATCGCCTTGTACGAGCGCAACTCCAGGCTCGTACGGCATCACGTCCCGATGAGAATGATTGTCCTGCGGGAGAGCTGCAACGTGGTGATTCACGTTCAGCAGGGACCATCGAGCTTGCGGGAGATTGGGGTGTGACAAATTGGTATCAGAGCGTCCGGTTCATTTCTTCGGACTTGGTCCTTCGCTTCATCACAAACTCTAAAATAGCTTCCGCGTATCGTTTAGCTCTTGACTCTACTCTCGGTGCCGCATTGGATGTTTCATGCAATAAGTCTATATATTGCTGGTTGTGGCTACATGTTATTCTTGGTTGTGTTGCCTTGGTTAGTTTTCGTTAGATCGCTTAGCCTCGTTAGGCGTTGTTGCATTCGTGCAGCAAGTTAGGTGGCGTTGTTGCATTTGTGCAACAAGTTGAGAGCTTTTGTTGGGTTGGCTTGGCTTGTCGTTTGGGGAGTTCTGATTGCCTCAATGGATCAGTTGGTTGGCATATGAGATTTGGTTATGCGGCATGTTGTGAGTAGAAATATTCGATGAGAATGGATCGTTGCACGAGTTGCTCGTCTAGCGACTGTGTTGGATAGAAGTTGGAATTTGGCTGTGGCGCATCGGTTGAGCGGGTTTGAGTTTGGCTTGGGAATATCATGATAAGTTTGCATGAGTTGCTCGTACAACAAATGTGTGGAACAATTGGGTATTAGATTGGACTACTTGGAAGACAATCGTTGCATGATTGTTCGTGTTGTGAAAGTATCGGACGGTTTGATGGAAATAGTTGGATAATTCAAGTATTGCCTAAGTTTTGTGTCAGACTCGAATTGGGAAAGGCATGATCACGCATGAGGGATGGTTCGAACAGATTTTGGATAAGTGCGAAGAAATAGTAATGCGAGTAGCGACTTGATTCGGAGTGGTATATGGGATACCACATATTGAGCAAGGCATTGAAAATATTTTTGGTTGGACATCAATGGGAATTGCATGAACGGACTCGGATAATGGGAATACAAGTTGGTTGGTGCACGTCGGTTGAGTTGGGAAGAATAAAAATGGAGCAAGCGAATATTGAGTTGAGCATATCGAGAATGGACTGATGCAAATGAAAGTATCGTTGGACTTAAGAGATGGACGAGTTCGGAATAAATAATTGGGATACGCTTGAACGAGCGAGGGGTGAATCGAATAATAGCGAGCACGGACTACGATTTTGGGCAACACATAGGAGCTGTTGGTTGAGTAATGAAACACGATTTGGTGGAGGGGTAATGCGATGGATTCACACAAACTTGAAAGATTTTGGATATTGCTGCTCGAGAAGTCAACTCAGGTTTAGCAAAAATAGAATTTTGGGCAAAAATGGTGCAACAATGGTAGACGGATTCTTCGAAAGACGTGGACGGATTGTGGCAACAACAGAAGGCAAAAGATTATGGCAGACAGACTTTTAAAGATAGCTAAATATGGAAGCAAAGTCGGAACAAATCACTGTGCTGCTCGAGTAAGTTGGATGTGCATTGTGGGATGTGGCAAACGAATAAGAATTTAAGCAAGTCTCGAATTTCGAGAATCATTAAAATTGATAGTGAGAGAATCGAACATGCAATTTCGAAAATTTGATGGATTCAGGGCAGAACAACGAATTGATGGAAGATGGTTTCAACAAGCGCGGTTCTCGGATTCAGAAACTTCGCTCGGATGATTGGTTGGATTTTGATTCGGATTTGCAGATGTGATATAGCATGGTTTATAGTAACTGTCCATCGTGATGATTACAATTATCGAGCGTAGCTTCGGGACAGCTGACCCTAAGCGACCTTGTCCGCTGAATCGGATATAAATATGGTAACCCATAGAACGACCCTTGAGGCGGCGTATTTGGGAATGCGTCGAGGGCATATGTGAGCAATGAGATTTGGCTTATTGACTGAGTGTTGGATTTTGAGAGACCCTTGGGATAGTCTTCAGCTGAAGATGCAGCCAGAAGATCGAAGCGATGGTGGAAGGTAGCCTAGTCAACTGATGAGATTCAGAATCGCAGATTTTTATCGATGGTATCGTCTCTGACTCATCGTGCCCTGGAAGGGAATAGCATTCATATGAATTGACGACTGTGAAACTAGCTCGTGAAGTTAAAGCAGCGGCTCGTTCAGATCAAATCCTTGCGAATACTGGAAGGGACAGATTTGCCTCAGATTTACAAGATGTCTCGGAACTTAGTCTGGGAAGCGTGCTCGTTCGGAAGGCAAAGGTAATATTATATGCTTCGAGGCAGTGGAAGCAACGCGAAGAACTATTCCATGCGCAACCTAAGAATTGTGGCGAGTGTGTCCACGTTAAAATCGTGGCGACACAATCCCTTTGGCGTGGCAGCGAGATCTTCGTGGATCACACGAACCTCAATATAGATGTTCACCCTGTGAGATATTGAGATGGCAGGAAAATGTGTTGGACTGAGCTGATCTAAGCAAAGTTGATATTTGGGTAAGTCGCATAGCTGGGGTAGATCAGTTGAGATGATCGTTCGGTGCACGAGATAATATTTGGAGATGTTGCTAGTACGGATTTCAGAAATAGTTGGATGGATTGAGTTGGAACACGAACTGATTGAGTCGGTGGGAAATTATCATATTTGAGAATAGTGCTCAATCGAAAACATTGGAATGGAAATCAGGATTGATTCAATTGGGAGCAAAGCAAATGGATGTCTCAAACATAAAGATACCCTTGTAACTTGTTTAAATTTGCTATCGCAAGGCTCGGCTGAAATGCATGTATTTTAGGGACGCCTTAAATATGTGTACGATCCAAAACTAAGCGATACGAAGAATTCGTATTGAGCTGCAAGGAGGATGTGGGAATTCGTGAAATTTGTACGAACATTCAGCAGAGCGAGATGCGGAGTCAGAAATCGTGAATATGAGAGTTGCATAGAGTAGATCTATGGAATTGGATTGTGGCATGCTAGTAAGGAATGAGTACCAGCACGGTTCATGGACGAACCTGATTCTAAGTGGTATATTATGTAACGCCCCACAACCGCTCGGAGCGTTACGCTGAGTCGGACTGAATAAATTAAATGCTGGTTACATTTGAATTATTGGATTTTGGGAAGAAGGATTAATCGAGTTGGTTTCAATGTGCAGATAGCTAGCGGGTTCGATGGAAATTAGGTGTTTGTTCAGAACAGTACTGAATAGCTGGATGGAAGCGATAATGCCGTCTTCCTTAATCCGATCGGTCGGATGATTTGGAGAGCAAGGCCTGCTCGCACGGTCATACCAGTTGAGTAGATTGCGCTTGCATCGGACCACGGGTTTAAGGGATTGGCCGTATCGGCAGGACATGATGCCTAACGGGATCAAACATTGTGAGTGGGCCCTTTTCCTTATCCTCTACTCCTTCATGCCTAATAATATGGAAAACAAGTAAAAGGCTTGAACACTTGGGCTGAAACATCGGGATTCACTACACTGAGGCGTGCATAGAGTGTACGTCGTTAGCTTGGTAGGATTGTGGCTTGAAATAATTTATGCGTTGGCTAGTTGGAGCGATAGTTGGATTATGCATTTGAGGCAGTCGGTTGGATACTTGGGATTATGCTTGGACGAGTTGGAATGATACATTTGAGGCAAATGGAAATATCGGGAATATCGGGAATTCGGGCGAGCGAACGTGCATCCGTGCGCGAGTATCACTTGGTCGCTTTGTCTTGCAAAGCGAGCAGTTGTGGTTCGAAACCGAACAACTGTATCGGCGAGGGTGTTATGCCGCTTGATGGGGCATCGTGCCACGAATGGGGCATCATGCCACTGAAACGGCATTGGGCCATGGGATTGCTTTGAGCATGGGTGTTGCACCAATTCAGAATAAATTGCTGTAAAGCGGCAATGTGAATATGAGTATTTTGGTGCCTTGGGCAATATATGTTGAGGTCGAGATTTGGATACTTTGGTTGGATATGTTGGAAGAATGATTATGGATGCTTTGGTTGGATATTCGGTTGAACGAGTCTAGGATCGCTTGGTGGGGCGAGAATGTTCGATCCTCTCGTCATACCTACTTTCTGCATGCCACGGACAACTTGTGTACACAGGGTTTGACATTTCCTCGAAACGGCATTCCGGGACACTGGGACCGTATCGATCCGGAGGGAAATATTGATTCATGCTAGTCACGATGCATTGCGGGACCTCCAGCGGGGCTTGCTACCCGGGCTGATAGGATGCACCGTTAATGCTTGGAATATGTCCTTTATGGCTTTGCCAGTGACTTCATATAGATAAGAGTTGGCTTGCTTTTCTTTTGTTGGTTTGGCTTTCGTGTAGGCGCGGCCACCTTGCCTCGGCAAGAGTGTGCACTCGAGATTGGAATATAAACTTTGGTTGAGGATGGATATTGAGGCGAGACTGATGATTCGATATGTTATCGTGCAAGCGATGGCATTGAGTAGGACGGGTTGCATGCTAGTTTACTTCGGGTTGGATATATATATAAATGCTTGTCGATTGGTTTGAGTTGAATGCTTGCATGCTTAAACTGCTTTACAGCTTTCCTTAACATGTCATCCATATGCCATGAAAAGAATCTAGGATTCAACTAGAAAGATCACCATATAACTGTTTGCATTCACTATTTTTACTTAGTGTCGGCTTAGACGAGTGGGTTACCTCGCTCACCAGTACGGTTGTGTACTGACCCACGTTTGTGGGCAATATTTCAGGTACGCAGGCGTAGTGGCGCTGCTTGGATATACGGGACAAGATGTATGAACTGTAAGTACCTTTGTGGGCTAGAGAAAAGAGCAAGAGCATTTCATCGTCTTCGTGGCATCGCCTTTGTGGCATAGCCTCGGGGCATTTTATTTGGACCCTATCGTGAGCTTCGCTGCGTATTACTCTGATTGTGTGCTTGGTACACAAAACGACTTCCGCTGTAACTTGGTTGTTTCGATGATAACTTTGGTGCTTGACAACATCGCCTTGTACGAGCGCAACTCCAGGCTCGTACGGTATCACGTCCCGATGAGAATGATTGTCCTGCGGGAGAGCTGCAACGTGGTGATTCACGTTCAGCAGGGACCATCGAGCTTGCGGGAGATTGGGGTGTGACAGCCTCCCCCCCCAAACTTTTCCAAAATCTTTTATTCTAAATTTCTACTCTCTCTTTAAATTCCCAAACCCTAACCCCAACAATCGGAGGAGGAGGCGGTGGCGGGAGATGGGGGAGGAGGCGGAGGCTCGCGCGGGGGCTATTGCTGCTGTTGCCGCTGCCGCAGCCATCGCCGGCCCGCCCCTGCGCGCGTGCGCGTACCTTTGCCGTGCACAGCCCACCCCCCCCCCCCCCCCCCCCCCGCACCTCACATGCGTCCGTCCCGCGCAGCCCCCGCACCCTGCACAATGCGAGCATCTGTCCTGCACCCCGCACCTCCGCCCCGCGCCGCCCCCGCTCGTTGCCGTCCGCCCCCGCACCCCGCCCTTGATGCTGCTTCTTCTTCTTCTTCTTCTTTTCCTCCTTGTTAGGACTGTAAACAAAATTAACCAATATGACTGTCAATATTGTAGCAGTTCTAATAAATATGAAGGACTGTTAATATTTTTTACAATCCTAATTATTTAGGACTGCCAATATTTTTTACAATCCTAATAAATATGAAGGACAGTCCTTCCAACATTGTTACAATCATAAATAATTAGGACACTGTAAAAAAACTTGACAGTTTTTCTAATTGGAAGGACCGTCAACATTGTTACAGTCATGAAAAAAAATTGGCTGAAAAATAGAAGTCATTGATTTTTATATTAGAATTTTAGAGCATCTCCAGTGGGGACACTCCAAACCATACTCCAAATCATACTCCAAATCACACTCCAAACTATTTTTGGAGTGTCACCTTGATATTTGCACACAATGGTACACTCCAAAATAGACACTCCAAATTAACTTCTCCCTTTTTCCTCCCTATTTTCCCTCTTCATTTTCGTTTCCTTTTTCCTCCATATTTTTCCTCATTTTCATTCCCTTCATAACTATTAAAGCTTTTCCTCATTTCCCTTCAGAACCATTAACCAATACTGACGACAAAGATGTCTGGTAATTTTTTTCTCTCATTTTTGTTTGAATTTTTTTATCTCATTTCTTGAAATTTTGTATGGATAATTTTTCTCATTTTCGTTAAACAAATCAAACAAAATGAGATAAAAAAAAAAATCCACAAACTAAATATGTGGAGAAGAAGAAGAAGAAAAAAGGGTCTGGAAAATTTTCTCTGTAAAAAAAATAGAAGAGAAGAAAGAGAGAGAGAGCGGAAGGGGAGGAAAATAAATAACATGTTATTTTGGTGGGCCCATTAATATAGACCAGCTACGGGACTCTCCAAATTTGGAGTGTCTCTTGGCTTTCTACCATTTTTCAAGTGTGGACAGGAGTCCATTGTAGCCCTCAAGTGCTATAAAATTTGACAAAAATCAAAATATAGCACTTGAAACTACTCCCACTGTGGATGCTCTTAGCTGCCCTCAAATAAAAAAATTGAATGACAAATTTGTAAATAAACTAAAAAAAAAATGGGACTGTACTGAGTAATTTATATAGTATCTTTAGAATTTGCTTAAGAAAAAGAACAAGAAAACCACTCCGGGAAAGTTCCCTTGTCTCCTCCGCCGATCCCAACTACTCATCACCACCGCCTTCACCGCCAATCGCCGGATTGGAGACATGTGAGTTCGTCGTCGTCGTGGTCGGAGGGAGAGCCTAACCGGGTCACCGCCGGTTCTTGATTCCGGAGCGATAGAGATAATTCTCCGGCAGGTGACTCTTCTTCCATCGTCTCGTCTCGATCGTTTGATTTGGTTTGTAGAATTCGGTATCAGTTTCATTGTTCAAGAACGAACCAAAAATTAGGGATTCATACCAGGAATTGCTATTTGCTCACATTGCGTTCATATATCGGTAATCGAGGAGAATTACGTTTCACTTGTGCTTCCATTTCATGCAAATTCTCGGTTTGTTGTCTCTACTAGGGTTTTCCTTGACGATCGAGCTTCGAGCTATGTTTCACGGACACAAAGATGTCACAGCACAATTTGGACACGGTGACGTGGAATTTTGGGACACGACTCGGCATGGATATGGCACCGAATTTTGGGGTGGTCATGTTTAGTTGAGACAGAGTTAGTGAAATTGCTGCATGCATGTTTGGGGTTAAGCTTTACATTTATTTGTGTTTGTTGACAATGTAGGTTGCCCTTTTTCTGGATGTTATGTATGTCTGGCCACGGGAGAATGAAGGCACTGGCGAGGCTTCTAGAAACTGGCAGTTTTCCGGAGAAATCTTCAGGTACTCTTGGATACTCCGTTATGTGGTTTATGTATGTTTGGCTCACTGTGTTGCTGGGATTTTGTTGTAAGTGTCCTTTTGCATTTTGGAGCATCTTGTCATGTTCGATACGTGTCTGGCACGATGCGACACAAACATGACACTGGTTTTTGGAGTGCCCTTGCTTCCTAGTTGTCCGTTATAGTCAATTGATGTGTGTTTAGTTCCTTCATATGTACATCTTGTGACTGTGTATATCTGCCAATTTGATTACGTGGATTATGTCTGTCTTGCTAGACTACAGCAGCAGCACTGACAACAAAGCCTATATCCCAAAATTTTGGGGTCGTCTATTTGGATTCTTTTATTCCATTTAGTTCTGTTAATTGCCACGTCCAATGTAGCATTAGCAAAAAACATATATTTTGTTACATCCTCAACATAGGATGTTTGGATCACCTAGCTGGCTTTTTTCTAGCAATTCCTTTGATATCTTATCAGTCTATCTTAAACTTTGCATCTATTGGTATGCCTTGCACATGTCCAAACCACTCTAGACGATCTTCATTCATCTTATCCTCAATTGAGGCCGCCTCCAACTTCCCACCTATACGTTCATTTCTTATCCTCTCTCTCAATCTATTTCCACTCATCCATTTTAGCATTCTCATTTGCTTAAGTTAAATTTCTGACATTAATAATTAATATTTTCATTTCTTATCCTATCTTTTAAAACATGGATGGCCTTATAGTTGTCTTCTAGATTTTTCCTTCCACTAACAGTATCTTTCTATCAAAAAAAAAATGGTGCAGAAACACTCTTTTATTTCAACCTTCTTCTAATTCTGGAATACAGATGAGAATGTTAGAAAAACTGGTGCAACCTCATCTTACCCATAAATGTGGATAGTAGAGTGTTTATCGACTGTGAATTTAAATGGAAGGCACCATATGAGTAAAAGGAGAACAAACGAAACTTATTTGGTGAATATAGGTTTTTCCCTTGGTGAATTTAAGTTTTTATGGTTCCAATGGCCGAAGTGCTATATTGAATGGCCACACATGATCGAATCTGACATGGCACGATATGAAAAGTTGGCATGGGCACTATAGTTATGGCATGTCCTAGTATATGTTGCATATCCCGTGTTAGACAACACAGATGCAACACAAATTTTGGATTTTTTTGAGATTTAGGTGTCCCTTTTTTTAACTGTATTTATGGCTCTGTTGTTTAGGCTTTTTAACATGACATCTCCTCTTTTAAATGTCTTAGCTACATATTTGATTTTTTGCTTCAAGCCTCCAACTCAAGTTGTAAGGTCAGCCTGATAGGAATCTAGAAAATGTTTCTATAGATTTCATAATTTGGAGTTGTCAGTGTACAATGCATTTTTAATGGAAGAAGGTATAGGTAATGATGTACAAAATACAAATGATGGTGGCGATGAGACGAGCCAATGATAATTACGAATTACATGAGGGAAATAAAGAGTGTTAACACATTGTTCACACATGTACGTACCTTAGTTATAAGTTATACCCAATGCTATCCTATTAATAATTTAATATGAATTATTATGAAGTAGATAATAAAAGCCTACTCAAGCAAAGGCAGGTTTTTATTCTCATGTGTGACATGCTAGTTACTAACATTTGTTCCTCCTTCTGCCAATATTTGTAGCCATACTCGGTGGTTCTGGGCCTATCCAAAAAAAAGAATTGGATGCAATGATAATAAAATGTGTATTTAAACTAAATATTTAGAATCTACAGTAGAATTCTAAGCAAACTTTATTCGTTATATGTATATATAGAACATAAACAGTATTACTTTCCTGCCTCACATAGTGACTGGTTTTGCTGATATTAATTTTAAATAGTGTTACAATAATTTGTTAATGAACATGGGGAAACCTTGTCTAAACATTTTTAGATCGAGAAATAATAATACATGCAAAATGAAAGTTTTTAAGTGGCTGAATGGAATATACAATACAGTTATTAAAGGAATCCAAGAATAGGAAATGATTTAGTAATACTTCCCCAACTGGGTCATACTGTTAAACCCTCTCTGCCACACTAACAGCAAAACTTAGTTGCTGCTCACTTCAATTGATCGAGTCTTAATTTGGCCACCTGAGACATCGTCCATCATGAATGAGTGTCTGCTTCCATGAAATTATGTCTCCACTCTACATGTTGACTAGCTATCCAATATGAAAGTGGAAGCTTCAGTTTTTTTTTTTTAAATAATTTGATCTGGACTTATCTTTTTTCTATGGATTGTTCATTTTTTCCCAAACATACTTGGCTCCTTGGGTATCTTAAACCTTTTAAAAGCATTTGTTGTTTTAGAAACAGTTGACTACTCTATGGATGTCCGTTTTAGATTGTTGGTTTTGTTTGTCTGGATGGTTGGGAGGTGATGCATTATAATATATATGTCAATTTTTTTTCGCAGAGGAGGTGGCAAGTGAGAGAATTGCTATCCAGAAGATACACATCCAGTTCTATGATGCCGATGAGGCAAATTTACTTGAAGAGAAAGGTACATTTAACTGTCCAATCAGTATTTTTCCAGTGAAATGATTTTGGTCATCCTTCTTTCTATCCCTTTATATGCACAATTTTTCTTGTACATTTTACACCTGAATTTTCTTAAGTTACTTTAAGTTGTTGTCCTTGTGCAACTACATATTTTCCTGTGACTGGAAGGGTTTGGCTATTTTTTAGTTATGGTTATCCCAAACGTTTTAAGCTTATTATGCATTTCTTGGGAACGTAAAAAATTATTTGTATAAACTCCTTATGAATAAATTATTGACCAAAGGGCAGTCATGCTATGTTGCACAAATACGAACACCGATACGGATAGGAGCACGATACAGATACAGGGATACATACATTTTCAAATTGGTACAATTCTACAATAGTAGTCACCTGTGTTGCATGAATACAAACACGATACTGATACAAACACCATTTTACATGTATGCTTAGTATGTTTAATCCACAGCTTTGTCAAGGAATAATTGTTAAAAGGGAAAATTCACTTGCAATGATTTGAAGCTGGGTTCCCTTCAAAAAATTATCGACCAAAAGGGAGTCATGCTACGTTGCACAAATACAGACGGGTACGAATAAGAGCACAATACAGTTACAGGGATACATACATTTCCAAATAGGTACAATAGTAATACGGACACAATATGCATACAAACACCACCATTTTACATGTATGCTTAGTATGTTTAATTCACAGCTTTGTCAAGGAATAATTGTTAAAAAGGAAAACTCACTTGCAATGATTTGAAGCAGCGGATTCCTTAAAAAAATTGGCATGCTATTTATGGATTAAGTCTAAGAACAGCT
The DNA here is from genome assembly GCA_036927795.1 of Iris macrosiphon. Lineage (NCBI taxonomy): Eukaryota > Viridiplantae > Streptophyta > Magnoliopsida > Asparagales > Iridaceae > Iris > Iris macrosiphon. The sequence continues at coordinate 329,284,726 of JAYESA010000004.1, read as the reverse complement.
TTTCCTTGTTGTCATTAGTTGATCATAAACAGCTTAACTTTATATCCTGATTACTGAAGAACAAACCGAATTCTTCAATACTTCTCAACTGGGCCAATCTATTGTGTTTTTACTTTTACAACGACGATGACTTTTGTTTTATATGTTAATTCTTGTTAGCTAGAGTTTATTCTCGTATTCTTGTTCATTAGTTTCACATTTCGCAGATATGCATGTATTCGGTTGCAGGCCATTGACTGATCCCTTGAGTCTGGTAATGATCGAAGAAATCTGGAAAAAAAATTTAACTTCAATATATGATGATGATACATGGCTGCATTAGGTGATTATGTTACAGAGTTTATATATCTTGTTCCTATTAAGTTACCCATTAGTCATATATACGCTATTGAGATCTTTGTCTGGAGCTATAGTTATTCATTCCAGTGATATTTGTCTGGTACGGCTTTGTGTTAAAATGAGCCCTGTTGTTATATGCTTGTAACTTTGATTTTGATACTCAGAGTCTTGAGTCTTGAAAAGCTATAATTTAATGTTATACCTTTTTGAAGGGGTGCCTGAAAAGAGAACTATTAGGATGACTAGAAACAATGGGAGTACCAGATAAGATATATCTTTGCAAGAGGAGGCAATTGCTTTCTGCCTTAACATTAACAGTAATTTTATGGGGGCTGGTGGAAGTGGAGAATGATGGTATCTATTAGATTGCAGAATCGGGACAAAGATAGGACTGAAGTGTGGGTAGAGGGTTCGCGGTGGAAGATGCCTGTGTTGTATGGGTATGAATGTGATATGACATATATGGACAGATGACCCAGGTACTACATTGCTTTTGGTGTGTCTATCGTATTCAATACTTATCCACATTGATACGATATAATAACACAACAGCAACTTTGGTGTCCATGCTTCCTAGAAGCTCTTAAACCCCTAACAAGCTACTTCCCTGTGAAACCCCGCCACCCCCTGCATACATTTATATCATAGCCATTGAAATGGGATTAAGCTGGGGGAATCTTGTGATGTCTCCTCAGGTTTGAACCCTAGGCTTTTCCATTTAAACGGGATCACTTATGGAACATGAGGTAAGAAGAAGAAGATCCATGAGCTACTTGCCCAACTAGGATATTGAAACTTGTTTGATTACTTCTCCATCCTCACATATTGGCCTAAATTTAACATGTTGGTGTGCCACTTCTTCTCTATACTCTTTCCCAAACATGACAGTTATACCTAGCTAGTTCACTTCATGTAATCATGAATTGCAGTTAATTGTCAACAACTGTTCGAACAATTTCAGTTCTTTCAAGGGACATGATTTCTGTGCCTTTCACTTTGAGCTGGGATTTGAGTGATCTTTTTAGTTATTTTGTGTGTTGAAATTCCAGTCTTCTTGGCCTCTCTTAGTGTCTTCGGCTTGAACAATGAACATGGAAACCTAGGTATTTGTGTAGAAATCCTATTAGGATGTGCGTTCTGGGGAGGATGGAGGGGGTAGGACTGTTTGTCACGACCCGCACCCGGTGTGAGGGTACGAGTACGTGGGTACGTCCAGCCTATGCCGCAACATCGGCGGTAGAACGTTGTCTAGGTCAACAATACTATCTAAACATCTCACACTATATATATATATATATATATATATATATATAAATATAACCTGTCAATGATATCTCAACTCCATACAGAGGGCAATATGATGATATAATGATAATCGATACTCAATCACAATAAAACTAGAGGAAGATAACAACACGATATGGAATAGAAGAAATAGAATTACATGTCACAATACAATCCAAATTCAAGTCTAATAGTCTAGCCACAACACAAATAGTCTCAAATATATAACATGTCAAATGTCTAAGCTGGAGACATATCCAGTACAAATAAAGAAAAGTAGCTAAGTCTATTATACTAGCTGAGTCTCCTCAACGGCTGACACTAGATCACCCTGCTCTAAGGGTGCTACCTCAAACTGCTCGCCATCCTGTGGCCCGTAGTAAGTGGGACACCAATTCTCTAAATAATCATCTGAAAAATATATCCAGTCAGGATTGGAGCGAAGTACAAAACTCTGAAAGCAGTTCCAAATACATGGTAGAGAATATATAATAAGTAATAGGAAAGAATACAAGATGCACAAGTAACTAGAAAATGGAACTATAACTGAGATAAGCAGATAAATACTGGAAAATGAAATATAGGCAACATGGAATGAACTGCAAGTGAGAGAAAATATAATACTGACTAAGTGCCTTAGAGTGCAAGTTCGTTATGTGATCGGTTTAGGTTGAACACGATTATACTAAGGTAACTCGATTATACGTGAGATGTATAATCGACATGTACACGAATACAATAGGGCTTTGATCACATAACCAACTTCTACTCCCCCGCCCCAACCAATACTTATGGATCCCATCACGACACGTTACGTACACGAATATAATATAAGTACACAAAGTATATGAATAAACACGAGCACAAGGGATACCCGATGCACACGATAAAGTACGTGTAAGGAGTATCCGTTGTACACGATAAAGCGATAACATCTCCTGATAGGATCCACATAGTACCAGTCCGTGTAACAACGTATCAGAATCAAGTATAACAGTTCTAGAACATGCGATATATACACTATCATGTTATGAAAACTAACAGAGAGATGTACTTACCTGTGGTCCTGAGAAAATGGTATAACTCGGTGTCCGAGCTGGTGTCACACAGACCTATATATGAAATATCATGTCATTTGGGTGTAATGAAGTGATAAATAAGCTAAAATGAACTAAATATGATTTATAGGCCATTTTTAGGTCACACTAGTCAAACTAGGTCAACATTTTGATTTTAGGTCCATATCTAGCTTCTAGGTTGATTACAAGGCTATACTAGTTCATTCTAGGTAATACTAGGTCATACCTAGGTTTCTAGGTCATACCTAGGTTTCTAGGTCCATACCTTGAAGTTATTAACTAAACTAGCTAATATTACTAAGTAACTTATATATACATATAGTGATCTCTAATACCTTCTATATAACTTAATACTTAACCTTACCTTACTTACCCAGACCAAATAACCTACCCTCTTAGATACTCATATTGTTGTACCACAAAACTCCTAATCACTTACACTAACACCCAGGTAATCCTTGCCTGCACTGACACTTATTCACTGATACCCACACTAGGTTCTTACCCATACTTCACTTCCCAAAGATATCAACTGATACTCCCATACATCTATACCCAACATATCTTCACAACTTTCTTCACATGATACCAAATTGTTATCACACTCTACACTCCAACATACCTGATACACCTAGCCTCAGTTAACCCACATAACTGCAACCAACATCCCCACTGCAGTAGCTAACTGTTGCTGTCAAGGAACTGCAGTTAGCTACTTCCCAACCCGAGCTCCCTTGCCATGTACTGCTACTGCTGCTATTCAAATTAGCTCCAGGTCTGAAACCTTGCCCCCACCAAAACAGCAACTGCTGTTAACTGACCATCTGTGCACACAGTGCACTGATGCTCATCCCCTTTCCACGACTCCATGCCACTGCTGCTGTTACATTGCTTAAACAGCTGCTACTGCTACTCCAATATTACCAGGTCTGAAACAGACCCTTACCCGAGTCTGGGTATTTCCCTCACTTGCATACATCAGTGTACCTACACCCACACTGATGCACAAGCCAACACAGACCCCCTTAACCCACATACTGCCTAGCATGGACTGATACTAAGGTGTAACAGACACACCTATCTAGCATAACTCATGATTTCCATATACACCTTACTGCTCTCAAATCTCCAAGTACACAGGCACCACCCTCTCCCTCTCCCTCTCAACTGAAACACAACACACACTCACAGTATACAAATACACTCTCACACACTCTCAGTCACCTGTCACTCAACACTCACACTCTAACACACAAGCACATAGCACATTCCCCCACACTAGCACTATTCACTATTGATACACACACTCAACCTATATATATATATATATATATAACACTAACCAACTTCCATTGAACAATATAACAAACACCTAGTGTGTATCCTAGTATCACACTAGGATACTCTATGATACTCTCCCTTAACTTCATACCATGATGCCACAACTCACTCATATTAATTATATATACCCGAGTCTGGGTATTCCCCTCACTTGCATACATCAGTGAACCTACACCCAGACTGATGCACAAGCCAACACAGACCCCCTTAACCCACATACTGCCTAGCATGGACTGATACTAAGGTGTAACAGACACCTATCTAGCATAACTCATGATTTCCGTATACACCTTACTGCTCTCAAATCTCCAAGTACACAGGCACCACCCTCTCCCTCTCAAACTGAAACACAACACACACAGTATACAAATACACTCACACTAACACTCAGTCACCTGTCACTCACTCAACACTCACACTCTTAACACACAAGCACATAGCACATTCCCCCACACTAGCACTATTCACTATTGATACACACACTCAACCCATATACTATATATATATATATATATATATATATATATATATACACACACACACTAACACTAACCAACTTCCATTGAACAATATAACAAACACCTAGTGTATATTCTAGTATCACACTAGGATACTCTATGATACTCTCCCTTAACTTCATACCATGATGCCACAACTCACTCATATTAATTATATATACCCGAGTCTGGGTATTCCCCTCACTTGCATACATCAGTGTACCTACACCCAAACTGATGCACAAGCCAACACAGACCCCCTTAACCCACATACTGCCTAGCATGGACTGATACTAAGGTGTAACAGACACACCTATCTAGCATAACTCATGATTTCCATATACACCTTACTGCTCTCAAATCTCCAAGTACACAGGCACCACCCTCTCCCTCTCAACTGAAACACAACACACACACAGTATACAAATACACTATCACACACTCACACACTCACAGTCACCTGTCACTCACTCAACACACACTCCTAACAAGCACATAGCACATTCCCCCACACTAGCACTATTCACTATTGATACACACACTCAACCCATATATATATATATATATATATATATATATATATATATACACTAACACTAACCAACTTCCATTGAACAATATAACAAACACCTAGTGTCTATCCTAGTATCACACTAGGATACTCTCCTTTAACTTCATACCATGATGCCACAACTCACTCATATTAATTACATATATAATATATGATATATAATAATAATAATAATAATAATGATAATAATAATAATAATAATAATAATAATAATAATAATAATAATAATAATAATAATAACTGAATTTTAAAGCTAATAACAGGGAATTTATCTCTAATAGCCCAATACAAGGAAAAACACCAAATCCACATCCCGTATCATGAAGTATCGTGATACGGGCTCTCCGTATCCAATTGTGGACACGTAACTAGCTTCACACAGCTAATCTAAGTCTAATTAGATCTAATTGGCCCAATGACAAACACTTGGTGCACCAATTTCGGAATTCTTCCAAATTGGGCACAAAATCCCATGTAACTATCACAATATAGGTCATATGAACCTAGTTCTTCCTCCTATGGGTAGCCCTAATGCATGGGTGGGTTCATAATGCTCAAATGAAACAATTATAATCTAATTAAAGAAAAATTTCAGAGTTATACCTATTGGGAGATAGATTCCTAATGCAAAGCTCCAATGGACACAATTATGACACAAGCTCCTAGCCAACTCCTTCTTCAAGTGCTCCTTGCAATCCAAACTCCTAGGCTCCTTAGATGATGAAAATGGAAGGGATTGAGAGTGATTTGAGAGGGATTGGTGGAGGGGTGAATCAATTTGGGGAAGAACACAATTGGGGATCTAATTTGGAGTGAATTATGGAGAGGAGAGAGAATTACTCCCCCCTTAAGTGGCCAGCCATAAACCCCTCTCCCAAGGAATACCAAATGTCATATTTGCTCCCACTAATTAGTCATGAAGGGTATTTAATTAGGAAGGGTAATTAAGGAAGCTTCTAGTCCTAATGAAAGGTTTATCTAATTTCCAATTAAAGCAAGAGAATGACTTAATTGAGTCTAATGGGTCTAGTCCAAATGTTGGGTTAATGAGTCATGTCAAGTCTAGTTAGGTCCACTAGTGTCAAGTCCAATAATTAGTCTAATCCACTAATCAATAAATAAGAACACAATATATAAAATATAACACTATATAAAAATAATGTATAATGACAAAATTATCCCTATTTAGAAATGAAGCAATGACTGTTGGATCCGAATCTCTATGATTTACCGTTGGCTCTAGGTGGCGTTAACGTTTCAAATCTTTCTTGGCTTTCAAGAAATTCACAAGGATAGTTTAAAAAATGCATGTCTTTTTGGTGGCTATAAATAAGAAGGATGCAGCTGAGCATATGTCCTTAATGTGCATGCTCTAATGTAGGACAACTTGGAGCAAGAAAGTAAGGCTCATACTTTTTGGAGGGTGTCTGCTTCTAGTGGATTTCAGTGTTTTTTCTTGTAGATTCAAGAATTCGCGCTGGATTCCAATGTTTATCCCCTTGGGCTATTCAGTTTGGGTTCAATTGTCACCTACCTCACTATCGCCTGCTTCAGCCACCTCGTACGAATATATTGATTTGGTTGCCGCCTGATTTATTCTAAAATACTTGATTAACCAAAATACTAAAGACAAGGTCCTTGTTGATTTATTTTGTGATTATATTTTGATGAATTTAAGACAAATGGTGACCAGCCGCTGATGTGCATGCATGCAGAGACATCAGTAAGTGGTCATTTCGCCTTCGTCCTTAATGATTAGGTAATTAAACTAGGGACAAATATTAATTTGGTAATTTGGGTGATATAGTGGGATGATCGAAATGCCGCTATCATGGAATGTACAAATTAATCTAAACTAAGTGAAATGCTCTTGAATCCTTGGGTGTCTGCTTAAGATTGTCTACAACGGCTGTTATAAAATTTCAAACTGCACTGTTTATGCTGGCTGATTTGGTGCAGTAAAATTTAGTTGATCTAGCTAATCGAATCATATTTGTTTTATCATATTTTAGATGTTTCATGTATAGCATGTTTTGTTTTAATTATCTTTTTAGTTAGTTTTTAAATATTAGTTGAATATATTTAATTTCTTTTAATAAAATTACTGCTATAGTTGGATACATATAATTATTATCTTTAATTCATTTGCGTCAGATTGTTATGCGCTTACACCATTGGGATTTACTTCATTCACTATTGCTAGTCAAATCATCTTTCCTCTTCTTCTAGACCCTCTCCTAGCCTATGAGAACTTGGAAACTTGTTCCTTTCTTATATTAGCTTAAACTATATGACAAAAGACGGTAGATCTAGGTAGATACTACCTAACCTTTCGAGGTTCTGCGTTTGAGCCCCTTTCTTTCTCGTAGCTGTCTTGATCAGGTTTTTGAACCAAGTAATAGAAGGTTGGCTTTAGGCCGACAATTGTTAAGCTTGGTCATCATTTTGAAGGAGCTTTCCTTAAGTTGAGTCATTTTCCAGAAACACCATTTGATGGTAACAGGTTTGATGATAATTGTATTCTCAAATTATGACGATTTAGTGATTCTATTACTGTGTTACTGCACCTATTAAAATTTATGTTGTTGATTCATTGTGATAATGTATCCCTGACCTTCTATTAATTCTTAAAAACGATAATTGTAAATTGGATTTTAAAGGCAAAGCATAGGTGCGATTTCAGAATAGTATGTTACATCATTGCTCAACAGATCAACGGTTCTGCCAATTCATTTTGATAGGGTAAAAACTATTATCTAGATATTTCAGCAGGCATCGTTGGCTTTATGCTTTCTGGTTTTCTTCTATTCACCTTGTGATCCCTTCGAGGAAGCCTGAAGTTGTTAATTGTTGTTGGAGCATATAGAGATGTAGATAAGGAGATAATAATTGTTTTCATAAGGACCGAGGTTTTTGAAGTAGCCCTGTAGCTTGTTGTTGAGGTTGTTAATGGAGCTTAAAGAGTTACACAAGGATAATAATTCTTGAAGTACCCTTGTACTCTGTGGTTATGTAATTTGGAATATGTGTAGTTGAGTTTCATTTTGTTGCATGACTGTTTTTCTTCTTGCTAAATATCATGAATATACTTTGGGAAGAAGAAAAACTTTCTAATGTATCGTAGCCTTGTACACATATTCCAAAAAGTTACTTTGGGATAATAATAATTAAAGAAGTAACTTTGGGAAACTAACTTTCTATTGCTCCAAAATGAAACTCAACTACACATATTCCAAAAAGTTACTGTATCGTTGACTTTAATTGGTAGTAAGATGCCATTTACACTTAACTTCAACATAGTCTGGATCATGCAGAATAAAACATGATTTATGCTTATTATCTCTCTTTTCATTTCATTACATAATTTTCAAGTACTTTCTAATGCTTATATTTGCTGAAGGTTTGTTGTAATGCTTGCAAGAAGCCGATAAAAGCCAGTCACTATGCAGCTCATGCAGGTGTCAGCCTATATAGTTACTCCATATACTTTTTACAATGTCTAACTTAGTTCTTATACAGTACGTTAAAATAAAATTTTATTTATTCTCCTTCGAAAATGCTATATTTATATCATACTATGTTCTACCATTTTATGATATAATTACTTGAAAATTTTAGATTATCATTGAACTATTTGGTTGTAACTGACATCACACAGCGATGCATATCTTAAGCTAAGACTATGAGCCACATGTATAATTGATGACATGTTGCTTACTTCTCTTCTCTTTTCTTTTCATTTTTTATTATCGTTATGATTGTACTACCTGATAATTTATTGGTTTGACCAACCTAAATAGATTAAAGAACCACTGTTTTCTTTCTCTTTCGAGAATGGTTCAAGAATGTCATGTGCTTTATTCTCTCTGAATGGCAATGTGAGTTCATCTTTACCTTTCTTTAGTTGGTTACGGCCATTTAGGAATTTAAGTTGGTGATACAAGTCTGGTAGACTTGACTGTTGAGTTTACCCTGCCCCGCCTTTTACTTTCTTTTCTCTTGCTATCTTTTTGGCTTCTTCTTTTTTTTTACTTTTTTTTTTTTTACCTGGGAATCCCCTTTTATCTCGTGCTTCCTTTCAGGTTCCCGAGGTTCTGAAATCTGAATTACTTTTTACATTCTTGTAAATATATCCTATGTTGCAGACACAAGTACAACGCAACACACTTGAAATAGACGGTGACATGGAAAAAAAAACACCCTTTTGTGTCCTAATGTATTTTGGAGTATTTGTGTCGTTCCCTATATGTCTCCAACATGGACATAACCATTTTGGAACAATGCTCGGTGGAATACATCTTATGCGCTTATGCCCCCATCAATTTTACGTATGCTATTATCACAAGAAATCACATTTTAAGTAAATAATTAGGAAAGTAGAAATCACATTTTAAGTAAATAATTAGGAAAGTAGTGGGGGCTTGAGCCCCCACTGGATTTTTGGAAAAAAAATCACTTGTAGGTATTTTGCCAATTTGTTTCTTCAAAATCTTGTATATATTTATGAACCCTACTTATTGACATTGTTAAAGGCTAGGTCAGTTGCTAATGTAGTTATGACTATATTTTCTAGGTCTTGAATTTGAATCCTCACACACCCAATTGAAATGGTATTTTTTTTGACAAGTCCCAACCCACATTTTTTTTTCAAGCCACAACGCACCCCCCCCCCCCCCCCCCCCCCATCTCAGTAAACTCCCTGATCAGCCCATGCTTTTCTATAGTAGTGTATGTTAATGTGTTTCATTGATAATTTATTTTCCTACCTTACAAATGCATTAGATCTTTGTCAGCAAGACCAAAACAGCAAATGGTATACTGGATTATTCTTTATTTGGTCTTGTTTGACATCTGAAAGTTATATTTGGATAACCAAACAGAGAATATCAGGGCTGTTAAGATTTTCACTTGGGGGAAGATACATATCAAGCATGAAACTTTTGTCGTTTGGGGAGTCGCAGCCAGTAGGGGCTGTCCTGTTTCTCAAAATAATGTCATTCAACAGATGCATGTTGAATCCAATATGCTATTTGAATTTTTCAGTTGGGGTATTTTCTCGTATGCAAGAAAACCAGGCGATTTACTCATTTTATGGTTTCAATCGTTATTTTTAATCTATCTTTCATGCTCTACATGAGGTTTACTTCTAAACACGCCAAATTCTTGTTATCATGTTCATTTGCTTGCCCCATACGCATGAGGCTACAATGAGTCAATAACTTTTGATTTCTTGCAGAACGCTGCAGCTCAATTAGCTCGACAGAGGATACTGCCTTGGAGCATGATGGTGATAATATTCATAAGAGGCCTCCAAGGAAGGGTAGAAGAAAATTGCAAGCAGGTACTGCTAGTATCCATGTCATAGTTGTTTCAGCTTGTCCAGAAAATTGATTAACTGCAATTTGTTTTTATTATAGATGAGACATACAGATGCCTTTCCAGGCAGTCACAAGGACTTCGACAATTCTTTTACGGAGCTTTGTCATGCTCCATAGCCTACCCTTTTCTGATGGAATAAATCATGGATATTGATGATGATTTAATCTATGCCCAAGCGCTGCCTCTTGTATTCATCAAGAACTTAAAATTACATCGCCGTGAAAATAATAGGTCTATCTAATGCCAACTGGCCTTCTAGGTTTACTGCAAGGTCATCCCTGCTCATAACTACCATGGCTAGGAACCTTGGTACCAGCATATGGAGGGTCACTTCAGTTTGACAGGTGGTCATAGAAACTGAATTTTTTTGGACCTTTCTCATGCTCTGTAACCAATGACAGGAGAAGACTTGGATGTTGATGATTGTGATGATATAACTTTATTTATTAGTTAGTAGCCACTGAAAGATCACCTTGGTTAGTGCTCTTGACTTATTATTATAGGCAAAGGGAAGGAGCACGAAAAGTCAACGTCCAAGGTTTGGGATAGTGCTGCTCCTTCAGAATCAAACTTGAATTACCATAATGGCACACCTTGTTCACCTTATGGGGGAGGCTCAAAGCAAGTCCACTTTTGCTGTTTTCTTTCTTCATTCTTTTTTACTATCACTATTTGAATTTTTGGTATTATATGTTTAACCCAACTGCGAGACAAGTACAGACTTTTATTCCGTGTATAAAACTTGATTCATTAGCCAAGTGTGGCTTGTGAGTTGGTTAGACATCATTTGCCTTGGTTATATAGTAATTTGTAGAACATAGTAGGTTTTCATATATTTGAATCTAGCACATAGTTAGCTATTGATCCCTTTATCTTTATCTTTGTGAGGTTCCCAACTCAACTAGTACATACTCTGATAATCTTTCATGTGGTGCCCGTAATAAGCGTTGACATAATTCTCATTGTTTTGTGGGAAGCCCATGAATTCTAAGTGTGATATGGTTGCAATAGGATTGCCCAAATTTATCAATAAGCTTGATTGTTGAGGGTTACTCTGTAATTAACTCATATATTCCATCCATGTAGCACGGATACGGATACGGGTACACCGGTATGATACGATACGAGAATACGACAAACCTCCAAAACCTAGGATACAATACGTCATGGATACTACAATTAAAAATATAGTTATTTATATAATGATTATTAATAATATATAATTTAAAGAACTTAAACCTCTAATCAAGAACCAGGTCAACGTGTGAACTAATGAATTGCAGAATCGATATTCAAATTTGTATCTAATTATACATATAGAATATGCTACTGCAATATCTATATGGGAACCCCAAAGAGCATTGCATGAAATTGTATCTAACAAAACTGATATGAATATATGATCAACATACAGTATATACAAGATGCTAGTGTAAAATCAATAAAAGACCCAAACACCATCGCGTTAGTTTGCATTAAACAAAGAACATAGTCGATGTTTCTGTAAGCAATAGACTAAATCAATTAAGCAATAAGCAACGACAAGGAAAAAACAACAACAGAGTTCTAGTTAGAGTAAACAACAATATATCTATATATGTATACTAATGTGTATACAGTTCTTATTCAACTTAACTACTTAGCAACAAAGGTAAAGAATAAATAGTTCAAAGCAAAGAACGACTTACACGTTTGAGAAGACCGAATACGTCGTTGTTTGAACGCGAAACAGAGGTTGCTGCGCAGCCTTATGTCCAAGCCTCCAGCGAGAAAGAACGATGAAGAAATATGAGGACTGAGTCAGATGTAGATCAAGAAAGATGGTTCATCTTATGTGTGTTTATTATCATGCGCGTTTCTCTATAGCATATCTCAAACAGTATCTGTGATTTCATATTTTTTCTGCGATTTCAAGACTGAATTGAGTGAAGTCTTTGAAAAGCGTATCCAAATGGTTCGATACGAGTACCCAACTTGTATCTCAACAGTATCTCAAGCATGCCCACTGATTGAATACGTACCCGAATGATTTGGTACATACCCAACGTGTATCCGAGTGTATCACACCCATTTTACGTTTCCGGTGCGGGATAGGCAAGTCTTTAGACGTATCCGTTCATCAAAGGATTCCATTAACTAACTAACTATATATATATATATATATATATATATATATATATATATATATATATATATATAGAGAGAGAGAGAGAGAGAGAGCGAGCGCTACTGGGTCGGAGGTTCAAATCACCTGGGAGCTTTATGCTCTTAATTAAAAGAGGGGGGGATGGGATATTCATGTAGCGGCTGAATGGAAGTCGGGCCTGGAGGAGCGGTCTATCCGACAAGAGGATCGTGTTGATGCCGGTCTGTCGGACTAGAGAGTGCAAAGATATCGAGATCGAGTAAGGATGCAACAAATGCAAAAAAAAAAAACGAGGATCGGCGGGCAAAGAACTTGTCTTGGACATGGATGGGAAGATTAATGTAATAAAAAGGTCCGAGCTTAAGCCGGACTGTAGATGTAGATTTACCTTCTAATATATATATATATATATATATATATATATATATATATATAATATCCGGTGGTATGGTGTAGTGGTAACACCATGGGTATATGGGTGGGTAGGGCGGGGTTCGAGCCCCTCTTTAGGCGCCTAGGGGGTGGTGGGGTTTGGCCGGGGGGTGGTCCCGGGGGTAGTGTAGGTTAGGGGGGGGGTAGGGTAGGTTATATATATATATATATATATATATATATATATATATAGAGAGAGAGAGAGAGAGAGAGAGAGAGAGTATTGTTATTTAAATGTAACTTCGTCATTTCTTCTCACACAAAACCCAGCCATTTGTAACTGATAAAGTCTCATAGTTCCTTGCACCCTCCAAAATTGCTGCCTCTGGCGAGTAATTGGAGTTCAACTTATGCCTGAGAGTTCTCATTGAGCTCTGGAAAACTTGTAGCATGTTTGCACCACAAGCAAGTTTGTACTTTGTACCAATCTTATATCAATGAAACTCACACTTGCAATGAATTTGCACTAATCATGTGCCGGCGAACTTTCGAATGCAATGGCTCAATGGCACAAACTATGGCATCATGGTTTAGCTATTGCAAGGGAGAGGGTGAAGGGAACTCATGGGTGAAATTGAGAAGAAATGGAAGATTAGAAATGGTAATGCCCACGATTAGGCTCTGTTAGGGAGACTTTCCACTGTTGTCGAGTTTTGGTAGGAGGACAAGAAGAGGTTTTACATGGAGATCTGAGGGTCCAAGTCGGAGATGGGTTGCCGCCACGCAAGTGGGTAGTAAAGCAAAGAAATGTGCTGATATAAGATGATAGGTATGTGAAATGAAATGAGATGCTTATCTAACTAATTAGTAGTGTTAAGAATATCAGAAACCTAATTTATGATCTGATGGTCCTGATTTTGTTTCTCATCTTCTCACATAAGATGCGTTTCTCACTGGAGCACTCCTCTCTCTCTTTCTCTTTCTCTCTAATATATAGCTGGGAAATCATGACAAGATAGGAAAGATGTCCAGAAACCTAGAGATATCATAGTGACATATAAGGTATTTGGCCTGAATTAAATATAAAGGATGCCTTTATGACCTTGGAAATTTGTTTTGTACTATACCAATAGCTTTACATTGAATGCATTATTCTTTTCACGTCTCAGGACACGTCCTCAATTTGTTTGTGCAATCGAATGCAAGCTTTTAAATGCTTGAACCTTTTAGCTCAAGCCTCTTAAGATGTGGTCACTAACAGAGAAATGTTTTCTCTTGATTTTCTTATTCTGCATTATTTTCAGCTGTATTTAAAATACGAATTGCTAATTGCCTCTTCACAAAATAGCCAAACAATTTGTTATCATCAATCATATTGGATATTTGTATGTTCCATCATACATGTAGGATGCATACCCTTATCGATAGTGATCTATTTATTTCAATTTCGACCCTTTATAATCTGATTAAACTTTGCCCATACAACCTTATGGCTATAAGATAAAACAAATCAAGGAAGGCGATGTTGCCTTTGAAATAAGACCTAGATAGATAAGTGAAAATTGTTACTTTGTTTAAGTTTTGCTTTATTTGAATTGGCTTGACATTCTTGATAAGGTGACCCTTTCAATGAAATAATAATACCTAACCGTGGAACAAGAACATAATATTTCCTGCCAGGTTGCTATTAAACTCCTGGACTTCAGCCCTGTACTTAAGAGTTGCACTGATGGTTGATACTTTGCAAATCTTCCAAATAAAACTAGAATATCTCGTGGACTTAAATAGTATTAAATGGTCTGTTGAGTATAACTGGTTGTCAATGATCAGTTTAAAGGTATCCTCTCTTTTTAGTTCCCGTTCCAATGAGTGCTAGCTTTCCAGCTACAGTAACTGTTTAGTGTGAAGTTTACTAATTATTATCATGAATATGAATGTTTCTGAACCAAGATGTTCTAAGACTTCAAGTTCATTACTATGTTTCTTATATAAGACACTCAGCATCAATTTCTTTCTTTAATGGGTTTGATGTGAACTTTACACTGATAACAAATCTTATTACCTAGGAATCCTGGATACTGTAGATACTGCAGCAACAAGAAATGCTTCTGGAATTTACATTGGAGGTAAAAATTGTTCATCAGGTGTGATAATTCCTCCAAACCTATACTTTTTTGAACTTGGTTAATTTTGTATGGTATATTCGAGCCTTGGGATCATTATTTTTTCTCTGTGTAGGATAAGGAATCTTTATGCATTTTGTAAATGTTATTTCTTAGTTAATTGCTCAACAGAATGGCTCTTGGTTGCTAGATGGATATTTCCTTTTGAACCCATTCATGCTTGTTTCAGCTTCCAAAGTCAGGTGCTTCTAACCTTAAACGATGTAATGAATTGGAAATTATCCTAAAGATTGTCCTATCCGACCCTTTCGAAGGTGGGTGTGCATCTTTAAACTTCATTCTAATTAAATGAATCAGGTTATGGGATCTATGTCAGATTTTGACCAAGCCTAGGTCTCTCTTAAGCATTCCTGAAACCAGTCAGGAGCCTTTCGAGCCCCGCTCATTAACGCCTTGATCGTAGGCCTCTTCAAGTACAACTTGTGGAGTATTGATCTAGACAGTTGACCAATGAACAGCTTGTTAAATTTGATATCTCGAAGTTGGAAAGGTACTTATTTAAACATTGCAATGTTATATCATGAGAGAGTAACGATTCAATGTTGATGGTCTTAGATATTAGTATTATGAAATGGAAGATAGACTAGGATAGACGAGATTGAGAACTAGATGTTGAAACTTGATAGGAGAGAATTAGTAGTATTTAAGGATAAAATGATAAAGAAAGAAAGATTGAATTGGTATGATAATTTAGTTCTTCATTGGTTATGTGGGGAACTCGATGTGGGTTAATATAATCTTGGACTCTCTTTCTAACGGCTAGCTTTTAGGATAAGTTTTCTCAAGGTTCGTATCAAATGGCATCAGAGTCTACACCATGTCTCCTTATGGTGATGTTGTTTTAGCGGTGTCTCCCTATGGTGACGTCGGTATAGTAGTGTTCGTTTGAGACTAATAGTCTAGTGGAAAGCCAGCCCGTGTGGGTGCCGGGACTGCGGAGTGTGGTGGAATGTTATGATTCTTTAGTCCTACATCGGTAATACGAGGAAATTCGATATAGGTTGATATAATCTTTGTCTCTCTCCTCATAATGGCTAGCTTTTAGGATTTTTTCCAAGGTTCGTATGAGAAACGTAGTAGAGGATTCTAATTTTATGTGGTATAATATGTCTATTTGTATCAAGAAAGTAGTAAATAGGTTTAAAGACAAATGGTTGGATTCAAAAGAAAGTTGGTGGTGGAATGAGAAAGTCCAAAAGGTTACTAAAGCAAAAAAGACTCCTTATAAAGATTGCAAAAGTGTAAATTTGAAAACTTTGGGAGAATAAACTAGCAAAGAAGGAAGTTAAAGAAAACACTTAAAGAAGTTAAATCTAAAGCATATGCTTATTTGTATAAGAAGTTAAAAACTAAGGTGGAAGGAAAATATATTTATAGGCTTTCTAAGAATATGTTAGGAGTAGTGACCTAGGTAATATTGAATGAACCAAGAGTGAAGACCAAAATACAATAATAAGATAAAAGGATATCAAGGAGAGGAGGAGTTATTTAATGAGAGCAACCAAGAAAAGCTTAATTTATATATAGAGTTAACTCACAATAGGTGATATTGTTATTATCTTAATATTAGAACTTATGAAATTAATGGTGCTTTAAAGAAAATGGAAAAAGCAGTAGGACATGATTATATTTCTATGAAGGTTTGAGAATGTTTAGGTGAAAACGATTGATATGGGTTACTAATTTATTCAACCGAATTCTAAATACTAGGAAGGTGCGATGAATGAAGAACTAATCACCTTACCCATATGTAAAAACAAGGGATATATATAGAGTTGTAACAACTATGCGAGGAATTAAGCTAATAAGTCATACTATAAAGGGCTAAGCAAAAATTAAGAAATGAAACTACACTTTCATAGAATCATTTTGGTTTTATGCTGGAAAGATCTACTATGGAAGTCATTTACTTATGAAGAAGATTAATGAAAATATTTAGAGAGGGGAAGAGGGATTTGCATATGATTTTTATTGACTTAGAAAATGCTTATGATAGAGTTGCATAGGAGACAATGTGATGAAGTTTGGAGAAGAAACAAGTTCCTAGTAGCTATATTGAAACTATTAGAAATATATATGGAGTTACATGAACCGTGAGAACCATTAGAGGAGATACTAAAGTATTTCTATTAATTGACTTACATCAAGGATCATCACTAAGTCATCAAGGATCATCACTAAGTCTTACCTTTTTGCTAGTTATGAAAAAAATTAATATACATATCCAAGAGGAGGTTCCATAGTGTATGATGTATGTTAACGATATTGTGTTGGTCGATGAGAGTAGAATAGGGGCTAGATGCTAAAATGGAAGTGTGAAAGAAACTATGGAATCTAAGGGTTTTAAAATGAGTAGGACAAAAACTAAGTATATGAAATTTAACTTCAAGCAAAAGGACGTGAGAAATTTGGTGTACATATAGATGGGACAAAGATACCTATGAGTTATAGTTTCCGGTAATTAGGATCAATCATTCATTATGACAGTGAGGTTGAGAAGGATTTCATGCAAAGAATTAAAACAAGATGGTTGATTGAGGAACGTTTTTGGAGTACTTTGTGATCGGAAGATACATTCCAAGTTGGAAAAAAAATCCAATTAGACTCGCCAACTTTATGAATCAGAGTTTTGGAAAATTAAAAAACAAATGTCTAAAAAAATTAGTATAGTAGAAATGAGAATGCTAAGATGGACAAGTCACAATATATTGAAAGATCGGATAAGAAATGAGCATATGTAAGAAGTTAGAGGTGGTGTAAGTTGAGAAGTGGACAAGATGAAAGAAAATTGTCTTAGATAGTTTAGACATGTGTAACATAAACCAATTAATGCTCTGGTAAGGAGCAGTAAGGTAGTAGTTATAGGGGCCACTAGGGCTAGAGGGAGGCCTAAACTAACGTTGATCAAAGTTTCAAAGAAGGATATTGTTTTTGTTCCTTACAAAGTCCATGGCCCTTAACAAAGACAAATGGAAGAAAAAGATTCAAATAGCCGCCTCCAAAAATTTGGGATAAAGGCTATTCTTGTTGTTGGTTTCTAATATAACTATTGATAGTAAGTAGCTCGAGAGAAGGATTATGATATGTATTATGGGGTTTTTGATATTACCCCATGTTAGATGGGGGATATTGATATTATCCCCCTGTTAGATTAAAAGTTGAGAACACCCCCTGTAAGTGTCGCTAATGAGTTTTGAAAGTGTCGCTAATAAGTTTTTAACGACACTTACATGGGGTGTTCTCAACTTTTAATCTAACATGGGATAATATCAATATCCCCCATCTAACAGGGGTAATGTCAAAAACCCCTATGTATTATACATAATATTTTAAAACAGTACAAAAGCTTTGAAGAGCATATAAAGTATGAGTTGCGTCCTATGTAGATAGTGGTCACACCTCCAAAGTAGGCATGAAATTGATGCTGACCACAAGATCAACCCTTTAGTAAGCTAAACATCAAACCAACTATTACCATACCTTCAACCACAGGAACTATTTCACGCTTAACTTATTTACTTTGCCCTTAGCATCAACCAGCGCTCAAAATTTATATATAAGAAACAGAAGTCAAATTAAGCTTATAGGAGCTGAAATAGTGAGCAAACTTTTCTCAAGCTTGAGCAGTCTTCTAATTTGAGTACAAATTGTAGGCTTGTGTTCTGCTTGTCTATTGATTGGTTCCACTTTACTTCTAAATATCATGATCTAGTCTGTATACAGTTTGTTTGACACCTTTGATGTAAAGATACCTTGTCATGTGAATATGTTATCCTATATCAGCTTGAGCTAGTTACTGATTGAAACAGACGCGAGCCGTAGGATCTGACCCGAATCTGTTACCTGATACTAGAATGATCAAGCTGTGGTTCTAAGTAGGATCGCACTAATATAACTAGGCAAGTATATAAAGGCCACTGCTGCTATTTCATAAATCTGTTATTCTGGCATAAACTAATACAATATATTTTCATTATGCATAATATGCAGTATCTTTTGATGCTTAATCATAAAGTTACTCTGCATGGATAACATTAATATTTTGTTTGAATAATAGGGCATCGGAAGCATAAATGTATAGTATAATGTTTCCAATTGTTTAAAAACACTGGTTTAGACATGTGGCTGTTCAAATGGGTTTCAAGAATCACCAGAATGTGGTTGTTTATTGGATTTCAGAAACACTGGAAACATAAATGTCGAAAACAGTGTTTATTTAGATGCCACTCATTTAGATAACATGGTGTCTGAACAAATTTGGGTTCTAAAGAATCACCAGTAACTGGTGTATTTTGCTAGTATTAGGGTCTTATTCAACTCATTGTTCTCTGATCAGAATTCCCAACTGGCGGTTTAAGAAAAAATGTCCCCAAAGGCATGTCACATAGTGTGGGATTGGGAAATTAAAATCGACATATAGTGTCTTATAAACCTTTTCCATTCCTGGTATTTTTCTTTCTGGCATTTTCTTCTTCAACAACTCCTTGTAAAGTGATCTCGTGTACTGTGAACTTTTACATTTAAAGGTTTAACCATTACAAGAACAGAGGAAGAACGAAATTCACATTCCTACTTCCTATCAAGAAAGAAAAAAAAAATCCTATATCTTGTAAAGCTTAATGACTTAGCCTCTTATAATCAGCGACCTTTATTTTAAAATACTGACACTTTGGTAGGACTAGCATCCAGTAGTTAGAACTGCAAGTTGAAGTTTAGCATCTAAAGATGTAATTTGCTCCATTGTTATCATAACTTTGACTGTGAACTCACGTGTCTAACTGAATCAGTTATTCAACTATACTAAACCTTGCATGAGATTAACTCGGCAGATTAAGAGCCAGATCCTTCTATGAAGTAATTAATAAAGTGTTGGCGTCTTAAAATTTGCTATAAGGTCATCCTCTTACCCTTTAAATACCATGACATTACTGAGGCGACAAATATTTGTGTGCTTGACATACTATTCAGGTGTCACGGGACCTCTTGCAACCAAAACTTATTACTCACAGGGTAATCATTGCCTCCGAACAGCACTTGGTCATCTTTACCACAAGACGTCCCCAAAAGAGCATGGCCATGATTCAGTATGTGTTGAAGTGAAGGAGGACAAGACCATGTTGTCTTCGCAAGCTCAATGTCTCAGTAAAGCATTGCATGAAACACACAAGGGTGGAGTCCCTCAAATGAAGGTTTGCATCTCCCTCACAATTCACCTTTTGAGCATTACATCTCTGCCTTTTCTTCATTATGACATTGTCATTTCCTTTTAAATTGTGTATCTCCAGATGTTTGATGCGTATATATTTGACACTATGACTGTCATTTCCTTACAATTTACTTTTGAGCATTACATCTGTCTTTTCTTCACTATGACATTGTCATTTCCCTTTAAATTGTGTTTCTCCAGATGTTAGATGTGTATATATTTGACATTACGTGCATTTAAAAAAATTGTGGATAAGCTTTGGGAAATTGTTTCATACATATCAATGGAGTCCCATAGATGCGCCAGCTATTATAAAAAAAGGCTATAGAATCATTGTTGTAGGTGCTAGGACTACGACTAAACCAAACAAAAAGGATGGAGGTAATAGAAAAAGAAGAAGGATATCCTTGTTTGTAATGTTGTAGAGGGAATGGATGCTACTAGAGCTGAATGGAGGAAATAATTCATGTACCTAATCTCAAAGATCTTGGATGTAGGATTTGATTTTACATGTACCTTATTTTCTATGAAACATTAGTGGGCACCTTAAAGGTTACCAACAATCTTCTTGGAACTTTGAGCATCCTAAATCCTAATAAGGCAAATTTCTAGATGCAAGCATTATTAGACATCACCAGTTTCAGAGGTTTTCAACATATACCCAAAATGTGCATGTTTTGAATTTTAGGCCCTTTTAGTGTCCAGTTAGATATTCTGCATTTGTTTGTTAGAAAGCCTTGCATGTGAATAAATTTCAAGTATATGTTTGCTGATACCCTGCATCGAGTTATATGCTTGATGAGTAGCATAATTTGAAGTCATGCTGATTATGTATATTTGATTGTTCATTTGTGAAAATCTAGAAGAATTTGGATTTATTTTTTATCTGCAAACTCATCCACCCATTAAATGCTCACGTACACAACACCTAACCACCTAAATCATAAAACCTTGTAGCCACCAGAGCTTGAACTCCTGACCTCACCAATTGAGGGGGTAAGCACTTACCACTAGACCAAGCTAGGAGGCTCAGAACAATTTAGATAATGTTAGTTATAATGGATAATTAGCCCATGTATATATTCTGGAAGCAAGAAGTTGTTTCTTGGGATGTATGAGCAGTTTGGAACCATCAATTCGGGGACTTAAATAAGTACTCGAGTGGTAAATATGTGCATTTAAGGACGGGAAAAAGTTGTTAGAAAATGTCATCTTCATATATCATAATAAACAAAATCCTGTTAGCTCTCGCAATTAAGATATGCATAAACAATAGTTAAATGTATAGGGTGATAGTACATGAAGTAGATGGGATCAGTCGCATATTTCTGTATGTAACTCAGTGGAGTTATTTGGTTTTCTTTACACTCACTCTGGTAGTAGGTCCTGGGGCACAGGGCCGGCCGTGGCCCAGGGCGGGCAGGGCGACCGCCCAGGGCCCCATGGGCCAGGAGGGCCCAATTTTTTTTTTGTTTAAATATATAAAAAAAAATTTACCGAAAATAGAACTAGTATTTACCATGGTCCTTCTTATCACAAAGAAATTGTAGTGTAGTGGTTATTACATTAAACTTGCATACAAGAGGTTCCTAGTTCAAATCTAGGTGGAAGCATATTTTTTATTTTACTTTTGTTTTATTTTTTTTACATTATGTATGAGGCCTCATTTTTAAAGTTTGCTCCGGGCCCCCATGAGCTCAGGGCCGGCCCTGCTGGTGCATATTAGTTGGAGCAAGAGACAACTTCTGAATAGTTACAAAAGATGAGAAAGATCATAGAAATAATCTACTTGGCCTGCAAGGATAACCATCCTCAGGATATGCTGGCTTCAATTGCAATGTTTCCTACTAATGATTGTTCATGTTTCTTAGTTTAGTATTCAAAATTAGGGAAACAACACTAATTTAGTTTTCATTTTCTCCATGTACATCAAAGAATATTGAGTTCTTATTTATTACAAAGAGAAATCAATGTACAATCAATGACATGTTTTCTTTGATGATCCAGTGGAACTGATGTGGCCTACTAAAATTAGGTCTGGTAGGCAGTCCCAAGGAATGGGTGAAAGAAAGAAGTGACTTTGTCCAATATTTTAGTAAGAATGTTGTTGTGAGAAAGATGAAGTTGATTTTATCTGCCAAAAGTTTACTGTAAGTGTGGTTAAGAGGGGATCCTCTTCTTAGTTATTGATGAACTTACTAGGCACATTGAGAATGATGTCATATGGTGTATGTTTGTTTAGAGTATGAGTTCTACAGAGAGAATAAGCTTCAGTCTGCAATATAAAGTAAAGGCATGTTGTGGATGAGGTTTTATTGTGCAAGTTTCTTGACAATGACTGTTTAGAGTACAGAGTCTAAATAGGTAATTGAGTTTCAGTAAACAATATGAAGTAATTGGAATATGAAAGATTTAGAATTAAGTGATATGGTTTACTTTGATAGTTGTGATTACGTAAGACCAAAATATTCCTTGCGATCAATAATGTGAGGTGAAATCTAGGGGGAAAAGGTGAAATCAAGGAGGAGGATGTTCGTATATTTGGATGCCAGATGCTTGAGTGCAGAAGTACATTGGAGTATCATGTGGCCATAGACTAGAGCTTAGGTTTATGGAAAATTTTATAAGAAAGTTGGAAGGCCAGCCATTATTTATGGGTCAGAATGATGGACAGTAAAAGAATTAACTTGTTAGAAAAGTGTAGATGAAACGAACATGTTGAGTTGGATGTACAGCCATGCCAAGGAGGGTAGGATAAAGAAAAGATGGGAAGTTAAGAAGGAGCTTTTATTAATAATGAGACGAGGGACTATTGTTTGAGATGCACAACAGGGACTAATGGGGCACTGGTTAGTTGATAGGATGGTAGTTGAAGGTGCCAATAGGATGAGGATACTTCTTCGCGTCTTGGATTGAAGCTGTTGTGAAGAAAATGGTTCTTGTTAACCTGATTGCTGACATGGCAAAAAGTATTGCTGATTGTGAATGATTACTGTATCTTACTCAAAAGATGGATCTGAATTGTTGTTGTTATTATCGTTTATATTTTACTGTTATAGGGAAAAAATAGATTCCTATGTTTTTCATATAATGACCCTCATATCTCTTAGTTTCAACTTTCCAAAGCATTTGTCTTTTACTGTCTAGTCTAGTATCTATGGGTCACGAAGTGATATGGGCCGGGCCGATCGGACCCAAAGTTGACTGGTTTTGACTAGGTCTGGGCCTGTCCAGCCCGGTTTGGAGAAGCGGGACGGTCCGATCCGATCCGATCCAGGCTCAAGTATGAAAACCCAGCCCAGCCTAGGTGCCGGGCCGGAAGATTGGTATATATATATATATATATATATATATATATATATATATATGTGGGCCGGATTGTGGGTGGGACCTCGACCGGGCTAGGCCTGCGGGTCTGATAGGGAAAACCCGACCCGTTAGAGCGACTGGGCCGGGCTGAACCGTCGACCGGGCCTGCCCAGCCCGGGTTTGACCGGGCCGGTCCCAGGGAGGGCTTTGGGCTGCCCGGCCCACAATCTATGGAACATAATTGTCACCACCTATTACAATCTGGACACTTTTGGGATTCTTTTTTTTTTTTCTCTTGAAGAAATATTAATGCAATTTTGAAAGAGATTCTGGGAAGCATGATGCACTGAACTCAATTAAAAAGACATCTAATGACTGAGAAGGAAATATTTTGGATTCAATTATTGCCTCTTATGTTTTGGACAAGCATGAAATATGAATTTCCACTGTTTGTTATGTGGACTTCATTTTGGCCACAAAGTCAACTGCTTATATATCAATGTCCAAAGAGCGCAGGCATCTCCATAGTAGAGCAACACAAAACTTAGAGCCTGGAGCTGCTAGAGTACTGACTAGTAGCATTCGACGGGTTATGCTAGAAAGCTTGTTATACAAGTTAATCTTAACGCATACTCAAGAAGTCGGCTTCATACAATTTTAACTAGGAGAATGAAAAGTTGTTTCGTGAGAACAACTACCACATGAGGGCAAGATAGATGTTTCTTCTACAAGATAAGAGTTTTCTAGAAGTTTGAAGTTCCTATACTATGTTGGTTGATTAAGTTTTGCATGATCTTTGGTGGCTTGAGCTTTAGACGGTCTCGTCAACCAACTGGTCTTCATGATTACATAGTTGTGTTAGTCGGAGACTCGAGATGGCAGCGCCAGCTCAGAAGACTGGTTTTGACATGGGAGATAGGGTTCAGAACATGTCAAACTCTTGCTAACGTTTTCTCTTTCTTAGGGAACTCGTTCTTATGGATCACACAGACGCATGCATATTTTCAAAACTTTATGGCATTAGAGGAATGAGCCTCATCTCTGATGCTAACAGAAGCAGCAGTTCACTCCCTCTTTTTTTTTTTTTTTTCTTTTTTTGAAACTTTTTTTTTATGTTTTTTTTCTCAAAAACTTCTCATTCTCACATTTCTATTTGTCAGAATTTCCATCATCCAAGATGTTTAATCTACAGTCCTTTACAACCATGTAACTAGTGCACTTTTTCGTCGGACTTCTAACAAAATTTGCTTGCTAGTTCCTATTGCTTTCATAGTCCTCCTTCTAGAGTAGGAGTCAATCTCTCTATTACCGTAAACAGAGAGCCATATTTCTCTGCTGCTGTTAGTTACTCGGATCCAATATCAGGACAAAGTACTGAACTATTTTTGGCGACCTCAGGTGGATCAACAGTCAGCTTTTCGAAACAATTCCGAGAGAATGGCTCTGTGATATCCATAGCTGCTGGTTCAGTGATAATGATAAAAATAATTATCATTCAACATCGTATACATATCCCAGAAACTCAGGTAAATCATTTTTATTTGCTTTTGTATCTTTCATTTTGTTTTTGTCCGCACAACTAATAGTATTATTAAAAAAAATTACTATTGGCCAGTTTTAAATGAAATTTGGGTATTTTTTTTATTCTGTATTACCTGTCTGCATAGGTGCGGTAGGGATGTCTATGGTTGGTCTGTATGCTCACGTTGTACACTAACCGGTCCGGGTTTGGCCTTTTCCTATTCAAAATTTTCGAAAATCTTTGCCCTCATCAGCACATTGTATATACCATGTGATGAATAGTATACCTTTGAATGTTTGTTAGCTCTATCTATGGCTTTGTAGGCACAAGCCTTACTACCACATTGGCGGGCAGGTGGAAGTGTACTGTGGTATATAGGCCTTAGCATGGTGGTTGGAATTGCTGGCAAGATGATTCTGTAAATATGACTCAGTCTAAATGGTAATTTTATCTAGCCTGATAATAGACGATTTTTATTTATTTATTTATTTGGATGATATAGGAGGTAGACTTATATTAAGATTTATGAGTTGTTGCTAAAGCTCTTTCTTTCGACAGACGATGGGTTTTCTTGCAGACGTTGGTTCAGAGAGCTGGTCTTAATAGCTGCCTGCTGTTAAAGCCCAGGATCATAAAGGCTGGTTAACTGGGGTTTCACCAACACCCCTCTTCTGACTTCCAACTGGCTTCCGTACCAGTTTTAGCTCTGCAAAATACTGTATTTGATTACTTGTATAGGTTTTCTTTTTTACAACAGTGAATCACTATTAATGAATGCAATTGCGTTTAATTTGGGATTCTAAGCTATTTTATTCTGGTAAAATGTACTAGAATAGATTAGACCAGTATCGAGTGACTCAATATATATTCTACGGCAACTGTAAGTTTACTGCATGTTCGTTAGGAGTATCATGTTTGAGCGAGTAATGTTTCTCTCGATGCATCTCATCTTGAGTAGACAATTCCAGCGTGAAGACTATACTATGGCAATTCTCAGAGCTCTCTGCTGCAACAAGTGACAGCACAGGGACAATGTGAGATCTCAGTGGAGTCTGCGGTGTCCTCTGGTAAAGTTCCTGGTCTTCTGGAGACTCTAGAGCTAGTCTGGTAGTTTTTAGAACTAGTCGGGGTTTTTTTTTTTGGTGGGTGGGTGGGGTGGGGTGGGGGGAGGGGTGTTCTCAGAGGATGTCATCTGTCCTTCCTGTTCACTAGCAATTAGGAATAAAAGCAACATTATCATTGATTCTTTATGACCATCTGCACCATGTGGTTCTAATTTCAAACAGATATTCTGTGCATACGTTAATCTATGGACAACATGGAGGTCACCAATGATCTGTGGTCCATGGTTGCATGCTGTTGTTGTTGTTGTTGTTATGTGAGCCCATTATGTGTAGGCCCCGTTGTGGAAAAGAGAGAGCAATTTGCAATTACTTTCTAACTTGCATATTTCTCTTCGAGACAAATGTTCCCCGTCTTTTGGATCGCTAATGAGCCATTATCTAAATCATGTGTTCTTATTTGTTTAACAATAGATTAGTTGTCACTTGTCGGCAAAACTTACCGACTACCTGACCGACCGACCGACCGACCACACGATCGATTAATGACAAAGGAAAGATGGGACCAACCACATGATCTCCATAGATACAAGTGAGCTCTTATGGCGCACTAATCACTCGCTCGTGTGGTCCACTAATACTACTCCCTTGGTCATATTTGGCACACTTGGCTTAAAGGGTGATTTAGGCCACGGTTGGTTCAAGGAATCGTGGACATAGGAATATTATTTTATTTTATTTTCTATGTTTAGATGTATGGAAGAAAGGCAGAGAAAAAATAAATAATTTTGAAAGGAAAAAAAAAAAAAAAAAGTATCCAACCAAGGATTTACTTTTTCCAACTAAGAGCATCTTCAATCATATTGTTTTGTTTTGTTTTGTTTTGTGTTGTGATTTCTATGTGGCAATATTATATTCACACTTCATACTTTTTTTAACTTTCCTATGTGGCACAAGACAATGTCTTTCCTATGTGGCAATATTATATTCACACAAGACAATGTGATAGAAAAGTGTTCTCCAATGCAAAGGTATTGAGAAGACAATAAAAACTTTTTTTTTTAACTTTCAAGACAATTTTTCCACTTCGTACTTTTTTTATAAATATTTTTATTCATAATTGATGATGTGAAAGTAAAGCATTGTGAAGTCCATTGTCTAGATCTAGACAACCAAGTTCATATTGTCCTTGTCATGTCATTGCCATGTCAACTTCACCACAAACTTTATATTTGTATTGGAGAAGGATTTTTGAAATATGAAATTGTGATTCCTATGTGGCAATTATTTTTTTCAAACTCACAACAGGATTGGAGATGCTCAAAGGATTCACTTTTTCTCTCTTTTTTTGTTGACATTTTCAAATACCGAAAAAAAATTGATAAAAAAAAAATATTTTTCAAATGGAAAAATTAAAACAAAACAAAAAAAAAATTCCATTTCGCAAACCAAAGTAGACCTTAGTGTCCATTTTATTTACAAGGACAGGTCTTAAAGCCGCCAAGTGATGTAGATTACAATCAGAAAACATATTAATTGTCGCATAAGCAAAGAAAGCCCGAAAATAGAGATTTATTACGGGGGTCCGGGCAAAGGGTTCTTGACTGTAGGAATATAACAATGTACCTCTGGCCATCTAATTAGAACACTATTGGCTGTCCCATTGCTCTTTAATAATAAGACTGGACTGGACTTAGTTTATTGCTCCTAATTTATATTGGACACATGGTGTAACATTTTTTTTTTTCTCTCTTTCATTTTTTTTTTTGTTTTAAGATATCCAACCATATGTACGAAATTTTACATATGATGCGTTGTATGTCATTTTGGTCCACTATTTTTATCTCTCTCTGGTGTTTTGATTCTGAGACTTCCGTTCAGCCAAAAAAATTATACCTTTTTTCATTGACCACAAGAATAAGTTAAGTTCGGTTCAAAAATAGTTGTTCACCAACACAAACACTCGTAAATATCCTAAATTTGTTTATATATCAAAAACGGGAAATCAAAGACTCTCCCAATTTCTTGAAAAAGCAAATCCTAAAAAACTGTAAATTATGTACGTTTTTATTCCATTTCCAAACAAAAAAACAATCCACATTTTAAGTCCGTAGTCAAACCTACAAGCGAACCCCCCACCGTGCACAGCGCATGTGCACCATCCTCTCGTATCACTAAAATAAAAAAGAAAAAGGAAAATATATCTGTCCGATACAAACACGTCCTCCCCACAATCCATCGTTACGGAATTTCCTCGAATTTTGCACTCTGCCCCCTACGCCCAATATTTTATTTCATCTACCACACCTCGACCTGCACCAATAAACAATTATTATTTTCCCTATTGCGAAAAGCTTACAACGGCCCAGATATCCCCTCAGTTTCTACACCAGTCAATCTCAGCCGTCAATCCTGTCCTGCCCACCCTACATGCTCCTCTGCTCCCGCCCACAGGGGTAATACATTAATTTGCCCACAAAAGCGCGTCTCAAGATGACGTCGTCCGGGGGTAGAACCGTAATTATCGATCGCCAAATAATTCGGTCAATCAAACTAGCACAGTGGCGTACGGCTTTAAGAGAGCCTTTTGTTGGCGACCGTACCTCTCTGGGGTAACGGTCACCGGGTGGTGATGGGACCCCGCGTGTAAAGAAGTAACGGCCGGATGAATGGGGTGTGGTGCGAGGTGATTGGATCGGACGGATGGGAGCGCGTCAGAGCTGTCTTGCCGATCGATCAATCGATGTGTCGTCAATCGCGACGAGATGTGGGGAGATCGTCTCGTTGACCGCTATTACTCGCATAGATTCGTTGGTTTTTGGTTTTTTTTTTTTTTTTTCCTGTTGGGGTCGTCTTTTGCAATTTGACCCACTATGTTACATTTTATTACATAATGTGCTAAGTTGTAAACCAAAATGTCCTGTTGAGAAGAACCTATTGCAAGTGTTGATAATACACACAAGAGAGTCTATTTTTGTTCACCTACCAAAACTACGATGTATGTTTATTCTTCCATTTAGATATTGTCACGTGTCGATTTTATGCAATCTACATCAACTTTGAAAGTGATTTTGTAAACATGTAAAGTAGTTTTAACTCATATTTTGACACGTGGGAACACTTGAATAGAAAGATAAATATACGTTCTAGTTTTTGTGGATGAACAAAAATAGACTCGTACAGAAAAAAATTAGCTCACATTTTATAAATTTTTTTCAAGATTGTAGGAAATTAGAAGAGAACTTAATTTTCCATTTGGCTCAACAATCACAAATTAAATAAACAAAAACACTAAAATATAGCAACTTTTATTGAAAGAAGTAGCAGAGGACTTACAAAATGAAAATACTATCCGGAAAGCAAAAAATATTTTATTCTATGATAAAACAAGTAGTACAACCATCACCCTTGTACACGTGAGAACCTTAGCACAATACTACTAACCACTTTCTATTATGATGCTAATTTTTTTTTAAATGTCCGACACTATATATATATATTGTGTTACATGTTATTTTGGACTACTGTCTCTATACCTCCTCCGCGATTTAATTACGATACATCCGTCCAGCCATGTAGGTTATACATCTTCTCACTTTCTATTATGATGCTAACTTATTAAGACAAATTCCAAACATGACACATCATATTATGTAATACCAATTTGAGTTTAGATTTGCATGTTTGGAAGCTTGAGGTGGATTGATAAGTTTCAAAGTTGACCTCGTGTCATATTTGCAAAAGTCACACTTTATAAAGGCTTGTGATAAAAGCTACTACAAATTAGACTCAGGACTAGTTCAGTATTGGTGCTAGTCTAGTTATGAAAAAAATTTATTCAGGTTAGTCCAAAATTTACTAGGACTGTTCACCCTTTTCACCTCCCTCCTCCTGCTCCTTCTTCCGCTCCTCTACCGCTCGCCGCCGCCCCCACCGCTTGCCGCCGTTCCCGCGCAGCAGCGGCCCTGTCCTCCACCGTCGTCCCGCGCGCAACAGAGGTCCCGTCCTCCACCGCGCGCGCACCTCCACCTCCTCCCCCTCCTCCTCCCGCTCCTCCGCCTCGTTCCCTCTTCCGACCTCCACGCAGCCCAGCCCTTGTGTCACCTAACGTAGTCCTCCCTTCCGGACTGTCAAATTTTGACAGTCCTTCCAATTGGTAGGATTGTCAAAATTTTGACAGTTCTGATTATAAAAAAAAAAAAATTTGAAAGTGGACAGTCCGGTTAGTAATTTTTTGAAGTAATAAACTTATAATTATCAATGATAAAAATTTGGACTGTTCTGAGTTAATTTTATAGTGCCTTTATTAAGAGTCTTTATAAAATCATCTATTTTGTAGCTTTACAATATATATGAAAACAAACAAATGATTAAGATATAGGGTTGCCTATCTAAGTACGTAGATCTTTGTAAAACAATCGTTTCCTTCTGTGAGAACAAGAAAACATGATTCGGAAGCCATAACGTTCAGTTCATATTAATTGTTTATATTTTGGAGATACATGAAATCAACTTTGATCCATACGAAGGACTAAACTTTATAACCTAACTCTCTTGTTAGATATTGAACCATGAAATGAATGCGAAATACAATCCAACATATGTTATAAAAATTTATAGTATCTCCACGTATAACCAAAGGCGAAGCTACTGGTGGGCTGGACTGGGCTCCAGCCACCAAATTATTTTTTCCTATGGGTTTGAAGGATGAGATCTTCGATTTTTTAATCAGGGGTAGGGGTTAACAAGAAAATAGTTAACTTTTTCTTTATATTGTCATGCCGATTACAACTTTGGGAGAAAACTAAGCAATATTTTATCAAGTGCTCTACTTTGAACATGCTACATACTATTGAAGATGTGATAGACTATAGTATGCTCTTCAACTTGGATTAAACGTTTGAATGACTCTCCTCCTATTCTCTTTCTTTGTGTCATTAAGATGTTGTGTTTGTTGTCTACTTATAAATTATTTTGACACGGAAAAATAATTTATTGTTGTAATAACGGTTAGAATTTTCTCTAAACACGGATAAGAGTGGAGCCACTTATGGGTTGAGGTGGGCTGCATTGCAAATTGTTCCTCTCTCATCCTATCTCTTCGTACGAACATTCTTTTTTCGCTCAACCTCTCTTTATAACTTACCTTCTTCCCTCTCCTTTGCTTCATCTTCAACCTAGAGCCCCATCATAATAGAGATTTTGAGTCCTCTGTTGATGGTGAAAGATGATACCAAAGACTCTTAGTATTCGAAGTTATGTCTAAAAGAGTGTCTGGTAGACTAAATATTTTTTTATCACAGTTTATATTTTTTTAGTATGTTGGACACGGTTTTATATTGGCCAGTCATAGTACGGTAAGGACACTATAAGATATGAACATGATGATACTGACAAAATATTTATTTATTTTGTTAAAAAAGTTTATGACGTTTTAAATTTAGGGGTAAATAGTTCGTCTTTGCGTATAACGAGTCAATATTTCCCATAGGGGGCCAATTGTAGGCATGCATTTGTTTCCAACTAAAGGCAACTAAATGTGATTTATTGTCCATTAGCCATAAGAAATTGGATCACATCACAAGTGTAGTGAAAAATCATATATACATTCTAACCTAACCTAACCTAATCTAGATAGAATATAATTATTGCTTTATCATTAGTAAATGGTGCTAAAAATTTCATCTTTAGGCCCAATATTTTGTAAAAAATGTAATTTAAAATTGGTTGGATTCGTACCAGAATAGTAAAAAATTAATAAAATAATCTTTGGTCCTAAAAATTGTGTGGTCAAAAATAAATATGAAAAAAAATAATATAAATATAGAATTGGACTTCAAATTGGAACTTACTATTCTACAAAATAATTTCCTACATTCTGAATATAGAAATTCTCAGACCCAACCTGTAGCTATTGTGGATGGTTTTGACGTGAGAATCTAGAAATTAAAACTTAGAATGGGTCTTACTATTCTACAAATTGAGCTTCTATATTCTAAATCTATAATATAGAAATTGGGAATGCTCTTACACGTATTGACAAAATAACATTGGACATAAATATTATAAGTAAAGGCCCTATAAGAAGTCCAAAGTGCGAATTGGCTTTGATTGACCCGCACTCGCTATTCTAAGGATTTATTTCAAAATATTGTCAATAGTTAGATTGGAGTTCTGCTCTCCTTGTTATTTTTATGTGTTACGACTAGGGGTGAGCGTTATTAGATTTTAGACCGAAAATCGAATCGAATTGAACTGAACCGAATAAGAGATTCGTTTTGGTTTAAAAAAAATTGATTCGATTTCGGTTTTGAAAATACTAAATTTTTTTATTCGGTTTCGATTTCGAATTTCGATTAGGTCTAAAACCGAAAACTGAATAAAAAAATTTAGTTTATATATATATATATATATATATATATATATATATATATATATATATATATATATATATAAGCGCAAATAAATAAAAAAATCGAAAAATTAAAAATCGAATCGATTTAATTAAGTTCGGTTTGGTTTGGTTATTGATCATTCCGGTTTGATTTCGATTTTGTTTATTCGATTTTCGGTTCAATTCGATTTTCGTTTATTCTGTTCGGTTTGAACCGAATTAACCGAATGCTCACCTCTAGTATATTATCAACACTTGTTGCGGTAAAATTCGGGTTCAAAATGTTCATTTTTCTTAATTGTTTGTTTATAAACAATATTAATTTTTGGGACGACTATTGGAATCAAGAGCATAACATAAGCTACTTTTTTCAACCACCTCTAAATTGTGATTCGGAAGCTGTCTCAACATTCAACATTGAGTGGCTCTCCAACATTTTTTTTTCTTCCTTGCAAACAACTACAGTATTGGTCAAATATTAAAGTGGCTCTCCTTCCACAAATAAACAGAAGCAAGAAAATTAATGCAAAATATGTATTACATTTGTACCTAAATACAAAAAGAACCGGCCGGTTCCGACTAACAATAGTAATTTGAAGTCTCTACCGACAATAACAACAAAGTCCGAGACCAAAAAGTAAAATACAAACACAAAAACGAAAGCGGGAAATTGCAGGGACCAATCCCCAATCACGTGCCGATCCCTCTCGATTTTCCCACGTGGGGACCACCTCTCTTCCTCCAACGGTCCATTATCCCTCCACGTCGACCCAAAGAAATAAAATCCTGTCCGTCCAAAACCTACACCCATCCCTAGGCCCCATCTAAGCATTGTATATACAGCGTATATACATACGTACACCACGTGGGCCCCACCCCTCCCTAAGCAACTGCAGTGGGCCTCCAACGCCCGCGTGTACGTGGTGGATAAGATCACCGCTCCCCGAGTTCAAATCGACCGTCCATTCGTATCGAATGACACGTGTCGCAACATACGTCGCCCTCTGCCTCAAGAGTCGTGCAAAGCCCTTCTCATAAGGAGGCTCTATAGGCTTATAGTGTGTCAAAAAACTTGATGTTCGCCGGAGAGTGACGTCAGCAAGCGGCGATGGCGACGAACTGGTCGTCGATGTTCCCGGACGAGGTCTGGGAGCACGTGTTCTCCTTCCTCCCGGACGCCGGCGGCGACCGGAACGCCGTCTCCGCGGCCTGCCGCTCGTGGTACCGCCTCGACCGGCGGTCGCGCCGGCGGCTCTTCGTCGGGAACTGCTACTCGGTTCCGCCGGCGGCGGCGGCGCGGCGGTTCCCGGCCGTGAGGGAGGTGGAGGTCAAGGGGAAGCCGCACTTCGCGGACTTCGACCTGGTGCCGAGGGGGTGGGGGGCGGCGGCGGACGCGTGGGTGGCGGCTGCGGCGGAGGCCTGGCCGGAGCTGGAGGAGATCCGGCTGAAGCGGATGGTAGTCGAAGACGAGTGCCTGGAGGTGATCGGGAAGTCGTTCAGTAACTTGAAAGTGCTCGGCTTCGTCTCCTGCGAGGGGTTCTCCACTTCGGGACTCGCCGCCATTGCCAGGAACTGCAGGTCTGTTTATATTTTTGCGTTTTAGTCCCTCATTATCGAATAAAGCGCAAAAGACCCCCTCCTACAAAAAGACCCGTAGTTAAAAAAAAAACTATACTTTTTAATATAGTTCAATTTACACCAAAATTGGATTAGTCCGTTAACGGACGCCAAAAAAAAAATTTAGTTATAAAATAACGATTATACCCTTGGGTAAATTGCAAAAACCCTCTTAAGATCCATAGTTTTAGCAAAAAAGATTCAGAATTTTAAAAAAAAAATCTACTTTTTAAGGATATTGGTATATCATAATTTTTTTGTTTTAAAAAAATTGCATCTAATATCAATTGCAACGACTAATAGACGAAATCAAACTTTTCAATAAGAGATGGTTTAATTGATAAAAAAATATACTTAAGTCTTTTTTTCCTTGAAGTATGAATCTTATAAGGGTTTTTTGCACTTTAACCCTTATTATATGAATATTTTATTCGTGGATCTGAGAAAAAATCACTTTCTTTAGGTTTCGTTCTCTTTAGTAAATAATGAAGATTGTGAGGGCTGTTTTTGTAAAAATGACGCCGACGTCAAATCTGCTTTCTGAGCCCAGGAACCAGTAGGAGCTTTGCATTCTGGTCCCTGCTCTCCCAGCTTATTTTCCTGTTAGATCTTAGGAATGT
Source organism: Iris macrosiphon (assembly GCA_036927795.1). Classification (NCBI taxonomy): domain Eukaryota; kingdom Viridiplantae; phylum Streptophyta; class Magnoliopsida; order Asparagales; family Iridaceae; genus Iris; species Iris macrosiphon. The sequence continues at coordinate 329,249,806 of JAYESA010000004.1, read as the reverse complement.
TTCACTCTTTTTTAACGTTTAAGCCCTTTCAGTCTTTCTTATTTGGAAAATGCTATTTGTCCAGCGGTCCCGAGACCGCCAACCAGACCGCGGGCCACGTGGCAGATTCTCATTGGCTCCCACAACCAAAAATAGGACCAATGGGGAGCTGCCACGTGGCCCGCGATCTGGTTGGCGGTCTCCGATTGCCATATAGTGCTGCCGTTCGTATTTACACGGACTGTGGGCAAAGCTGGAGAATCACTGGGGGCATTTTTGGGAGTTCTATGAGGGTACTCAGGGTAGTTTGGTAAAAAGAGGCATCTGTGGTTGTCTGTCAGATGGAATCTAGTGTTCCGCATGTGCCAACTTTAACTTGATGGCGGGTGTTTTTTTTGTAAAATGAGATTTTAGATTTAATCATCCGTTGTTCAAAATCTAAGCTTTTTGGAGGATTTTAGAATGTGATATTGTTAGAAATATGAGAGAATTTTGAAAGAATCATCTTTAGGTCCCTGTTCAACCCTTTCCAAAGTAATGTTACAACGTTCATAAGTAGAATTCATCTGAACAAAATGTGAGATTGTGTGTTGTAACAAAAAAATAAAAATAAAATAATGTTATGTGCTAGTAAATCTGGCATCTTCAACAGTAAGTTTCCTTTGTTACACGGACACACCACAACACAACACGGTACAGGCACATAACATCTGCACTAACACTGATTTGGCATGTCCTAGTGTATTTGAAGTATATTTGTCATGTCTGATACTTGTAAACTATGTTCTACTGGTTCAAATACGATACGGATATGTCAATGGACTTGGCATGTCGTAGTCTATCTATTTAGGAAAGCCTGTTGTGTCCAATACTTACACGGTTGACCGCACTGATTATTGGATTGTTTGTTCTTCCTAAGTGTGTATAACACAACGCTACACAAAGCTGGTTCTGGTTTTTGGAGTTGTAAAAATGAGGTTTTTGTCTTTAATTTCTAGTCTTATTAACCATTTCTGTAAATTTTTGCTTCAAATTACTCCTTGTCATTAGGTAGTGAGATTGGCAAGAGTTGAATAAGATAATTTTGATTCTCATAAAATTGGTAACCAACAATTATCTCCGCCCTTAAACTTTTGAGATTATGCTTATTTTGTTTCCATGTTTCATTATAATGTTCTAATTATAGCACAATGACCATTTCTTGAATCATATGGTGAGATCTTGTACACAATGTGCAGAAATCTTAGAGTACTAGACCTACAAGAGACCGAAGTTGAGGATACATGCGGGCACTGGCTTAGCTGCTTCCCTGAATCTTTCACATCTTTGGTATCCCTCAACATTGCATGCCTCGAAGGGGAGGTGAATGTGTCTGTACTTGAGAAACTGGTGAGCCGCTGCACCAACCTCAAGACCCTGAAGCTCAACCATGCCGTGCCCCTCGAAAGGCTCACTGGACTCATCCGTCGGGCCCCACAGCTGACCGACCTTGGTACCGGCAGGTTTGGTGCAGAACAGGGTATGGAGCTTTATACCATGCTTGAATCTGCTTTTTCTGGCTGTAAGGGGCTTAAGAGCCTATCTGGGTTCTGGGAAGCAGTGCCTGCTTACCTCCCGACAATCTACTCAATTTGCGATGGTCTCACTTCACTGAATCTGAGCTACGCTACTTTGCAAAACCCTGAGATCGTTATGCTAGTCAGTCGATGCAAAAATCTACGACGACTATGGGTATTTATATTTTCCTATTTCTTTATTTTGATCTATCAGTAAAAGCCAGCTGCTCCTTTTGTTCACTGAATATTCATCCCATTCAATGATTGGAAGGTATCCTAATCATCAGTTGTTCAGTGCGGCTTCTAATCCAATTCAGTTATAACTTTTTCTTGAATTAAGAGGATGTTTGTTAGGTTGGAGATCTCTTGGCTGAGCGATAATAGGACACGGAACTGTATGAAAGGTGTAAATAAACAAAATTTTATTGGTTGTGCCAAACTTATGGTATCATAATTGGTTTTGAGTATAATAGTTGGAGACATTTCTGCAATTTAGTTAAATTTGTTTAAGATATAGCTTTCGACCTGATCATGCTTGCACATAATATTATCATTGCTTGTCTTCTGATATCAGAACAACAATAACAACAGAACTCTCTATTCCAAGATTTCGAGGTCAGCTTAATCCTTGATATCAGTAGCACTCTTAAGTAGACACTGACTTAGATACTGACACGTCTTCTCTTGTGAACCAGCACATTAAAGAGTAGATGGTTGATGTTAAAAATATATGGCACACTACCATAAGTTGAATGACCAAATTTTTGCAATAAATAAACTAATCTTTATGGAATTGAAATAACAGAGCCAAGTTTTAAATATAGCTAGAATATCACAAAAATAGCACGACCTAGGCTTCCAACTGTAATCAAGTTTGTTAGGTAGATCCCCAATTTTTTACCAAACCTACATCCCCTACTAGATACTCGTTTTTAATTGTAGCAAAAATCTGATGCTAGCAATATAAAGTGATCTGCAAATCCACTTCCATCTGCTACAAGCTGAGCATTATCTTATTTATTGAGCATTTAAGTTTCGGTACCTTCTGTAGCTCAGATTTATCTTTGTATATGTAGGTGATGGATTTCATTGAGGATATTGGTCTTGAGGCTGTGGCCACATCTTGCAAGCTTCTTCAAGAACTGCGTGTCTTCCCTTTTGATCCACATGGTGCAGGACAGCCTATTGCCCTCACCGAGCGTGGCCTTGTCAGCGTGTCTGCTGGCTGTCCGATGCTTCACTCTGTGCTCTATTTCTGCCGGCAGATGACCAATGAGGCCCTCCTCACAGTTGCCAGGAACCGTCCCAACCTTACCCGCTTCCGGCTCTGTATCATAGACCCCCGAACACCCGATTATGTCACCCATCAACCCCTAGATGTTGGATTTAGTGCCATTGTAGAGTCTTGCAAGGACCTCCGCCGTCTCTCCCTTTCTGGCCTCCTTTCTGATCGGGTCTTCAAATCTATTGGGGCCTCTGCTGACTGCCTAGAGATGCTTTCAGTTGCATTCGCAGGAGATTCAGATGCTGGCCTCCATTACATTCTCTCTGGATGCAAGAGTTTAAGGAAGCTGGAGATTAGGGACTGCCCATTTGGAGATAAGGCCCTTTTGGCCAATGCAGAGAAGCTAGAGACAATGCGATCCCTTTGGATGTCATCATGCTATGTGAGCTTAGGAGCATGCAGGTTATTGGCTAGGAGGATGCCGAGGCTCAATGTTGAGGTGATCGATGAGAGAGGAGGGAAGTGGGAATCACTCCCGGATGACTGTCCTGTCGAGAAGCTCTACGTTTACAGGACTGTTGCTGGACCAAGATCGGACACTCCGCCTTGTGTTTGGACATTGTAAGGACATGCTAATGGATGTTCTGGAGGTACTCAATCTACTTGCGCTCCTTTTATATTTCTTAATTGAAGTATCATCATTTCAAGTGAATAGTGGATGGGTTGGGATCTCAGGGATAACGAATGGCGCATGGACTGGGGGGACATGGTAATTTTTTCTCTAGGATATAGATTATTGTTAGGAAGAGTTTTGAGGTTTCACTGTTAATAAAGGGTATGGACTGGATAATATTATGATTCTGTAACTTTTCTCGTTCCAGAGGGATAGATTGTGCAACTTCTATTGACTCAAGAGGCATAGATTTGCTTGTCAGGACACATTGTTGCATGTAAATGAGGGTCTTTTACTTCCTCTTATTAGTGCATATGTAAACCTGTATGGAATTTAATTAGAACACTTGGAGACTGTTTGGTGACATGCGTCAAGAATGCTTGTGGATTTCTATACTTCCATCTTATTGTGTGGTGAGTGATGAAATTTGTATAACAGCCCTACAAGCTTCATTTCTGTGGTTCCTTGTCACTCAGAATGATGTTTGGAGCCTAATTTATTCCGCAGATTCTGACGTCTTCTTAATGGTCTCTGTTGTACAATGTTAATGGCATTTGAACCTGACCAGGTTCTTGGTTCCTGTTATAAGGCTCTCATCTCCAAATCCAAACATTGGTTGTGAACTTCAATGGACAAGAACAGTAGATACCAATGGCCGTGTTTGTTACTTGATCGTGCAAATAGGACCGAACTGTCTGAGCAGCTTCTGCTTGTAGTCTTCAATATGTATAGGCTTCTGAAATTTGGTTCCGAGTCTAGTTGACGGTGTCGATCATCAAATTGATAGCCAAGAATTGATTCATGTATAAGAACTTTAATTCTGTACAGTTCTCTCCTCTTAGGCCTGTCAATGGGTCGGTTTCAGGTTGGGTTTATGTAATATATGAACCCTAAATGCATTTCGGGTTCGGTTCCCATAGTGTATGGTGGCCAAGATCTTGGCTTGGCCTGTAACTTGGTCCCCATTGAATCGATCAAATGATGGTGATTGTGATGGTGACGCTCAGTGGACTTGGTGATGAGAGTAATGAGACGGAAATGACCACAATTTATTAAATCAATCAATGATTGTGATCGAGTTGGTGATGCTCAGTGGACTTGGTGATGAGAGTAATGAGACGGGCAATATTGCTTTGCTGTCTGTGTTTGCAACGAAAGAGTAGAGGTAAATGCATGTATGGTGCGGGTCCAGTTCCCATCTTAAACTTCGTCTCTAGTTCCTACTACTGTTCCTACTGTGGTCGAAGGGACTGTCCGATTAGCAGGACCAGTTCCTATCTTGTCGGACTTTGACAACTCCCATCCATAGGACCACCTCTCATATCATTTGGTTTTCTTAGGACCTACCCAGCCAAACCCAATTTAAACCTGTATCGTTTCAATGAAGGTGAAGGACAATCAAAATTAGTTTCGGCAAATGTGGCTAAGGTAATTAGGAATGACAATGGGACGGACAGGAGTCAGGGACCATATTTTCCATCTCCGTTCTCGATTAGTGTTCGAATTCCCGTCCCCATCTTCATTTCCGAATGGGTTTAATTTTTTATCTCAATTCCCGTCCTCGTTGAACAATGCAATTCCCATCCCCGTCCCGTTAACACTTTTGGGACCGGGTCGGCCCTGCAAATTAGTTGCTTTACTATCTCCAATATAGCCACTACCATCAGTTTATGCTTCAAGAATCATGTTTGTCCCTCCTCCCTTATTACCGTGCACAAGGTCATGGCTGCATGAAGATCCTTTGACACTTTTACATATTGTTTGGGAAGGGTGGAAAATGGGAGGAAGGAAAAAAGTAGAGAGGAAAATGAAAAGTACGGTATTTGGGAAGGGAGGAGAGAAAATGAAGGAGAGAAATTTGAGGAGAAAAAACATGTTGGCACCACTAAAGAATTTTTCTTCCAAAAGTGGAAGAAAAATGGAAAGAAAAGAGAGAAAATTTGAAGATTTTACCCAACTACCCCTAAAAAAGTTAAGCATAAAGTATGATTTGAAAAAAATCAAGGACTAAAAAGTAATTACATCTTTATTCCACAAAAAAAAAAAAAAATCTTTACTTTTTCTTCTTTTACTTTTTCGTTGTTCAAACAAAAGGAAAATTAACTTCACCATAGGTTTTACTCCCTTTCATTAACATCACCTTCATTTTACACCCTCAATCTCAAAAGCCCAAGGCCGAACAACTTTGTCAGCTTTTATTAAGCATTTTCTTTGGCAGTTAGAAAGAACAAAAAACCCAAGGCCTTTTGTATGTTGCAATTAGTCAAGATGTTAGCATGTATAACATGCAATGGGCTCGATTGAAGCGACCGGCTAGTGCCTCACGTTGTCACCTGGGAAAATTGACCTCGTCTCAATGCATCCAAAGGGCCTAATATAAAACCGATCTTCTAATGCCACACCTTGCCCATGGAGCCTAAGATAAAAGCAATTAAAACTTTTCTTACTATATTTAAATTTAATCTCAGCCAACCAACAGAAAACAAAAGGCTTCTTGAATAATCTGAGCATTCAGCTTCCGCAACAATTCCAGTTTATGAACAACAGCACATGACTGAGCCTTCCAAAGTGAAAACGTACATAAGAGACGAGCAATATTCATTGTATTGAAGCTTGATAGCAAAAGAAATTTCATTTATGTTGAAACTAGAGTAATAAATAACCTTCTCATCCATCCCCACCCCCTTTTACTATCCACCAGTGAGCTCTTGATAAATACAAGTGGAGGGCATAACCGCTGCCCCAAATTAAGCACAAGACTAATCTTATATAAACTAACACTTGAGGTAAATAGTCTTACAACATTGGTACAACACAACTAATTCCATCACCCCTTAAATAACTTAGCTATCCTTTGCTATATTATATTTATCAAGGAGGCTATGGGGCCCCCCTCTTCTCCATAAAACAAACAAGCATATGAATGTACACTGATTGATCATGTTATTGCTGCTAGCCCGATGACCTCGTCTTCAATACTGGACCCATGAATTGTGGATGTTGTGCGGGTTCTAACTGAAAAAAAATATGACGGATGTAAAGAACATCATAGGTATTTATATGTAATAAACATAAAATGTTTTCTTAACATTTATTTTATTAATTTTGAGATAAGGTGAGTCATTAATGCCCATCCCTGTCATGGGCTACTAGCACCACAACCCCCTCCCATTTAATTAAATTATTGTCCAGGCCGGAATTCAAACCCATGTCCACTCCTCTCCTTCTTTACCGGTGCTACCACTGGACCACCCCCTCGGTGGTACTTTTTAACATAAACTATGCACCTTTGCAGAGAACGGGTACTTTGCTAGTGTATATATGTGCACGGGGTAGAGGGGGGAAGTGGATCTGTGCAAGTTCACAGTTATCTTAGAAGTGAACAGGCACTTAATAATCACTAGAAGAAAATCCCTCCTAAATCTTTTAATTTCTTTCTATAAAAACCAAACTCATTCTCTTTGATCGTGTATATAGCGAAGGGTTAGTTAGCAGAAGGATTAGAAGAAATACATCTCTGATTACAGTCCATGTGTAAATTTGGATGGCAGAACATCTAGTTGACATCCTGCTATGAGCATAATATACGAGGTGGCCTAAATTTAGATGCTTACCTGTGACATTGGTTATGACGTTCGTGCTTTTTTGAGCAGCAAGAGCTTTCAATTTGTTTCCAGTAGCTAATAGAAGCAAGCTTCTCATATGCTGCTTTTGTTCTTTAGGGCTAGTTGTTTTCACCAAAGCATCCTCAAAGGCAAGTAAGTCATCTCTGGTTATACACGGAAGGGAAAGCAAAATCTGTACATATATGATATACCAAATTTCACTTGTTAGTATCCATAGTCATTTTTACTCGACAAACACATCCTATGAAGTTTATTCTTATCAAACTGACCTCTCTTGGAGAAGGGTCTCTATCTGACAGATAAACAAAAATCTCACGACATAGACCAACAAGATCAGCACTTATAATAGCATTTGACTCGAGTGTCAGGCCTTGAATGACAGCATAGAATAAATCCTTAGCGGCAAAGTTTATTAGCTCCAGATTATTTGTTGAAATAGCAAGCTGAATTACAGCTCCACAAAAGGTAATAACTTTATTCACAGCTTCGCCATCTGTCCAAGAAAGTACTTCAATACTTATCCTAAGCGCAGGAAGAGCAGGACCATTGTGTCTAATGAGAAAGCTGCAACAAACAATAATCAGAGGATAATTTGGTCAAATATAAAATTAAAAGTTTTCTAATCTCTTAAAATTTATTTCATCAAACATGTATTCCCACTAAAATATCCAAGGATGATTTACTCAGTTGGCTCCCCTAAAGGGCCTAAATAACAGTTCGAGTATGAAACAGAAGACGGGGGGGGGGGGGGGGGGGGGGGGGGGGGGGGGGGGTTCTCAACTCAAAAAATATGTGGAAGGGGAGAACCTAAAAAGTACAAAAAGAGTTGGTGTTTCCTATAACTTGGCCTAAATTCTTTTTAGGACGGGAGGAACATATAATTTATTTATAAATTAAAAAAATTGAGTTCAAAATACTCTGAATAATTTGTTGATATATCTAATAATTATTTTAAAAATATAATAAAAATTTGAATTTTGCAGGGCCTTCGCTTCGTATAAATTATAATAGAATAAACATACTTTCAGATGATCATGATGGTATAAGTGCTAGTTTCCATATATTTACCCAATCATTGAATTTGATGCAAATGCTTCCAAATCTTTTACTGATTCTTCCATGCGGTTGGCATGCCCAAGATGTTCCAATGAAGGAAGGCACTATTTAGGGCCGGCGATGCTAAAGTTGAAAGGAGGAAACATATTTCCCGAGTCAAATCTCGGAGAAGCTTTTCTTCCATAACTTCCACCTTTAGTTCCAAGCCAGAAAGATTGCCAAAAGTATCAGGAACTTTTGCTCTACCCTCGCGCAGAAGACTGTCCCATGAACATGAAAGAGCTTGCTGGCAGTGGAGTAAAAGTGGATGCAGTAGGTTTTCAAGCCATGACCCCCATAGATCCATTGGGCAGAATTTGACCAGGGGTATAAGAGCCAAGTGTACCAATTGACGTATATGTCTAAACTCCATCGATTGTATATTTTCCATAAGAGCAAGTGCAACAGATGAATTATCCATGCATCGGAAAAAGTTGTCCCCAGTTGTCGCTGACAATCCAATAACATTATACCCGCTGTCTCGTATACCCTTCAACCAATTTCTAATGTCATTTTCGTTTGATGCTCCTTCCTTGTTCGTGTCGGTTTGAGATCCATCTACCATATGACCTTTAGGAGGTCTCAAATTGCCTTCTCCCAGCAGACTAGCCTGCTCAGTTTGGTTAATACTCTTTGCTGCTCTTAGTTCGCCAGATAAAGCTTGAGCTATGGGCTCAGACCAAAGAGAATGAATAGAACGAAGCAGCTGCAGGGTACAAACACGCCATAGATCATTACTCACAAACAAATTGTCCTTGGTATGCTTTACCAAAGATATTTGTTTCTAATGGTTTTAGGATAATACCATCATGCAATTCAAAATCTTGAGAGTAGATAAAGAAAAGCCATTGTTACCTGTACTTACCCTTAAGAGTGGGGGCAACATCCATGATAAATGAGGTGATATAGGATGTGCATAAGAAGAAGTGTCACCTTCTGTTGATTGACCTTGTGTACTCCAATTACCCTTCTTAAGTCCACTCCTTTTGAGTGCCTTCTCAAAGAATGTTACAGTGTGGTAAATGTACCACATAAATTGTGCATCAGAGCACAGACGTGTCAAACCTAGCGGATCAGATAAATAAGCACTTTGCCATTCTAACTGCATCCACTGTTTACTCAAAGGTTCGAGTAACCAGGCCAACACTTCCTGTTGATGTTGGATCCTAACAAAACAAAGTAATCCTCACAAATGAGATATGCATGAAACATGAAATATTGACTTAACTCTAAACTATTATATGGCATAGTAGTAATGATAGCAAAAGTAATTGGTATTTACCCAGCAGAAGAAGCCATAATAAGGAATCCTTCACCTAGAAGATTATGTTCACCGCGTAGTAATTTTCCCTCTCCTTGGAGATAAGCCATGGTGTCAGCAATACTCTTCATATGAGGAAGGAGACTTCTATCAGCAGCTCTAGCTATCCGAATGAATGATGAACAAATCTGCAACCTAGCATTCCGAGCACCAATTGAAGAAGGGTCCTTTAGTGTGGAAGGAAGTGAATTAAGAAGTTCAAAAAGTTTATTGATAACAGCAGCAACTGAATTGGGAAAGTATCTTAGGTAAGGGCCCAATGCATCTAAATATCGCCCCAATAATTCAGAAAGTGCTGGTCCTGTCCACTTCAAGGAAAGAAGTTGCTGAAGCAAACCTTCAAGAATTTTGTGTAACTGAAACTTTATTTCATCAGAACAGCTAATAGAGTCAGTTGATCCATCAAAGATTCCATTCACAATTGTTTCAAGACCAAGTTGCATGCTTTCCATTAAGGCTATATCCTGAACTGAGGATGTATGGACAGAACTATTTATAATTGCATCGATTCTCTGTGACACCCTAGATGCAGCTATCACTTGCTTTTGAGAAGCAACAAGTTTGATGAGCTCTAACAGTCTAGAACGATATTGACCGAACTCTGTCTTTGCATCGAACTCATCACTCCATAATTCCAATGCCTCAAGTGATGAAATGGATCCAGAAGCAACAGTTCTCTTCAGCATGCGCTGGAGAGAAACATCTAGTATAACAGCACATATTTCATCATTGATGAAAGATGACACTACTTTCTTCTCCTTCTCAGCCTGAGCTGAGTTAAAGCCCATATCATTGACAACAGTATGGTCCCCTGTAGTTTGAGCAGCAGCCTTTCTCACTGTGCCCAGCCAAAAAAGCATAGATTGAAAATGGAGCCCAAACTTAAAATGTTGGAAATAACCCAACATAAGTTGAAGATATTGATTGATTATGGTCCCATCCCCGGAAATGCATTGCATGTGGGAAGAACCCAAAGCCACCATACTATCACATTATACATTCTGCAAACTCAAACTCACTTTCATCTATAACAGCAGCTCCGGAGCTAGATTTGTTTAAGAAATCTCCAGATATGCTCATCAAAATCTGGAAAATGTTACTCATGGCAGAATTAAATTCTGAGGTGGTAGCATCTGCAGGCCTTCTTCTGCATATTGTTAGGAACGGAAATAAGAAACTGCTTTAAAGACGAGCACAATAGATTCACTTAAAATTAATATTATAAGTACCTCTGGCAAACAAGTTTAAAGAATTCACAGGCCTGAAGGCGAAATTCATTGGAAGAAAGTAAGAAACCACATCTGTAACAAAAACAGGATTTATATCATCCAGTCCACAAATAAAATCTGGACCAAATATTACATGAAAATATAGTAACAGTTTCTAGAAGCATACCCATGAATCAGGCCATATTTGGCAAGATCCTGAACTGGAGCCCATTCAGCATATGCATTTATAGCATTTAGAACAGCTGTGACTGTGGCAGCATGCTGTTTTGCAATAACTACTTGTTGCTTTTCGCATTCACTTAAACCAGCTCCAAAGTGCTTCTCGAGTAACTAAAGAAGAAAACAGGATCATTCAAAACATAACTGCAATAAAAGATAAGAACATAATAACAACCAATAAAAAGGGGGGTCTAATGACTCTAATCCAATCCATCCACAAGTAGCTTACATTGTATAGCAACGGCAAAATCTCAGTTAAAGATTCAGTGAGGCCACGTAACAAAACCCTACGTCGATCTCCTGCAACACAACTCAAAATAACAGCATGAGAATCAAACAACAGCCTTTGCTGATTTTGATTTGGCTATATAGAAAGCTCGAAATGAAGTGTCATGTAAAACCAGAAGAAACAAGACGTGAAGGAACCTTCTAAATCTTCATTATGGACTGTTATATCTTCAGGAAGCCATCTCAGCAACATGGCGACCAACTCAGCCTGATACAGTAAAGTATCTCATATTGGATTCCACATCAAGAGACTCAAATCCGGAATCAACATCGTCAAATAAAAACCAATGGGAGATAATATAGCATACCTCTACAGGACCTTTGTTAGACAGAGAAATTAATGATGGAAGAAGCTCATGCCAAAGGGTTAACCCTTCTCTCTTGATCACCTGCAACATGTAAGACTCCATTAGAACTTAGAAGCCAATTTTCACGGGAACCATTAATGAATAGGGAAAATAAAAAATACCTCGGCAACCAGGGCAGCTGTTTGACTCTTTAGTGCCCATTCCTCGTGAGGGCTGACCATCTCCGATACTAAATTAACAGTAACATTAGCAAAATCTCTTCGTTCGGTAACACAAAATTCATCCCACCTAATTCGAACCAAGTGCTGAAGACATGGAAAAAATGACGATTATCACGATATTCAAATGGCAAATATGACTCTTAATTTCCAACTCCTATAAATATAACATGAAAAGATTGCTCACATCTCTGCATTTGAAGAAGGTTGGCCAATTAAAATTGGAAACTGGAAATATAAACACCTTATAGTGAGCGTAAACTTAAGATGAACTCAATAAAGATTGGCACATTGGGCATGAATTGCATAATAGGTACGGCCGTATGAGCAATCCTGGTGTATACTTAAGAATATATTACATTCTGAGACAACAAGGATACATAAGCAGATATTGCTATTTATTCAACTTAATTTGAGAATCGTGCATGTTGAGAATGAATAGAAAAGTCAATCCTGTTTGTTACCATTGAATAGGACATCAGAGCAGATCATAATTTATGTCAATGACAATCAGTTTTATTGCCTCGAAACAGAAGGCTGAAGCATATCAAGTAGTGCTTTACACATTTACATTTATGCAATTCCTTACATGTGCCAACAGGGATCGTATCAATTCATATTGGGTCATGGTCGAAGGCTGAAGCATATCAACTAGCGCTTTACATATTCATATTTATGCAATCTTACATGTTAGACCAAGCATGTCTTGAAAGGCCAAAAGGATGCAAAAGGATTTCAGATTCAATATTGCGACGCCCAAGTTGTATAACAGAGAAGGCCCTTCATGGTTTTGCATTATGCAGAGTACATTCAATATAAATAAGGTCTAGTTAGAAAGGAAAGATAAAAGGAAAGTTTGTATAAGCTATAGGACACAACTAATAAGGATTGAATTTTTTTCTCGAAAAATAAATAGTAAATGATAAACTGAACATTGCAGAACCTGAAACTTGAGTAGGATTTGTTCAGTATTATCTACATTACTTATTGTATAGAGCCAAAAGTGGGGGCCATTTTTTTACAATAAGTAACATGACATTTAAGTCGAGTAGTCAACATAATTAGCACGCACCTCAGATAAGCCTGTACATGTGTTTCATGTCTCACCTTTTCATTCAAATTAAAGGTATCATATTTTTGTTTTAGTAACAATTGTTAACTAGATCTTTAACAAATCTAGAATGCATAACAAAGCATCATACTAGTTTAGTAGTGAAAGACCTTGAGAGAAAATAAAAACAGTTATATTATAAAGATAATTATGATTAGCATATTTATATTGAATTGGATAACTAGTTTCAAAAGTGGAGTATTGTCTACGAAATAAATTGACAGCATATCAAATATGCATTTAATTGGTGATCACCATTACAAAATTATGGATACGCATAAAAGTGCTGCAGGACAACCGCACAACAAATCAGTTGTCAAAGATGATCCCAAGCTACTATATAGTAAAGGTATTATGTTTTCCAAATTAGGAAAGAGATTAGGGTTCAAAGACAATTAATTTGAAGGACTGTTTAACGTGTCTAGTCAACAGGTTATTCTTTGGACTGCAGGCAGCAAGGTAGACAAGTTTGACTAGAGATATATACCTTATAGGGCACAACTAATAAAGAAAGAAGATCTCAGAACCTGAAACCAATCTAAATGTTGGGTAGGCTCTGTTCAGAATTATCCTACATTAATTATGTATGGGGCCTAAAGTGGGGACTCACTTTGCATAACATGACATTCAAATGAAGAAGTCAATATAAATTAGCATGAACCTTAGATAATCATGTATGTATGTTTCATGTCTCGCCCTTTTCATTCAAATTAAAGGTATCATGTTTTTTTTGTAACAATGGAAACACATGATGTCAATCATTAAGAAATATAGAAAGCTTCCTCGCCATGTGAAAAGATCTCTCTTTGTGCTCTAAATCGACCGGTATGGACTTCGAGTCTTCGATTATCTAACTGATAGGATCGCCCGCTGAAGGCTAGAGATCAGACATTTTGTCGCAAAAAACGTATTAGTCAACAATCCGGACAGTGACCTTTCAAAAATCAACAACCTAAAAGGTGACCTTTCTTCGGACGCCTTATATGACTTATCTGGTAATTCAAATCCCCCCCCCCCCCCCCCCCCGCTAGCATGAGCCTATTCTTCTTCACGTGAAAATGCCACATGCACCATCTCCTGGCCTTCAACATAGGATTTGTGGCATATGACTATTACGGTATAAAAGGAAGCATGGAAAAAGCATGTGATTACTTAACCACTATGGGATCGTCCTTACTGCATTGATGTCTTGAATAAGGGCTTTCCCTTTGTAATCATAGGCCCACCTTCCCGGCCACTTCCACACGAAGGACTTTGGTCCCTTACGGTACTTTATGTGTATTGAGATTGCCCGCAAGGACGGTTGTCTCCTTATCTCTCAGCGGAAGTACTGTTTGGATTTGTTATATGAGTCTGAATCTATGGGTTGACACGCCAGGACACCAGCTTCCCTCGTTCCGATTATCTTATTCTAGGTAGGCTAGTTCTTATATGTCGAATGCTTTAGGGACCTCGACACCAGAGACAAACACTAATGGAGGATTGTCTTGGTGGTCCATCCTCATAGTTCTGCTCTACCTTGGATGGATAATCTGGCATTGAGTGGTTTACCATCATGCAATGGCAAACCCGTGAAAGAGATTGCATAACAAAAGGAGCATAATACTAGTTTAATAGTGAAAGACCTTGAGAGGGGGGATATGGTATTTAAAAAGATAGTTACGATTTACATATATTGAATTGGATAACTAGTTTCAAAAGTGGAGTATTGTCTACGAAATAAATTGATAGCATATCAAATATGCAGTTAACCAGTGATCACCTCACCTTTACAAAATTACAGATCTGCACAGTTGATGCAGGACAACCACACAATAAATCAGTCGTCAAAGATGATCCCTAGCTAAAGATTAGGATTTCTAGACTAGGTACGAGATTAAGGTTTGGAGACATTAAGAGGAAATTGATTCGAGGGACCATTTAAGGTTTCCCGGCAGTCGATAGGTTATTATCTCGACCACAGACAGCAGGAATAGCCAAGGGTTTATGTGCTGTTTAATGAAGATGCTTCAGGCCTTTGGTTACGGTAGAAGGTGGCACGATATAAAAGTTCTACGTGGTTTAAGTTTCCATGAAATGATCAATATGTATTACATGATCAAACGTAAGAAAAAGTTCCATTATCGTGTTAAAAGAAAAGGTTCATTTGCAATACCTGCAACATCTTGAATCCGTGCAACCGAATCTCAGAGGCCCATTCCTTGCGAATCAGAAGCAGCGATGTATTTGCCAAAACTCTAACATCGCCATTTTTTATCTACAGATATTTGATAAAGGTAAAGGATGTAAGCAACACATAAAAACAGCATTGTGTAGTAATCCTAGATAACAAGATGTTCTTTTCCTCCGTCATCAATATCTAGATCTTTAGCCGGCAGATAGAAAATCGACCCAAAAAAAAACAATCTATAAGGAATCAAATATAAAGAAATCTTCTCTCCCTCCATATTTTGAATTATAAGCTACAATTTGCTATTAAGTGACCCTTGTCAACCTTAAGTACCTATCTAAAAGATGATTATTGAGTAAAATAGGGGCTTTCCATTAATCTTTTAAAACGGAATAGTTTTGAAAATTATTACCAAAATATGGTAGCTTCCAAAGTTGCATTTTGGAAACCACAAATTCATTTGATAAGTCGCATTTTTAAAATGTAAAGTCACTCTCTTTTGACATGAAGTCACTTTTCAGAACGTGCTCTATATAATTAAAATAGCGTTTTAAAAGACCTAACTTTGGAAAGTAATGTAGTTTGGTGATATTTTTCAAAACTGCCAACCTTGAAATAATATTTTCCTTAAAAAGAATATTTTAATCCAAAATTCATCTAAAAGAAACCACAACTCTTACAAACTACCAATTCTCTTCCATCAAATACCCAAACATTGTTATATTAGATAACTAACATCTCATGTCGCATCGTGCCAAAAACAATGCCGTGTCAGCGACGTCATGTCCGAATTGTGCCGTACTGTATTCGTGTTTAGCTCCCAAAGTTGCACTTTGGAAACACAATTTCATTAGATACACCATGTTTTCAGAACGCGAATTCACTCTCTGTTGACATGAAGTCGCATTTAAAAAATGTGACTTCTATAATCAAAATCACGTTTTAAAGGATGAAAATTGGGGAAGTACTGTATTTTGGTAACATTTTTCTACCAACTTTCAAATAATATTTTCCTTCAAAGAACCCTATTTTGATCCAAAACCAATCTAAGGGAATCCACAGCTCTCATAAACTATGAAATACCCACAACAGTGCTATACTAGATAACCAACATCGGTTTTGTGCTCGTGTAGAGTCGTGCCACAGCCGAATTCTTGTCAGTGTACCATCGTGTCCGAACCGTGTCGTGTCATATCCGAGTACGTTTCCCCAGAATTAAAAAAAAAAAGATTCTGTCTTTCAACCCCGATCATCCAATCTAAAGATACAGCCATGTCTAATTGGCCATTAAAGAACAAGATTACACAGCAAGTCTAGAATTTGCTCCTACGTCCATGAATGAATCTATACACATATGAATCGAATAAGAACGGGATCGAAGAATGCTGACCGATTCCAAGTAAGAAACGGCGGACTTGCGGGCGTCGGGAGGTGTCTGCCAGTCCAGAGCGGCGGCGATCGCCCGGGCGATATTGCTGGCTGCGCTCCCGTTCTCGTCCGCCATCGGAAATAAATAAGAGAGGACAAGAATTTTTGTGGAAATAGTGAAAATTAGGGTTTTGTTAGGGTTCTTGGGAAGAAGAAAAAAAGAGGAAAGTAACGGAAGAGAGGGAGAGAGAGAGAGTTGCTGTTGCTTATCAACCGGAGCTACTAAAGGATGCTAATGACTTTAGATTCAATTTATACAAAATAAAATCTTATTTTTGTAGTACTACGACTCTGTCTACTATTAAGTGTAATTAATTATAATAGAATCAATAAAATCTAATAAGAAATTTGATTTATAATTTCAATAATGATATAATCTGGGTTATTAATGGGTTGGATTTTCACTTTGTATTTTAGTTTCACATTGGTTAGAGATTAGTATTACATATTCATTAGGTTGTATAAATAAAGCACTATGAGATTACACTAATAAGAGATCTTCTCTCCTATTTTCTTCTTCATTCTTCTACGTTTATTTTAACACATTATCATCACGAAATTCTAACAGGAGAAAATAAGCGAGAGCATCTCAGTGAAGCCGTAATTTGCGAATTTTTCACTTTGGTAATAGGTATGGTTATTTATGTTTATTTTTTTCTGCATATGCATACCCTAGGCGCAGCCTGATGTTGATGCTTATACATCACTTGGCATACCGCTAGGACAATTTTTTTTTTATCCATTCATCTCACTTTTTTTAGTTAACTCTGATAACACTCCGATGTTATTCGCATATAGATCTCTCGGAGAGAACGCTGGAGTTATTCTTTATTTATTTATTTCTTTTATATATGTTAATACATTCAAATCAAAACCATCAGAGATCTGATGACCATGAACATGAATTGTTTGGTCTATATATATAAGACTTATGGAACATCATTGTTCAAAGAATACCATATGTGATATTTTTGAAAGACTTCTTGAACATAATCATTGTTCGAAGCATACCATGAACATCTAGTGTTTGGTATTTACCTACGACTTCTAGAACATCATTGTTCGAAGCATACCATGAACAAGATTTGTTTGGTATAAATAGACTTCTGAAATATCATTGTTTAAAGCATACACCATGAACATGAATTGTTTGGTGATTTACCAAGTTCTTATGTTAACTTGTTATTATTGATATTATACACCAATATGTCGAGCCTTACAAAGCATAATTCCAAGCCTCTAAACTTAGAAGGTCAGAACTTTCTCATCTGGAGATTGGATGCTGAATTACACCTTCAAGCCAAAAGCTTAGGTGACACAATTGTGGCTGATAAACCAATATCTGCACAAGATAAAGCGAAGGCTTTAATTTTTCTAATATATCATATTCATGATGATCTCAAGGCTGAGTACTTAACAGTCAAGGACCCCTTGGTGCTATGGAATTCTCTAGCTGAGAGATATGATCACCAAAAAATGGTCATACTACCAGGTGCACTCCATGAATGGCTCAATCTACGTTTTCAAGATTATAAGACAGTTGCAGCCTATAATTCAGCTATGTTCAGGATTGTCACGCCCCGATTTCGGCTAATCGATAATCGTCCCCCGGGCGTGATGCCGTGCACGCGTAGGGCGCGCGTGCACAAGGCCTTAGGCATAAGGATATTCTTTAGAACAATGCAACAGAGTAGACATATAAGATAACACAAGGTTGAGGCATAGAAAAGTTTCTCTTTTATTCATAATGAACATCTTTTTACATTGCTTGACTCAAAAGTATAAAATGCCCACGGGCTTACAAACTTGGACGCAAAATGAGATAGCCGATCCATACATTATGTCCCTTTACATAGATTCAAAAACGCAAAACCACCTTGGGTGCGAGTAAGCACCATCGCCTTAGCGATATTCAGCAACTGGAGAGAGAGAAAGGCTTCTAGCTTGAGCCTCCAAAAGTCTTGGCTACGAACCGCCAAGGATCCCAAAAGTTCGGAGTAAGCTTCAGCTCCTCGCCGCGTCGTCTTGCGCCGGGGAACCTGCTACAACGAGGGTCAGTACTTCGGAAAGTACTGGTGAAGGCTAGCTGCTCAACTTTACCAAGCTCAAGAGATGAGATCTAATGAGTATGCTACAATTATGTTCTTAGGTGGGTTTCTATTCTTGCCTAGATCAGATTTCATTTAGCAGATATGCAAGAACAAAATAACATAACTTCGCATGCCACCGTTCGGTGACTTTACCTGTCCCGTCTGAACCACCTGTACAACTTACCATAGCCTTCCCTGCCACGAAGACATAGTTAGTCTGCACAGTTTAAATATACACAAATTCTTTCTTTGTTGTTCTACCAGCCATCATGGGTTTAGTCTGAGCTGGCGGCGACGCTTGCAGCGCGGGTAGCTAGCCCCGCTACAATTCCCCGCTCCCAGTACTAAGAAAGTAGATTCCGCCCGGGTTGAGACGGCCCGGTGCCCCGGAACCGCTCGCAGGAACCTGGATCCCTTGTGCACAAGAATTCCCATGACCATTTCTATGACTCTACCTCATAGATTTACTTACTAGCCATTTAAAGAACATCATGTATGAAACTGCTTTACTGTACTATCATAATCAACCAACAGTTATATGAAATAACATGCAGCAGTTTATAGAAGAACACTTTGAACTATCAATAGATACCAACCCATTAAACACCCAACGAACATGCATGCATCAATGAATTTATGCAAGGTTTTGTATGACAAGCATAGGGTGTTCCAAGCCTACTTCTTATCTTATCTTGTTATCCAACTTGTTACTTAATTGGTATCGTTTGATTGAATGCCCAACTGAGTCAGTTTTATTATGAACGGAGCCCTTGGAAAGAAGGTGCTTATCGAAATAGAGCCACTCACAAGTTTGTTGAATAGGCAGAAGAAGGAGAGACCCCTAAGACTCCGCTCGCGCGTTGTCTACACGATCACCTGCACGCACCAACAGACGATCAATACCTCCTGCTTCGGTCTCCAAGGCTCGATACGAAATGCGAAATCCTAAGAACGAAAGCAATGAAATCCATTGAAACCGTTCAAGAAAACGCAAGTCATAAAACCAACAAGAAAGCATCCAAGCGGCACGAAAACGGACAAGAAACCAACGCAACGGAAAGGCCCCTCTCGACTCTGCCGCCGAGTCCATCCTCGAGGCACGATCCATTGTATATGGGACCTGATTCCGAAGAAACCAATCCATAACGAGGAAAGGATCTTAATTCAATCTGTCCCGTTCGGACGGTCGTAAGTATTTCTTGGCCGCGCTCCCCGAATAGGGGGAACGGGGCATTACATCATAACCATCCAAAAGAAAGTTTCGTCCCGAAACTTAGGAATAGAACCTACCACTAAGGAATAATGAGGGGAACCTTTCCCTCATATCAGCTTCAAGTTCCCAGGTCGATTCCTCGACCGAGTGGTTCCGCCACAGGACGCGCACTAGCGAGACGGTTCGGTTCCGCAACTGCTTCTCTTTACGGTCCAAAACTCGGACAGGCTCTGCCGCGTACGACAAGTCCGCTTGCAGATTCAACTGACCCAAGTCGACTATGTGGTTCGGGTCGTGTACAAACTTTCTCAGCTGTGAAACGTGAAAAATATTGTGTACTTCTGATAGGGCAGGCGGCAAGGCAACTTGATAGGCGACCGGAGTAACCCGTTTGAGAATTTCAAACGGTCCAACAAATCTTGGACTTAACTTTCCTTTTACTCCGAATCGCATGACTCCGCGCATAGGCGAGACTTTCAAGAATACATGGTCCCCTTCAAAGAATTCAAGGGGGCGACGTCGAGCATCGGCATAACTCTTTTGTCGGCTTTGTGCTGTCTTCAACCGTTCACGAATCAACCGAACCTTTTGCACGGTTTGTTCAACCAGCTCCGGCCCAAGGATTTGCCGTTCTCCGACTTCGTCCCAGCAGATTGGTGACCTACACTTCCGCCCATACAAAGCCTCGTACGGAGCCATCTCGATGCTGGACTGATAACTGTTGTTATATGCAAATTCGGCCAGCGGCAGGTAGACGTCCCAACTTGACTTCGAATCGATCACGCAGAGGCGCAACATGTCTTCTAGTATCTGATTCACTCGCTCCGTCTGACCATCGGTTTGTGGATGATAGGCTGAGCTAAACTTCAACTTGGTCCCCATCGCCAGCTGAAGGCTCTCCCAGAAACGCGAGATGAATCGCCCGTCCCGATCTGATACTATAGAAACTGGCACTCCGTGCAGCCGGACTATCTCGTCAAGGTAGGTCTGGGCGAGGCGATCGGCGCTCCAAGTACTTTTGATGGCAATGAAGTGTGCAGACTTGGTTAACCGGTCGACGATAACCCAGATTGCGTCGCTCCCCCGTTGCGTCCTTGGCAGGCCAACAATAAAATCCATGCAGATGTGCTCCCACTTCCATTCCGGGATAGCAAGATTTTGCATCTCCCCGCCCGGCCTCTGATGCTCTGCTTTCACCCTTTGACAAGTTATGCATTGGGACACAAAGAGTGCGACATCTTTCTTCATGCCGTGCCACCAGAAGGTCGTTCGGAGGTTCTTATACATCTTCGTGCTCCCGGGATGGATCATATAGGCTGCGTAATGAGCTTCCGCAAGGATCTCATTTCTAAGTTCTGAATCATCGGAGACGCATAGCCTTCCCTTCACCCGCAACGCTCCATTTTCATCTACTGCAAAGTCCTTCGCCTTCCCTGCTAGAATCTGCTCGTGCATCTTCCTTAGGAAAGGGTCGTCTTTCTGAGTAGATGTGACTCGCTCTATTAGGTTGGGTACGAATCGCATCTGAGCGACCCGCGCGCCACGATATCGAATTCGGAGTTCGATGCCCAACTCTTCTAAGTCCCTTCGTAACCTGCGATCGACTGACAGAGACCCAACGAAGATCCGACTCAGAGCATCCGCTACAACGTTCCCTTTTCCAGGCGTGTAGTCTATTGTCAAGTCGTAATCTTTTATCAATTCTAGCCAACGGCGCTGACGAAGGTTGAGGTCCGTTTGGGTGAATAGGTACTTTAAGCTCTTGTGATCAGTATAAATTCGGCAAGGCACTCCATAAAGGTAGTGTCGCCACAATTTTAGGCCAAAGACAATTGTCGCCAATTCCAGGTCGTGTGTAGGATAATTCTTCTCGTGCTTCTTTAGTTGCCTGGAGGCATAGGCTATCACCCGATCTCGCTGCATAAGTACACACCCCAAGCCTTGTCCGGACGCGTCGCTAAATATTTGGAATCCCGAGATCTCGTCTGGTAGTGCAAGTAACGGGGCAGAGGTGAGGCGATGCTTTAACTCTTTAAAAGAAGCTTCGCAGTCGGCGGACCACTCAAACGCGACTCCCTTTTGTGTGAGGCGAGTCAGAGGTAGTGCAAGTTTGGAAAAATCCTTCACGGACCGTCTGTAGTAGCCCGCTAGCCCGAGGAAGCTTCGAATCTCGCTAACGGATGCAGGTCGCTTCCACTCGACAATGGCCTCCACCTTCTTCGGATCGACTGAGATGCCTCCCGCAGAAATGATGTGCCCGAGGAAAGATACACTACTTAGCCAGAATTCACACTTACTCAGCTTAGCATATAGCTGGTTGTCCCGAAGAGTTTGTAGCACGGTCCGCAAGTGCTCTGCATGTTCTTCCTCACTCTTCGAATACACCAAGATATCATCGATGAATACTACTACAAACTTATCGAGGTAGGGCCGGAACACAAGGTTCATTAAACTCATAAAGGCAGCGGGTGCGTTGGTTAATCCGAACGGCATCACCAGGAACTCATAATGGCCATAGCGAGTTCGAAAAGCTGACTTTGGCACATCGTCTGGCTTGATCTTTAGTTGGTGATAGCCCGAACGGAGGTCAATTTTAGAGTATACCGTGGCAGCTTGCAACTGATCGAAAAGATCGTCTATCCTTGGAAGAGGATACTGGTTACGAATGGTTGCTTTATTCAATTCTCGATAGTCGATGCAGAGCCGCAACGAGCCATCCTTTTTCTTCACGAATAGTACTGGGGCACCCCACGGAGATACACTAGGCCGAATGTATCCTTTATCTAACAAGTCTTGCAACTGTACTTTAAGCTCCTTCAATTCTGCCGGGGCCATTCGATACGGAGTCTTGGAAATTGGTCGAGTTTCTGGGAACGTGTCTATAGTAAACTCTGTCTCTCGATCGGGCGGCATGCCTGGCAACTCGTCGGGGAACACATCAGGAAAATCCGCCACAACGGGGATAGACTCAACGTTTGCGCAATCTTACCGAGTGTCTCGAACGGACGCTAAGTACCCTTCGCAGCCGGAGTGAATCATCCGTCGAGCAGACATTGCTGAGATCACCATGCAGGTATTCGACGCTTTCGACTCAGGACTGCACGTGAAGCGAAACTCGATCTCGCCGGGCAAACGAAATACGACTTCCTTTTTCGCACAGTCGATTGTAGCTGAACAAGCGCCGAGCCAATCCATCCCCAGAATAAGATCGTAGTCCCTTATGTCTAGAACTATCGCATCTAATGACAATCTCCGTCCCCCGATGCAAATGTTACCTTCACGACAGACTAAGCGAGCCGATAAATCTACTCCCGAAGGAGTGCTAACACTTAGGTTTAAGCCTAGCGGTGTCATAGGGAATGTGTGTTCGGCGGCAAAATCTGCCGAAATGAAGCTATGTGTTGCACCAGAATCAAACAATACTCGAGCAGGTACATTATTAAAAAGTAATATACCTGACACCGTCGTGTTCGATGCAAGTGCCTCGTCCCGAGTCAAGGCATAGACTCGGCCCTGAGCGTTTTGCGGTGTCTGGTTTGCTCGTTGAGTTTGCCCCTGACCCTGAGCTGAGTCATTATTCTGCTGCGGACGGTGTGAAGATGGATCGTTGGAACGGGTTGGACAATTACGAGCAATGTGGCCCACCTTGCCACACTTGAAACATCCTCCTCTGCCCGCGCGACATTCGCTGATGTGGTGTCCTGGCTTGTGGCAGTAAGCACAATTTTGTCCTTGCTTCTTTCCCTGATTCGAGTCTTGGGAGCCGCCGTTATTATTGTGGCGCTTATGCGCGTTGTTTCCTCCTGTGTTGGCAGGACGCTTGTGATTGTGATTTTGCACAGCGTCGGTGCGAACTGGAGGATACTGCGACTCTAGGGACAGTGCATGATTCAAGGACTCCCGCATGGTACGATATTGAGTCACTACGACGTGAGCACGGATAGAAGGTCGTAGTCCGAGCTCGAACTTTCTGGCACGACTTTCGGCATCGACGAGCTGAGACTTGGCAAATTTTGCAAGTCGGTTGAACTCTGAAGCGTACTGACGCACCGTCATGTCTCCCTGCTTCAGTAGTGCAAACTCGTCTTCTTTTTCGCGACGGACGGCGGGTGGAAGGTATTCCTCCACGAAGGCCTTGCGAAACACGGACCAGGAGATAGCCGTGGTGCCAGCTTCACTCAAAATAGCTTGCTTGTGCACATCCCACCAATCATGTGCATTTTGTCGGAGCTGAAGCTGGGCACACGCCACTTTCTTGGTCTCGTCTAGGCACAGCGCTTCGAAGTGGTCCTCCAGCTCGACCAGCCAGTCCATTGCTAAGGATGGGTCCTCGGTGCCTTTAAACGTAGCACGGCACATCTTCTTAAATTCAGATATCGACACGATTGACCCATTCTCGCCCGAGGGTAAGGTACCCTGGGAATTCTGCGGTCCGGTGGCTTCAGCAACTATAGGCACGGTTGCGGGGGCGGATGCAGAATGATTATTGGCGACCATATTCGTCACCATTTGGATTCTCTTGTACTAGTCGGGGCGGGAAAATACTCGAGTAGACATATAAACATTCCTATCTGGAATAATCAGGAATCACCCCCTCTGGTCTAATCTAGAATGATAGTAGCCGCGCACCCAGTGCGCGGTGAGCCGTACTTACCCCTAGCCGTTTACATGTCGAAACAGGTATTTCAAAGACACCGAGTTCATTCTTTATAGTCTGGACTCACTTGCATTTCTTGCTGGTCTCACTTATAGTTTCTGGACTTGACTCTCTACATGTATTTCATGCTGGACTCACTACACGTTCATGTGCACGGACTTACTCTTAGTTTAGATTTCTTGTATCTTGCAGTCATTACTATCTTGCTTCTGATATTCATGCATCTTTACCTTTATGCTCCAGTGACATATATATATTTCTTGTTTATACTATATTTTCTTCACCTTGCTACTTGCTACAACTGTTTTATAGTTTTTATCATTTAACTGGAACTGCTGTTAGAGATGTACTTGCTCCAGTCCTGACTGGACATATTTTTTTCAGAGTATCCGGAGGAGTGATGTCCAACGTTTTATGGACCCGAGCCTGTCGATGGTGCAGACAGGGACCCTCTAGTTTAGGAGTAATTTTCGGGTTGGTAGCCGGGATCACTAGGACCTTGTTATTATTTTATTAGCCTTTAGCACCGGATTTGTCTCCGGTTTTGGATTGAGACCTTGTATTGTATATGATTTTGGATGATGTATTATTATTATTGATGTTGTGGTTGTTGTAGTTGTTGTTGTTGGTTAGACTTTATAGTTGTTAGTTTTCTGTATTATCTTATCGTGCTTAGATTCGTGATTGAGTACATTATGATTATCGTTATGATATTGCTCCTCCGTTTGGAGTTGAGATCTTGACAGGGATATATATTGATTGCGTGAGATTGTTAGTTAGATAGTAGACCTATATAGCGTTCTACCGCTGATGCTGCGGCGTAGGCTGGACGTACCCACGACTCATGCCCGATTTTTTTGGGCACGGGTCGTGATATAGTTTTTCTTAATATGTCATACCTCTTCCATGAAATGAATCTAGGATTCAAGTAGAAAAATCACCATATAACTATTTTCATTCACTATATATTTAGTATCGATTTAGATGAGTGGGTTACCCGCTCACCAATACAACAGTGTACAGACCCACGTTTGTGGCCATTATTTCCAGGTACGCAGTTGTAGTAGCTTAGCTTGGATATATGGGACATGATGTATGGAACGGTAAGTACCTTTGTAGGCAAGAGAAAGAGCAAGAGTGTTGCATCGCCATTGTGGCATTTTTATTTGGACCATTCGAGAGCTTTACTGCATATACTCTGATGTATGCTTGGTACACAATACTTGACTTTCGCTTCAACTTGGTCGTTTCGATGATAACTATGATATTTGACGTCATCACCTTGTTCGAGCGCAACTCCAGACTTGCACGGCATCACATCCCGATGAGAACGATTATCCCGCGGGAGCGCTGCAATGTGGTGATTCACGTTCAGCGGGGACGATTGAGCTTGTGGAAGATTGGGGCTTGACATAAAATCTCATATGTCTAGACAGCCGTGACCGTATCTTGGGGTATAGAGTACTCTGGTATACGTAGCTGGCTTTATCTGCCCCTGCTCTCCAATATTCTGGTTATGGGGCATGACACGGTTTAAGTGGTGGCCTATGCAGGTCTGAAATTTTAGAAGTGTGGGGTTTTTTTAATGTTTAGATGTCTCAATCATGCTACTCCTTGATCTCCTCTAGTACCGAATTTATATTCCTAAAATCTTGATTCAACATCTGCTTTGATTCTCGATCAATCATGTCTGTTCCTTTGATGATCATGTATCATTTATCTTTCGGGGACACTGTTCCTGGTCCTTCTGATCATCCAGCCCGAATTCCTCCAGTAGCAGGACAACATCCAGATGTCCAGCAAACCCTTGAGGTTCAACCTCTGTATTCTGTGGCAGGGTCCAGAACAGCTCAAAATAAGGAATCTCATATCGAACCAGTACCTCCCGTGCAACCAGTACCTGATGCAGGAGGGGACAACAACGTGCTTATTGGTATCTATCGAGAATTATTGCCATCTTAAGGACGTCGAGAGGATGTACTTATTCAGTCAGTACAAGAGGCTTTGGAAAGAGGCGGACCTCGTGCCAATAACTCGGCAAGCAACTTCAAGCGCCTCCAACCCTCGTATTTCTGTGGTACCGAGGATGCTATTGCATCAGACGCTTGGCTTCAGGACAGTGAATCTATCCTAGAGGCAGCAGGAGTGCCTTCTAGAGAGCAAGTATCAGTAGTTCGACTGCAGTTGCTAGACTTTGTCCGAGACTGGTGGACAACATAGATAATTTTACTAACAGTACTCGTCCCTTGGGCTATCTTCAGTGACAGATTTTAGACCAGATATTTTGACGCAGTATCGCGTTATGACTTACAATAAATGTTTAACAACTTGAAGCAGATGGGCAAGACTGTCGACGACTATGCGGCATAGTTCTGCAGACTTAGTCGGTTTGCTCCTACCTTGGTGGCAACCGAATTGGACAGATCTAGCTAGGAGGTTTCAGTAGGGACTTCACCTGGAGATCATATTGGCGGTGGAACAACATGAGTTCCAGACTTTTGATGCATTATTATGGGCAGTAATGAGGCATGAGTATACCTTCCAGAGAATCGTAGATAGAATTGGAGGGGAAAGATGACACATACTTCATGAGGTTCTTACAATCAGTCTTCAGCACCAACCCCGGCAGTTAGGGACTTTACTATTGGATCTCCAAGGAGGCCATTTTCAACAGCCTCAGTCCAGCAAATAGTACTGACCCGACCTCAGCAACAGATGACAACTTCTTCAGCAGGGTATTCTCATTGTGGGAAACCTGGGCACGTATTTTTGGAGTACCGTCGAGTGCAAGGATTGTGTTTAGCCCATGGGACACCAGGCCACAGAGTAGGATCTTGCCCACACAGAGCTAGTTCATCATCATCCTTCCCTGCAGGACCACAGTATAGGGCTCCAGTGCCGGTTTAGCAGAACCAGGGTCAGAGGCCTTTGCCGAACCCAATCCCAAGTATTTCAGCAACATAGGCCACAAAAGTATGTGCAGGCCAAAAAGCTCAAGTACAAGCTATGCAAGGAGGTCCGCAGCAGTGAGGACCAGCACCAAGAGGATGAGGCCATGCTATGGCACTCACCGTGGAAGAGCAGCTAGCTTCAGGTGACGTGGTGACAGGTACCATTCTCGTCAACTCTCATTCAGCTTAAGTATTATTTGATTCAGGTGAATCATATTCCTTTATGTCTGCGCAATTTACGACACGAGTTGGATTAGAACCCGAATCATTATCAGTAAGACTCAATATACTTACTGGTAACGATATCATGAAAGTTGGTAGAGTTTATACCTCGTGTCGGATCATAGTGTACGAGCCAGAGTTTTTCGCTAGACTGATAGAATTTTCTATGGGAGATTATGACATCGTCCTAGGAATTGATTGGTTGAGTGTCTGATACGCAACGATAGATTGCCGTGTTAGCAAGGTTATCTTTCATATTCCCCGAGAAGAAGAATTCTTATTTTCTAGAGGAGGGGCAGAGTCTTCGTCAGCAATCATGAGAATAGAAGTAGCAGAAGGAGTACAATTCTCCAGAGTTGTTGATGAATTTCCAGATGTATTCCCAGAATAACTTTCAGGCATGCCACCAGAAAGAGAGATTGAGTTTATCATCGATCTACTTTTCGGAATAGCACCAGTATCAAAGAGAGTCTACAGGATGGTACCTTCGGAGTTAGAAGTCTTGTACCTAATGATTGAAGAATTAAGAACCAAGAGATTCATTCGTGCTAGTGGATCGCCTTGGGGATCCCCATGCTACTGGTAAAAAAGAAGGATGACACGTCATGATTGTGTGTTGATTATCATACCCTCAATGCAGTAACCATCAAGAACAAGTATCCCTTGCCAAGGATCGATGACTTATTCGATCAGCTTAGTGGAGCAGCGGTATTTTCCAAATTTGCGGTCAGGATATCATCAGATCAGAGTCAGAGAGCAGGATATACCCAAGATGGCGTTCAGATCAAGATATGGACATTGGGAGTTTTCATTGATGCCCTTTGGAGCAACCAATGTGCCAGTAGTGTTTATGGATCTCATGAATCGTATTTTCATGCCATACTTGGATAAGTTCGTGATAGTGTTCATTAACGACATTTTTATGTACAGTCGAAGTGAAGTAGAGCACGAGGAGCATCTTCGCGCAGTTCTTCAAATCCTTAGAGCACATAAGTTATATGCCAAGTTCAGCAAGTACGAGTTCTGGCTAGATCGTATTTCATACTTAGGATATATTATTGCAAAAGATGGAGTTAAAGTAGATCCCCAAAAGATAGAAGCCGTTGAGACGTGGCCAGTTCCTCGAACAGTTACAGAAGTTCATAGTTTTCTGGGACTAGCCGGATATTATCGAAGATTTATGTCAGACTTTACTATAATTTTTGCACCCTTGTCACAGTTGACAAAGAAAGATGTGCAAATTGATTGGACAGATGAATGTCAAACCTCTTTCGAGAGGCTCAAACAGAAGTTGATCATGGCGCCTATTTTGACTCTTCCAGATGGGACAGGTGGTTTCACCGTATATTGTGATACGTTAGGAAAAGGACTAGGATATGTTCTTATGTAGAATGGTAAGGTTATAGCTTATGCGTCTCGGCAACTTCGAGACCATGAGAAAAATTATTTGACGCACGACTTGGAGTTAGCAGCAGTAGTGTTTGCGCTCAAACTTTAGAGATATTATCTATATGGAGATCGAGTAAAGATTTATACTGATCATAAGAGTTTGAAGTACGTGTTTACTCAGAAGGATCTCAACATGAGACAGAGAATATGGCTAGAGTTTTTGATAAACTATGACCTTGACCTTCAATATCATCCTGGGAAGGCCAATGTCGTAGCCGATGTTTTGAGCTGGAGGGCATGAGTTAATTTCCTTATGGCGCAGCCAGAGATTCTAGAAGATCTTCAGGAGATGGGCATAGAAGTAGTATTGCCAGGCGATACAACATTAATGGCTGGTCTGCAAGTTTAATCTAGTATAGTAGAGAGAATCAAGGTAGCACAAGCAATAAATGTCAAGCTTCAGCGACTCAGAGCAGAGTGTGAGGCAGGATATAGACCAGAACTAAGCCTTCACAGTGACGGGACTCTCCTTTTTGGGAATCGTCCTTGTGTACCTAATGGAGACATTCATTGCGAGATTATGTCAGAGGCCCATAGTTTGTAATATTCAGTGCATCCCAGTGGAACAAAGATGTACAGAGACATTCGTCGACATTTTTGGTAGAATGGAATGAAGAGAGAGAGATAGCTCGGTTTGTCTTCCGATGTTTGGTTTGTCAACAAGTTAAAGCTGAACATCAGAGGCCCGCAGAATTTCTTCAACATTTACCAATTTCAGAATGGAAGTGTGAGCACCCTAATTTTTATATAGGATTATTTTGGTAATTAGCAATTTTTTTATTTTTTAAAATATTTATTTGGCAATTTATTGAACTATAGAAATTCTTTGCCAAAGTCTTGAGATTTTTAGTACAACATTAGCCCTTACCTTCCAACCAACTTTCCATTGATTGTCACTCCTAAAATCAAATTTCTATGCTTCATTTTGGTTGCACAACTTTTGTGACGCAAAATCTAGAAATTGACAATTTAGCACCTTACTATTGCGTACGATTTTAATGCGCAATGCCAACCCTTTTCGTCCAACCAACTTTATATCCATGAGTCTAATTAGACCTAATATGACCATGTTAAGGGTATCCCATTTATTTAAATCTTTAGATGCTTTATAAATATCACATGGTTAGAATCCTAGTTTTAAATACCCAATTTTTATTTTTGGAAATTGAATCTTTGCATATCTTTTGTCCACCTTAATTAAGTTAAAATAAATAATTAAATAATGATCCCAAGTATCATTAGAGGTCTAAAAAAATCTTAATGGACCCTCAAACATATTTCTCTTTTGGGCCCAAATCAACTCCAAACAACGAACACCCATAGGCCCAACAAACTAGTATATATATGTGTGCTCCTCTCCTTTTCCAAAGCCCTAGGCACCCTCTCCTCCTTCATGAATGAACACAATAGCTCCCCCTCCATTTTTTACATATCCTCTTCCTCCTCTCCCTTTCCCATACCTTCACGTACCCCCATTCACCTCTAGGCCACCCATTGGCCGACCCCTTTGCACCCGAAGACCCCCTTTTTGGTTGCCAGGGTGCTGCTTGTCATGCCCTGATTCCGTAGAATCGATAGTATTCCCCCGGGCGTGACCGTCGTGTGGGCCTAGGTTGCGCACCGTACAAGGCTAAGTTATTTCGCATAGCGAGCACATATTCAGAGTACGTAGAAAAATTGAAACATAATTTGAAACATGAAAAAGTTCTCTTTATTGATAATGAATATCTATTATAAACTCTTGAACGAGTCAGCTAATTGCCGCACGGGCTTACAAAAGTGTTGACACAAAATAAGATGGCAGTCCTGTATATTATATCCCTTTACTAAACTTCAAAATGATAAAGACCTCCGGGCGGGATGACGGCCTTCCCACGGAGCTGCATTGTGTACTGAGTTGCTAGCTCCTTTCTTCAAGTACTTCAAAATGTGGCGCGATCAGGATGCACCTACAGCTGGACTGGATGGGGAAGACGACTTCGACTCCTCGCTCGGTTCTCCTTAGTGCGGTGAACCTGTTTCAACGAGGGTCAGTACATCGAAATATACTGGTGAAGGCGAGCTAACCCAACTATACCAATCAACACATTATTTTAATGAAGCATGCATATTTTTGTGGTCTTTCTATCTTGCCTTAGTTCATTTTACGAGCAACAATATATAATAAAACTACTGAAATAAACTTGCCACCGTTCGGTGACTTTTACCTGTCCATCTGAACCACCTGCACAATACTTACCATGCCTTTCATGCCACGAAGACACAAGTTAGCTTGCAACGGTTTAAATATATGATATGGATCACTGGCATAATTCCACGAAGGGACAAGTTATAGTCACAGGATAGAAAACGATATGCGACGCAGGCGGCGAGCCCCGCCATATGCCGATTTCTTCTTCTAATCATACTGACTATTCCATATGTTTCGTCCGGATCGGATCGGTCCCAGTGCCCCGGCGACCGTCCGCTAAACTGCAAAACCTTGTGCACAAGTTGTCCATGATCGACGGTGTTCGTTAAGCTATTATTTGATGCATTGAGGCAATATGAGTACAAGAAAAGCAGCATTGCATAATTTATTTTGCATAGTCTTCCAGACAATTTATTGCATAACAAGTCTGTTCCATACTTAGCACAATTCATAGAAGAAGATGCATTCTAACTAAAATTGAAGCACGTATAGAATATTTGAAATGAACTAGCATACAATAAGATAATAGTTCACATGTTTGATTGACAAGCATAATAAACCAAGTCTATTTCCTTTTTATCTTGATATATTTTAGTTATTACTTGGTATCGTCTGATCGGGGCAAAGAAGAATACAAGATTTTTAGGTATGATAACTTGAAAGAAGGGCTAGCTAATCGGGATGGTAGCCACTCACTTAGTTGGTTGGAAGTGAGAAGGAAATAGGCGCTTCAAGACTCCGCTTGTATGCCGCCTACTGCTCGTTCACCTACATTGCCACGAACAGCTGATTAATACCTCTTTCTCTCTTTTACAAACTCAGAATTGAAATACAGTTCACGAATAAAAATAATAAAATCCATTAGAACCGTTTAAGAAAATACAAGCAAATTCGAAAACCAACTCAAAGCACGAAAGCAACAAGCGATATCGAAATCTGAGGCAACAAAAGATGCAGCGGAGAGGTCCCTCCTGACTCTGCCGCTAAGTCGATCCCGGGGGCACGGTCCACTGAATATGGGAATCGATTCTGAAGAATCAAATCCATAAAGAGGATGGGTTCTTGTTTCAATCTATCCCGATCGAACGATACTGTCTTGTATTTCTTAGTCGCGCTCCCCGAATAGGGGGAACGGGGCACCACACTGCTACTGTTTACATCATTAAAAATGCCTCAAAACCCCCAAAAAATTATATCTTCTTTATCTATTTGAATTCCCCTAGTGTCCCATCGAGTTTTATGAAGTTTGGAGTTCGTTTGGTACTCCGCTTTGCCGTAGTCGCGAAAAAGGTCCCCGTCGTAATTGCGTACGTGTAAGTTTTTCAACTCCGATCCTTTTCATATTTTTCCATGAAATAAAAACATGTGTAGATCCATGTTAATATTAGATGGTGATTAGAAATATTTTTATACATGTGAAACCATAATTTTATGTACGAAACTACCCCTAGTTGTTGAACAACCTAGACACGAACACAGTGCATCAATACTAGTTATAGTTCTTCGAAGGTTGCCATATTTTAATTATGTAAATAAATTCTAAAATTTAATATATTAAAATTATAGAATATATAATGTATTATTTTATTATTAATGATATTTTGATGCTAATAGGGTAGTTGCATGCATAAACTACATGGTGTAGTTGCCTAGAATAACTAGTTGTCGTCCGTAGAGACTTTTTGGCATACAATAATGTTGGGTTGGTTATTTTAATATATTTATAAATATTTTCATAATATTAAACATATTAAATTTATTATAATATAATGGTAGGATGTTAGTTAGAGATGTTCCATGCATAGATAAGTAGAAATAGAAGGAGTTGTATAATAGTAAGCATAGATTAGATAATGCACTTATAACACTTTGAAACCAAATAATATGGTAATCCATATATGGTTAATTATTAATTTTTATATTTGTATATGTGTTCTTGATTAGGCCTTGGATTAAGACTTGAGAGCAACTTCGGGACTGCCAGGCAAGTATACCTTGGCATGATGACTATTTATTTACATTTTTGTACATTATGTTGCATTTATATTACTTATTTACTTAGTTGTTTTCTATAAAATTGTGCTTCCATGATAGACTTGGGTGCAACTACGGAGTACGTCATCTTTATTTTTTTTATTTATATTGACCTAGAGTTATGTGACCACCCTATAATTGTGAGGTACCATCAAATCTCCTTGACCTTGACACGTACTTTGTACATACACGGATGTGTGATACACATGAGAGGGAACGTACTGTCATATTCGACTGATCATCAGTATGAACGGTCGTGTGTCGACTTAGTTCATATTTTGTTGTTCAGGTGCATTCATTGACCTAGTGGTGAGGATCTGGACGTGTTGTGTCATGGATACGATCCAGATAGTCGTTTGGGTGGGGAGGATATACATGAGTCGTTTAATTGCTTACATCTTGCCTTATGCCATTCATGCATTGTCTAGGTTATTTTTGTAAGTTTTTCTTAGTTGCATGCTTTGGACCGTTGGTCCCTTGGTTTTCTTTGAGGGTGGTTGTGATAAACTTGGGAGAGAGCATGTATTATGATCCAATGGCCTGTAATAAAAAATTTGCATATATAAGCAAATATTTCTTTTTCTTTCACTTTTATTTCTTTTATTTCTTTCCTTCTTTGTTTCTTCCCCAGCAGAGAGCAGCAGCCAAGCTTGGCCTTGGCCATGGGTAACCTTGGTAGTATTGGTATTAGGCTAGAACTTGACTGTAGGCAAGTACATCTTGCCAACCGAAGGAACAACCATGGATCTTGTTTTGATTCTTAGTATAACTTGTTTAATCACTGGATATGTTTTATTTGCTTAATACTTAGAACTTGTCTTCATTATGATTTTGATTTCCTTGTATTGTTGCGCATGAAACCCGAGAACAGCAAGTCAGAGAATACAAAGTTGGCCTAAGAATGTATGAAAAAAGTACGCAGGGAACCCTTGTCGCATAAGCGAAGTTTCAGTGAGCGCACTTGTGTGTGTTTTACAAATTTCTTAGAAAGTGCGCCAATATATGTTGATTACTCTATACGCACTTCTCTACTACATATGTTTTGTACTATGACAATTCCTTCAAAAGTACGCTAATCCTACTTGGTGCACTTTTAAAATAGATCTGCAATTCATTAAGAATATGTGCCATTGCTTAAAAGCCAAGTAGACGCACTTTGCAGGTATAGCAGAGTTGGCACACTGTGGTAAAATTTCCTTACCGACGTACTTTGTCACTTCTAAAAAATAGCGCACTTTGCTAACTGGCGCACTATGTGGCATTTTTCAGATATGGCATACTTTGTAGCCTTTTGTATTAATTTATTAAATCATCATCATCTTAATTATTCTTCTAAAATTTCTCAAAATTAAAATGACTTAAATCTCTCAATCTAATCTTACTTGATCACAATCTAAAAACAAATTACCTCAAGTTGACAATGTAACTTCTACCCAACTTCGAATTTACCCATCTATCGCATAAGGCTATACATTTAAAAAAAATATTCCTTAAATTATTAAATCATGTTATTCAATCTTCAAAAGTTTTTAACACGCAAAATATCTCACATGTGGTGTGCCCTTAATTACAAAAGATAGTCACAAGGTAATGTGATTGGCCTATGGGGTATATCTAGGACTCTCCGTGTATCAAACGTATACCAAGCACTAGCGTTCGTCTTTCCGAAATAGGAAAAGATGAAAAAATAATAATAATAATAAAATCAAGGAGGAGGTGATAGAATACAAGTATGGGGTTCAAGGTGATTAAAGAATTCAAAAGGGAGTTGTCAAGGCAGTTGTGGATTGAAATCCTATTTTGGTAAATTTCTATTCGCATGTTCATATCAGAACAATTATGTACCTTATATGATATGCTCTGACCTATTTAGAGGGCAAGTATATTAGTCTAACATGCTGAGTCAACTATATCTTAATCCACGTAAATTAGTTATGCGAAGATCGAACCAAGCGCACTAAGGTTAGCTAGACCATAATACACTGATTCTGATTTTAGACAATGTATTAGTGTGTGCACCCAATAATACACATACCATGATCAAGCTCGATAAAAGAATAAGCTTGCAAAACTAGGCTATAATAAAAACATAAGTCAACGTAGTCCAGAAAATATAAGTACGCTGGATTATGATGAAAGAAGGTATAAAATAATTCAAGTTCACCAAGAAGATGAGACTTGTAAACCCCCTCGACCAGATTCCTGCATTTTAGGATTATTTTTAACAATTTAGGATTTATGGCAATATTTTAATTAATTATCCTATTGACTTGTGCACCGGTCCATCACCGAATTGTTTGGAACTTTACACTAACTGTTATCCCCGAACAAAGTTCCCATACCTGTCCTAGACATACTAGTCTATTTTTCTGCACTTTGTGCAACTCCCAGATACTTTTACTTTGAGCCTCGTTTGAGACGCACAATTATCGTTACAAACGTACGTAATTAAATTCCTAGATTTGTACCCATCCCTGTTCCAACAGACATTAGAGGCCCAACCTATACCTATTTTGCCCAGACAAAAATACGTTAATTTTTACACTGAGTATACTACATTTAGTGTATTGACACCGTACTAAAATTATGACCCTACATGCCTCTAAATAATTAGAGAACACCGTGCGCAGTATTTAATGATTAATTAATACGATGGCCCGTATCACCCTAGAAAACCAGGCCCAGTCCCTGCCCAGACTCACCCCCACCCCCTCGGGACCCTCACACAATAATTTCCTTCAGTTCTGTGCATTTTAGCAATTTCAGGAATCGGGTGTTTTTCCCAGACAATTTCGTAATTTCACAATTTCCCAAAATAGGATCTCTGCACAATTTATGAAATTTCAAGGACTTTTCTGCAAATTACAGTGCGAGGTGTCATCCCCTCATTGGCCGGTGAACCTGCACCATCCATTTAGAGACGGGACCCACCCGAAAATATCCCGAAAATATCCTGAAAATATCTACAAAATATCTTGTAAAATATCTCTAGATATTTTACTTATTAAAATAATAAATTTTTCTATAAAAGAAAACAAAAGAAAAAGAAAAAGAAAAAGAAAACAAAACCCTAACCGAGCCGACCCCCCCCCCAGCCGTCGGCTACCAACCCCCCCCCCCCCCCCCCCCCCGCCCGCCGGAGTAGCTCCCCGCGGCGAGCCTCTCCCCCCGCTGGCCCGACTCTCTCTCCCCTCTCCTTCTCCTCCGGCTCCCTCTCCCCTCCACCACCTCCATCATCTCGCCACAGCCCCCATGGCCGAGATCTCCTCCTCCTCCTCTTCTCCTTTCACCACCAGCTTCCCTCTTCCCCGACCCCCGTCGGCCTCGCCCAGCCCGCCGCCACCACCATCCTCCACCACCAACACACCCCCCGGTGAGCTCCTCCTCTCTCTCCTCCACTTCCCCCCCCCCACGAGCCCCTTCCCGACCTCCTCCACCTCCTTCGCCACTCGCCACCACCACCATCATCATCACCAGCATCCTCTCCACCCCCACTCGGCCACTCCCCGTCCGGCCAGCGCCCAGCCCCCCCTCCGCCTGACCTCTCCCCTCTCCCAGCCCTCTTCCCTCCTCTTCGTCGCCGTAGGTTTCCCCCTCCAGCCGCAGACTTCTCCCCCTCCTCCTCACGGAGACAACGCAACGGCCATGACCCCGGCCAGCCCCGAGCCCTCGCAGTCTCACCACCTCTATCCCCTCATCTCAGCCGTGCCCCCGACCCAGCTCCTCCGTCGACGAGCAGACGACCCCGGAGCCCTAGCCACAGCAGCTCCGGACCACCCCGCGATGACCCGCTGCCACAGTACCGGACTTGACACAGTACCGGACACAACAGTACCAGACACAGCAGTATTTCAGAGCCGGACACAGCCCGGACACGTTCAGCGTCGTGTCGAATCTCTTCCCGGACACGGGAAATTCATTCTGCGGAGCCCTGTTCAGGTAACCCGTTCAATCTCCTCGTAGTTCCGTTTTTAATTCCGTCAGTTGTGACACGTAGGCTATGTGACCCTCTCGATGCCCGTACAACCCGCTCGGAGCATCGCGTCCTGTGGCGGTCGCAAACCACGATCCAAAAACAGGAAAAACAACGACCCGATTCACCCCGAAACTGAGTACGCCCCGCCAAACGGGATGACTTGGTGGCGCGTGGTCTTCACCGAAACGTGCGCTCCGTTGATACGGACGTGCGGGATTTCCCAGAAGTTGATTTGGATGTGCGTGCACACCGAAATCAACGCGTATCCGCCGACAACGTCCAGTATCCGCCTGTTCTGGAACACGCTGTAACTTTGTGTACACACGTCGGATCGAAACAAAACTTATGCCATCAGACTCGTAGCAATACGCTGGTCCTGTGACCCAAGTTTGGTTCGATTCTGAGAACGTTGACAAAATTCCGTATCGTGGGCCCCATAGGCTCCACTTGACGGGCGATTTTGTGATCGGCACATCGGAATCCAGTTCTGGACATTCTGTTGGGTTCGTATCGACGTTCTGGACTTGTTGACACTAAGTTTGGCAAATTTGGAGACCTTTGATCCTGACACGTTTTTCGGTGCAAAGTGGCCCACATGTGGACCCCGCTTTGATCGAAAACTGTCATTTTTGCCCCTGTGTCCAATTTAGACTTAAGGACAGGCATTTCTAGCTATTTGATATTTTCTGAGACCGTTGGTGATGTTTATTTCAGCATCCGGAAACGTCCATTCTGAGGCCATAGTTTTTGGCTTTTGGCATTTGACATCTGGACGTTATTTTGTTGCAGCTCTCTTGCCAGGCAAGTATACCTTGCCTTGTTGTACTGTTTAAATTCAGTTATTGTTAGTTACATGTTTATTTATTTTAATATTATATAAATGTGCGTGTCCAAAAAAACTCGGGTGCAGTCAACGAAGGCGTTGACGTTAGGATTGTATCTAACCTAGTGTCTAGTAGACCACCTAAAGTTATGGAGTTATTGGTATGACTTCCCAGGCCTTGACACGTATTATTACACGTTGTAGAAGCATAAAAAATACGCTGGGAGGATCTACGCAGCCTCTTGATGCAAAGCAGCGTAAACATAGGCCTTTAGAGCCATCAAGCGTGCAACAGAGCTTTTTCCGCTAAAATACAGCGTGAAGAATAAGCTCAAAGGACCATCCGCGTAAGTGCAGTACGTCCAGGCCGCTCCAGCGTAAACAGGGTTCTTCATCGCCTCCACGGCGTAAAACTCATCCGCTCTCAAAGCAGCGTTAAAGCGTACGAGGAACGCTTCGTCTTCCCCGAAATAAACCTGTCAAGTCACGCAGTGAATCTGACCTCTGACTCCTGACAAAAAGTGCTGCACGGCTACCCAGACGACGGCTGGAAATGATGGCAGACCCCTCGGGACGCGTCCCACAGTATGATGGCGGATCTTTGCATTTAATGCAGAGGATTTGGTTAAAACATCATCGAACCGTCGTTTACTGAAGTCCCCTCAGCGTAAACCGCTCTTTCGCGTACAAGGGAATACGCTGCCTTATTTTACACAGGCAAACATGAGCTGTTTTATGCTCCGCAGTAGACAAACCGCCTGCCACGTCAAAAGCTGCACTTCGTACGGGACTCGCGGCACGTCTCCACGTCTAATTGCACAAAGCGGTGACAGTTTCTCTCAAGGCACGTCTCTGCGACGGATGCACAGTAGGGCTGCAGACCTTCAAAACACGTC
Source organism: Iris macrosiphon (assembly GCA_036927795.1). Classification (NCBI taxonomy): domain Eukaryota; kingdom Viridiplantae; phylum Streptophyta; class Magnoliopsida; order Asparagales; family Iridaceae; genus Iris; species Iris macrosiphon. The sequence goes on along the minus strand of JAYESA010000004.1, from coordinate 329,210,858 downwards.
TCCGCATTTAATGCATAAGATGGTGGCAAATCTCTGCAAGAGATTTGATTATATCTTCAAAAGCCGTAATCAGCACTCTGGCACGGTACGCAGCGGCTTCTACGCCCATTCAGGATCTGTGCTCACGCGGCTTCTACGCCCACTCAGTCTCTACGACCACTCAGTCTCTACGACCACTCGGCCTCTACGACCATTCGGCTTCTATGCCTATTCGGCTTCTACGCCTGTTCGGCTTCTACGCCTGTTCGGCTTCTACGCCAGGGTGACAGTCATTTGGCTTCTACGCCAACCTCTTCTACACAAGTGATACCTACCTACGTGGCTTCTACGCCGTGATCTTTGCAGCAGATATACGCGTTTTGTCCCCTTAGTTGGACACGCGTCACATGCTTACTCAAAAGGTCATATATACGCAGGCATTGGTTATTTTAACCGTTGAGTAAAAGGGTGTTGTACTTTCCACTCCTCGGTTTTTACACCGACGGAGTGGTCACTGTCATCAAAACTCTATAAATAGAGACCCCTATCAATGGGGAACAAGGTCGACAAATTGGAGGGTCGGAAAATTGGTCAAGAAAACCAATACCGGATCAAAAGGTCAAGAGAGAGAGAGAGAGAGACCGGAGCTCAGGCAAAGAGCAGGGATCGACGACTTTGGCATTGTGCATCCACCCTCTCCTGCAACCTTCGAAGCTGCTACCTGCCTTCCACGGCACTTCTTCAACATCGTGTGTTCCAAGGGCTAAAGTGATCGACTGCAGATCAGACACCTATAGCAATTTATATCCAGATTAAATAAATTATACTCCCACATCCTCGTATAGGATTACATTGTACAAGTTTATTTGTAAACCAAAGGACGCGGGTTTTGCATAAACCCTGTCATTAAAATACACTTTCATTCTTTCGTTTAATACCACAAACAAGATGGCGACTCTGTTGGGGACATCTTTCTCTTCTGATGAGAAAGCAATTGCTCAACACGATACGGTATCCGTAGGATCCGTGAAGAAGACACTGGTCGTCCAATTCGACCAGTCTGCCTACGAAGACATGCTTCGAACCGGGGGTAGCTCTCACTCTCTCTCCGTCCAAGACAACAAGAAGCTGCGCAAAGTGTGGATGCCCAAGACATCCTCTACCATTCCTGTGGACTCTCCGATCTCTCCGATCTCTCCGACCAACGAGGTGGTAGCATTGCTCCCTCCGTGCCCTGCACGTAAAACTCAGTCTCCCGCTACGCGCGGTACAGACAAAACTTCGGGCAAAGCCTCAGCGCTGACCCAGAAGTATCCACTGCGCTCTACGCGTAGGAATCAGTCTCCCGCTACGCGCGGTATAGACAAAACTTTGGGCAAAGCCTCAGCGCTAACCCAGGAGTATCCACTGTGCTTTACGCGCAGAAATCAGTCTTCCGCTACGCGCGGTACAGACAAAACTTTTGATGATGTCTCAACACCAAATCGGAGGTACATATTACGCTCCACGTGCAAAACAACATCTGACCTCTATGGTAAACCAGATGAGCGCTGTGATCTCCGCGAGGAAAAGCAAGCAGGCGAATACTCAGCTACTCGGCCTTTACGCCAGCAAGGGAACAATCTGCCTACCCTCCGGATTACGCGAGAAGCCGATGGCCGACTGAGGGCCTCTCCAGCTTTATGCCAGACTGAGCGAATCTCCAAATTACGCCAGGCACAGTCCCTCGACGTAAAACAAGCTCAGATTGCGGAAAGACACCCTCCCAGGGGATTATCCGCCACCCAGATGGCCAACCTGTTGTACACAGGTGGCGTAGGGAAAACTATGGTGCCCAATCTCCGCATGCCCACTAATGGGAACAGAAGGAACAATCCGTCGTCTTCTTCCTCTACTCCTCCTGACTTGCACGCATATCTAATCCAGAAGCGTAAGGAAAGGGGACCTTCCAACATGTCTATTATGCCCCCTAGCGAGCAATGTTGTAATAGTCATAAAATTGTGATTGACTGCTGCTGTTCTAAAGCAAAACGATCAGTTTTCGACCGATTGAGCTACTCTCAGTCTTTCCAGGAAGAGGATCCCGCGTATGCATCTGTGAACATGGCTTCACACATACGTAGAGGAGGGTCGAGCTCAAGACGTCATCCCTCCAGGCCCCCGAGCCGAAGGAGGTTCAGTGAGCTCCTCAGGAACGCTGAAGCCGGGGTGTTCCAAAACACTCGCGCGAGGTCACGACAACCAGCTTCGTCCTCTTCTGATTCCGACGCTGGGGGTCACCAAGCCCCCGAATCAGAGGCAGAAAGTGTAGAGTCGACTTCTACAGCGACCTATACTAATCCTTCAATGACACCCAGGGAGATGGAAGTTTACGCCGTTGAAGATGAATGCGAGGAAGCTTCGCCGTCAGGGAACGCGGAATAATGCATCACTATACTGGATTTATCTCTGAAACAAATGCAATCCATGATGGAGAACATGCACCAGATGATGCTAACTCAGCACGCAACTTCCATGGCTCAAGCATCAGTCTCGCCAACTCAGATACGTGTGGGGGTGGACTTACCACCATCCAACCCGAGCCAAGAGCCTGCGCTAGATCAAGAGTCAGCAGTTCCTCCGCTTCCTCACTCAGAGAATGCCTTACCTCCCGCTGGAGTTACGATACAACTAACTCCGCACCACTCTGTAGCCCCGCTTCCGACTGAAAATCCGATACAGGCAGTACGGGAGTTGAAAGCCCAGTTCGACGCCTTGAAGCACAAAGATCAGCTCAAGAAACTGGGAATCAACCAGCCCTACCCAGCTATCTGGGAGGAGGTCCCTTTCCCGCCAAGGTACAAACCTCAGACTATGGCCATGTTCGAGGGAAAAATATCACCAAGCCAGTACATGAACTATTTCAGTATGATGACGGTGTTGCTACAAGGGAACGACGCCCTCCTCACTAGGGTGTTCAAAGGCTGTCTCTCGGGAGTAGCCTATCAGTGGTACCGTAGCTTGGCGGACAACTGCATTACTTCCTTCGAAGACTTCAGAGCTTTATTCTTCATGCGATTCTACGAGGGAGGAATGGACATGTCTATGTCCTCTCTCATCGAAGTCAAGCAGAAGAAAAATGAGGACGTTCGCATCTTCATCGAATGTTTTCGTCAGGTCACCTTACAGATGCCTCCAGGAGTTTTCGACTCTGCATTAGTAGACATTTGCAGGAAGAACCTCCTTCCCGTGGTCTCGGTGTTCACAGGACCGTATCAGTTCCATGATTGGCCCTCGTTCATCATCTCGGCAGTAGCCGCCGAAGACAACGGTCGCAAGGCGCACGACAATGGCATCATGATCTCCGCCTCTGACAGAGACAAGAGGTCATCTCCTAGCAGCGACCATCCTCGTGGTCCCAAAGGGAAAGAAGCCCTGGCAATCAATACGGCCAGACCAAAGATTGCGGAAACCACGCAAACGAAACCCGGGACTTCCAGGCCCGTCGAAGTCTACTCTTTCGACGACGACGACATCCCAAGTATATTCGAGTGTCTCGTCAAAAGTGGCAAGATCATCCTTCCAGAGCTAAGGCGGCCCCAGGAAGTCGGCAATACTAACGACCCCAAATACTGCATCTTCCATAGATACGTACACCACCCAACAAAGGTGTGTTACATACTGAAAATAAAGATACATGGGTTAATCGATGCTAAGGCCATCACTCTGCACAACACCGAGAAGACGGTCATGGCCAACATGATCTCTCTGCAGTTTGGCAATCTGCCTCCCCAAGAGATCCCGGACGGCGTTGCACCTATCTCCCGGACAACGATGAACATCGACAATCTCCCTCCAACTAGGGATCAAAATCACGACCTGGTACCCCTGACTATCCGGCAAGGCGAGATTATGTGGGTTCATCCAGACTTGGTGTCAGAGCTCGAGGAGGAAACTAAGGCTACTAAGCCTACATCCAAAAAGAGCTCCAAATACAGGCCCTGCCATATGATCGCGACTTCTTCGGCAGCGGACGAAGACGAGGTATTTGCTGCAACCCGTTCAGAAAAAGCCTACCTCAACGACTACGGAGCAAGTCAGGAAGGTGCACCAGCGGACGCTCCAGCAACCAAACCTTCAGAGCAAGGTCCCGTCGTACCAGATGTCAGCCCTTTTTCTCATCTCATGAAGAAAGGTGTATCCTTTGTATGGGACGAAGCCTGTCAGAAAGCGTTCGGAGATATCAAGCACTACCTCACCAGTCCGCCAGTTCTGGTGCCTCCCGTCATGGGAAGACCATTCTTGCTGTACATTCGAGCGATGGATCATTCACTAGGAGCTCTTCTCGCACAGAAGAACGACATGGGTCATGAACAGGCTATCTACTACCTCAGCAGGATGATGGTCGGAGCCAAACACCGGTACAACCCAGTGGAGAAAGAATGCTTGGCTCTGATGTTCGCTATCCAGAAGATGCAGCACTATGTCGCCGGCCAGACTATTCATATCATCTCCAGGATCAACCCTCTTCGAGTACTGATGAGCAAGCCGAGTGCTCTTAATTCCCGACTCGCGACCTGGGCGATGCTATTAACACCATATGACATGGTGTACGTACCGCAAAAGTCCATCAAGGGCCAAGCGCTGGCTGACTTCCTAGCTGCTCATCCGATCCCGGAGGCCTCCAAATTATACGAGGATATTCCCGACGAAGTTGTAGAATGTAATTCTGCGATGGAAAGTGACGCGTGGCAACTCTTCTTCGATGGTGCCTCCAGAATCGGTCCTAGGGAAAATATCGTTTCAGGAGTAGGAGTCATCCTGGTCACTCCTGATCAGCTCGTCATCTACCGAGCATATTCTCTTAGCGAGCCCTGCTCCAACAATGTGGCAGAGTACAACACTCTGCTAATCGGGCTCCAAGTCGCCAAAGAGCTGGGGGTCGAGTCCCTCGAAGCATTCGGTGATTCTCTGCTTATCGTCAATCAAGTCAGAGGAATATATGAAGTCCGGAATCCAGACCTCATCCCCTATAACCGAGCGACGGTCGAGATAGCCATGATATTCAAAGGGTTCTTCCTAGAGCATGTACCTCGATCTCAGAATCTAGAAGCTGATGCCCTAGCCAGTCTAGCTGCAGATTTAGCCATCCCTATAAGAAGGCAGGATTCGGTAATCCTTCTTAACAGAGATTTATTCTGTGTGAAGAACAACTTTCACATAGAATGCAGCCACACTGTAAACACAGATCCCTCCAGAAGAGACTGGAGAAGTCCCTTCATAGATTTCGTCGTATACAGAATATTGCCGGAGGACCCCAAAGAAGCAATATCCGTCAAAAGACGATCATTACGCTTCTACTACGATGCATCTTCACAATGCCTGTATCGCAGGACCTACGACGGACTGCTATTGAGATGTCTATCCGAAGACGAAGCACAGCAGATTATCCGGGAAGCTCACGACGGTGTATGCGGAGCGCACCAACCCGGTCCTAAGCTACAGGATCGTATCAGGAGAATGGGCTATTATTGGCCTACCATGATCGCAGATGCAATACGGTATGCAAGACAATGCAGAGCCTGTCAGGTTCATACAGACTTCATACATCAACCGTCTGAATATCTACATCCTACAGTTGCGTCCTGGACTTTCGAAGCATGGGGTATGGATATCATTGGTCCTATTCACCCGTCTTCTTCCAGCGGTCACCAGTTCATACTGGCCATCACGGATTACTTCTCCAAATGGGCAGAGGCGATCCCCCTCGCTGAGGTGAAGGCGTCTAATGTGATCAGCTTCATCAAGCATCATGTTATTTATCGCTTCGGGGTACCCCGAAGGATAATTCACGATAATGGGCCTCAGTTCATCAGCCAAGCGTTTCATCAATTTTGCGATAAAAATCGGATACACAATATTGCCTCTACGGCATATTATCCAGCTGCTAATGGTTTGGCGGAAGCTTTCAACAAAACCATTATCAAACTCTTGAAGAAATTCGTCTCTTCAAACAAGAGAGATTGGAATGAGAAGCTGGGCGAATGTCTCTGGGCATACCGCACAACGGTACGAATACCGACAGGTTGCACCCCATTCTCGCTGGTCTACGGAAGCGAAGCAGTTCTCCCCATTGAAATCCAGATCTCGTCACTCAGGATAGCCGTAACTAGTGAGCTGACTCGAGAAAAGAATGACCTGTTAAGGCTCCAAGAGCTAGAAGGATTAGACGAGAAACGCCTACAAGCTCAGCAGCGCATCGCGCTCTACCAAGCACGCATTTCCAAAACCTTCAATCGTAAAGTAAAGGAAAGAGTGTTCAAAGTCGGCGAGCTAGTTCTAGCCGTAAGAAGGCCGATGATTCTTACTCACAGAAGTAAAGGCAAATTTCAGCCCAAGTGGGAAGGCCCTTATGTGATCGAGACAACATTCTCGAACGGCGCCTACAGGATAGCCCAGCCTAATGGAGACCTATTAGTGGCTCCTATCAACGGCAAGTTCCTGAAAAGGTACTATGCTTAATCTCCCCTGCTCGAGTAGAATATAGAGAGGATCTCAATTCTGACAAAACTACTTCCAGAACGCAATTAGTTGGGTTACATTCTATCATGTCCGTATGACCTCTGAACAGATATGTCCCGCTAAAAGTTTATCGAGAGTTTATCATCAGATATCACTCTCGCCTAAAAACTGTCATTTATATTCTGAAATGATGGGTCCACAAAAGTCAGAAAAGAGTCGCTTTTATTTATTCCCAAAAGAGAGCAGAATTACATCTGGGGAAGCAAAAATAGAAAGGATACATCATGATGGCGGAGTAGTCAGATTACGAATCAGCCGCTCCAGTGCAGCTATCCTCTCATTCCTAAGAACCAAGGCATCGGCGCGAGCCTGCTCCAGCCGTGCCTCGGGGGTATTCATACAGGACAGCTCAGTCCTTGCCCGAAGCCAGCCCGTGCAGGCAGCTTCTGCACGGTCCAAATCCCGTCGTGCCGCGCTCAATCGCCCAGTCGCTACGTCTAGACCCGCCAACGATTGAGAAGCCCACTCCTCTGCCCGAGCGAGTTTTTCCCTCAGCTTGGAGACCCTCGCTGCATTCCCTTCATGCTCGGATCGGCACTTCGTCTCAAGAGCGAGAGCCTCTGCCACGACAGCTTTTCTTCTATCCATCTCCAGCTCATGTGTCTTGATGGAGTTGTCTAGGCTTTCCAGCTTGGTAGTGAGCTGCGCAGTCATGTGGTCGTACCTGGTCTGGACCTCAGCATCGAAGCTTCCCCGAGTCAGCTGCAAGTATTCGTTAATGGGTTGCTCTAAACCATTAACCACCGCCTCCAGGGCGTCAGCTACCCCAGGATCGCCGAGCTCCCTGACAGCCTCGATCGAAAACTGAGAAGTCTTCTTCAGGCCCTCGAAATCTAGACTCTTCGCCAACACCATTGATATCATCGTTTTCAAACTGGTGTAAAAGAGGCTGGTATGTTGCTCGGTAACCGTAACTAGATCCGACTGAACGCCAGGAGTGGCCGCGATATCAGCAAGTCCCTCTCCAGGGATAATTGCAGACGAGGTGGCCACAGCCGCCGCCTCGACGCGTGGCGCGACCGAAGAAGGTGCGACGACAACAATCGAAGTCATCGGCATACTCGCGAGGGGCGAGGTCACGATGACGGGTTCATCCTCCTCTTGAGACGACGAAACCACTCTGGGCGAGCTAGCCCCCGAGGACATTTCCTCCTCGAAGTTAGGCGCCTCCACATCATCGCCAAGAGCCGGAGCAGAGCCAGAAGGCGCTTCAACGCTGTGCTCTCCATGGACGCCATCCCCTGAGAAAAGGACAAGAAAGTTGATATCAGTATGATGGTAATCTTTCTAAAGGGAGACATAAAGACGATATTTACCCGGAGCCAACGGCATATACGACGCATCTACAGCCGATGTAGCTAAACCATGCCTTAATGACGCAATGCGAACTGTCATACCTGGAGAAGGAGGTGGGCCGACCGACATCGCCAAGAGTTCTGTCAAGCCTTCACCAAGACGCGGTCGAGGTTCATCAGCTGGAATCTCGCCAGACGTGCTCGCTGACACGGCGAGAGTTTTACCCGCTGCTGACCTCGGAAAAGATTCTCCCATCTGCCTCGGCCACACAGGCAATCTCGCTCCGCTACCTGGAGCAGTAGCCACGACAGCAACCTCTAGCGAGGATTCTCCAGCACCGTCGGCCGGAACTGTAGAAGGTCCCTCTCTAAAAGGCGAGGAACCTCCAGCCAAAGAATCATCTCTGATATGGGGAGATGCAGGCTCACTCCCGGGAGCCTCAACACCAAGAATACGGAGAGGACGAGCAACTGTCTCCTTCCTCCTCTTACGAAGAGAAGCTTCCTTCGGAGCGGAAGCCCGTCGCTTCCCAGAAGAGACTACCAAAGCCCCCGCAGGCGGAGGCACTTCACACCTCGGCACCGACACCAGAGGCTCATCCGGAGTACCAGACTCCTCACCCTCGTCAGAAGAAACCGAGGGGACTTCAACTCTTCCCCCAGACTGGGAAGAAGGCACCCTGAAGCTTCCACGCTTATCGAAATTATGATGAAAGGTGTTAATCGCCATGTAAAATTAGGCGTAAGAATGAAGGATGCGCAGCTCCGTGGAGGTTGTAACGACCGGCACGATAAAGATTGCCCCCGTGCAACCCATGATAAAATATCGCCACCCTCTAGCTCCATCAATGAGTCCGCCCCTGGACCTGAAGCTGGTGACGGCGTTGCCAACGTGCAACTGATCGTACCCAAACTGCCTGGCAAACCGACTAGGCAGGTAGGGCTCGAAGAAGCAATGGTCTTCGCTCCTGTACAGCAGATGGGAGGGTCAAATACAGACCAACCAATTGAAAGCTTCCGGAGAAAGATCGGTCTTCTCTCCACCTGAATCCTCAAGCCTCGTCCCTGATTGATTGCGATATACAGGAGGGGGAGTACAGAGAAGATTCCAGCCGTGGCTGAGGTTCAACACCAGCCGACAGTCTAAAACTGTGCTCATATTCCAGGGAGAGTCCTTGTAATTCAGCAAGAATATACCCCCCGAGCTGCTACCGGAGCCAGAAGACATCACCCGGGGATTGTGGAGAATTAACCATCCCATCAAATACAGGTATGGTAATTCCACCCGGGAAAAACTCTTCTCTCCATCAGGCCAGCCTATATACGGCACACCATGGCAGGAAGCAAGCCCAGTCTTGCCCCGAACACAAGGCGCACTGTCGGCCACAGGATGTTCCGGTGAATGCGGTCCGCGGACGCAGTACCAGGCACTACTACTCGATGCAGCCATATGGAGAGGAAACCAGCCAGCTGAGCTTCCTTAGACAGAGGCCTGCGACAGCGTCTCAAGTAACTACAGGCCTTAATGCCTTCAGGGTACTTTCCTACCCCCTCCACGAGAATCTTATCCGGAGCTTTAGCCTCCTCCATAAGATCCTCCACGACCTGGGCACTAAGCACGCCCAAACAGTTCACGAGCTCATTTTTGCCCCCCAAGGCTTTCTCCGACTGGGCAGCCCTGGCTCGGTGGAAGAAAAGGTAGGACATCCACTTGGTGGTGTGAGCCAAATCAGAAGGCTCGTTATAAAAAGTGGTGCACGCGAAGTATTGACACATCAGCTCCTGATACACTTCCGCCACCCGAGGGTCCAAGTCCACCAACTCCCGGTTGGTGGGAACATACTCTTCATATGGGGTATCCCCCATCGGCAGTCTCGAGGCAACTGCCATCTCATGAAGGGCCAATCCCAGCTCCCCCAGTGGGGTGGCGAAGGTGCCAGTGAGCGAAATGTATCGCTTCATCAGTGCCAAGAACAAATTAGGATTGGGAGGCAACCCGACGCTCGTCGCACTCACAGCGGCATACAGTCCAATGCCCTCCAGCTCTCTCCGGAAGTGCTTCAAGGCCCAGTCAACTAGGCATGTCCATCGGGAGTTTGTTGGGGCGATCCACCCGTTGCACCGAGGATTCTCCTTGGGATATACCCCACCTCGTCCCATGAAGTCGTTGCAGAAGGTCGGCAATTGGACCGGCTGGATCACTGAGCTGTCTTCACTCGGGATACTGCCCGGGCACAGTCCCCTGAACAATGTCACAACGCCAGAAGGGCGACTGACAAACGGCCCCTGGTCAGCTCCTTTCAGATGAAAGATCTTCCCCGGCTTGCCGTGAAGATCAGGAGTCAGCATCCACGACATCTTCCTGGGATGCGTCGTGTGGAAGAAAGCCGAGATGGGATAATCCCTCGGTATCGTTGGCAGATACAAGACCAAGTTTCCGGCAGGAAAAACCCAGGGCTCCCTCTTGGGCTTCGTCTGGGACTGTTTGTCAATCATGTCCCCGAAAAGGAAAGCCGGCTTTATGTACTGCTCCCCGTCTACATATGTCAAGGGCTTGCCATTGATCATGCTCAGCAGCGTCCGCTCGCCCTGAGCCGATATCAAAAACTTCCTTCCCTCAGGATACTGGGGTCCGGAGATGGGAAATGCCACGTGGGACAGATCCTCCAGGTAGTTCGAGTGCAGCATCCCGGCAGCGGAGCCCATCACCTCGGCCAGTGGAGACTCATCCAAATCAACTGCAAAAGTGCAAGGAAAATATGTCATTGCAAATCTTGCACAAATATACAGACCAAAGAAACGACAGTATGTGCTCTACGCAGGATTGTACAAATTTGGTTATTTTACGCCGGAAGTCCCCTCCAGAAGCGTAAAACTCAAATTTTACGATATACGCCAATTTTTGGTAGCCAGAGCTTTTACGCTTAGAACTACGAAAATATGGAGTCTTTAAGCTCGGTGTCGCTCAGTTTACGCTCAGAAGCAACAGATCCGCAAACTTCACGCTCGGAGAAATTTTCTTTTCAGGAGCTACAGATATACAGTTCTACACTAAAGGAGCTTTCTATGCTCGACAGCTACGAATCTACGGCTTTACGTTCGACAGCTATAAGTCTATGGTTTTACGCCCGGATCCCTTTGTGCTCGGTAGCTTTTATGCTCGAGAGACTACAAACCTACGACTTCATGCTCAGAAACCACACGTCTACGATTTCACGCTCGATGGTGTTCTACGCTCACAGGCTACAGATCTCCAGTCCTACGCTAAAGGAGCTTTCTATGCTCGACAGCTACGAATCTACAGCTTTACGTTCGACAGCTATAAGTCTATGATTTTATGCCCGGATGCCTTTGTGCTCGGTAGCTTTTATGCTCGAGAGGCTAAAAACTTACGACTTCACGCTCAGGAACCACAAGTCTACGATTTCACGCTCGATGGTGTTTTACGCCCAGAGGCTACAGACTGATGATTTCATGCTTCACGACTTTCTGCATATTCGAACAGTCCCCAAAGCGGTCAATTGCCAAGAGTTCACACAGAAGATACTCGTTCTTGACCCAGAGCATCCCAAGTACCCAAAGCATACAGAGTTCAAACATTGAGAAATTACTCTTCTCGGGTCCAAAATTGGAGGTTCGTCCAGACTCCAGTCTGAATATCTCGTCTATCAAGATGGCAAAATCAGTTTGATAGCCAAAACCTCGACCCTGTTCCAAGGGAGTTTCGAGAGATCATTCTTGAAGACGAAGTCTGAACAAAATTTTTGCTCATCAGAAGCAGCAGTTCAGAGCTCTACGCGGTCCCTCAGTCCTAGCAATATGACAGTTCTAAATGTTCAAAATGCTTAAACAGCGTTCTATGGACTATTCGTTATGCATAAAGGACAGGGCCTAATACTCTTTCTATCAGAGTCGGCATAAAGATTCAGACGTGTCGAAGCTACACATATTCAGACTTCACATCAACGTATAGTAAGACGATCATAGGCAGAGAAGAAAGACAATTTTATTAAAGATTAAAGTCATATGAGGGAAATCCTGTCTACAAAGGGTTTTTTCTTCATTTCTTTTGACTACATATGAGGGAAATCCCGTCTACAAAGGGATTCCTCATCATCGTCGTCGAAAGATCGCCCCCAGAATCCGTTCTACCGGGTTCTCGCATCGGTGCAGGTCTTCCTCTTCTTACATGGCAGTTCATCGACCACCACAGTCATGAACAAGAAGATCGCTGGCGGGAGGATACAGAGCTGGGCCTGTATAGATTTTGCAGATCCCATGCTCCGTGCGCCGCTCAAGCCGGGACAGAGCGAGTCTGTCTGACTCTCGTCACCGGAGGCAACGAGAGAAGACAGCACTTGCAAGCTGTGTGGTCAAAGACGACCCTTCCTCTCTCCTGGGCAAACGCCATATAAAGTTGCTGATTATCCCGAGCAAGGGAGGCTAAGATATCCTTCCATGGTCCATCGTTGCAGTGGACACTTGCTCGAAGACGCCATCTTTTTTGGCTCCCTATATGCTGGAAGAACATGATCTCCTTCTTCCTCAGGTCGACTCGACGAACTCCGGCAATCATCTCTGCATGGTGATGGGAATGAAGGGAAAACAGGTTAACTCCCCCAGCCTTTTTATAGGCGAAAGAGATCACAGCGGTCCCCAATAAATCCGCCATAAAGTCAGCATCGACCGTTTCAACGCTCCATTCAGAAACGTTTCGAGTTACGATGGGCCGTTCATGCTTCATTCAAAGCATTTCAAATTCCGAAGAATTTAAAAGCTTTGAAGAGGGTCTTGTAGAAGCATGAAAAATACGCTGGGAGTATCTACGCAGCCTCTTGATGCAGAGCAGCGTAAACAGAGGCCTTCAGAGCCATCAAGCGTGTAACAGAGCTTTTTTCGCTAAAATACAGCGTAAAGAATAAGCTCAAAGGACCATCCGCGTAAGTGCAGTACATCCAGGCCGCTCCAGCGTAAACAGGGTTCTTCATCGCCTCCACGGCATAAAACTCATCCACTCTCAAAGCAGCGTTAAAGCGTACGAGGAACGCTTCGTCTTCCCCGAAATAAACCTGTCAAGTCACGCAGTGAATCTGACCTCTGATTCCTGACAAAAAGTGCTGCACGGCTACCCAGACGACGGCTGGAAACGATGGCAGACCCCTCAGGACGCGTCCCACAATATGATGGCGGATCTTTGCATTTAATGCAGAGGATTTGGTTAAAACATTACCGAACTGTCGTTTACTAAAGTCCCCTCAGCGTAAACCGCTCTTTCGCGTACAAGGGAATACGCTGCCTTATTTTACACAGGCAAACATGAGCTGTTTTACGCTCCGCAGTAGACAAACCGCCTGCCACTTCAAAAGCTGCACTTCGTACGGGACTCGAGGCACGTCTCCACGTCTAATTGTACAGAGCGGTGACAGTTTCTCTCAAGGCACGTCTCTGCGACGGATGCACAGAAGGGCTGCAGACCTTTAAAACACGCCTCCGCATTTAATGCATAAGATGGTGGCAAATCTCTGCAAGAGATTTGATTATATCTTCAAAAGCCGTAATCAGCACTCTGGCACGGTACGCAGCGGCTTCTACACCCATTCAGGATCTGTGCTCACGCGGCTTCTACGTCCACTCAGTCTCTACGACCACTCAGTCTCTACGACCACTCGGCCTCTACGACCATTCGGCTTCTATGTCTGTTCGGCTTCTACGCCTGTTCGGCTTCTATGCCTGTTCGGCTTCTATGCCTATTCGACTTCTACGCCAGGGTGACAGTCATTTGGCTTCTACGCCAACCTCTTCTACACAAGGGATACCTACCTATGTGGCTTCTACGCCGTGATCTTCGTAGCAGATATACGCATTTTGTCCCCTTAGTTGGACACGCGTCACATGCTCACTCAAAAGGTCATATATACGCAGGCATTGGTTATTTTAACCGTTGTGTAAAAGGGTATTGTACTTCCCACTCCTCGGTTTTTACACCGACGGAGTGGTCACTGTCATCAAAACTCTATAAATAGAGACCCCTATTAATGGGGAACAAGGTCGACAAATTGGAGGGTCGGAAAATTGGTCAAGAAAACCAATACCAGATCAAAAGGTCAAGAGAGAGAGAGAGAGAGAGAGAGACCGGAGCTCAGGCAAAGAGCAGGGATCGACAACTTTGGCATCGTGCATCCACCCTCTCCTGCAACCTTCGAAGCTGCTACCTACCTTCCACGGCACTTCTTCAACATCGTGTGGTCCAAGGGCTAAAGTGATCGACTGCAGATCAGACACCTATAGCAATTTATACCCAGATTAAATAAATTGTACTCCCACATCCTCGTATAGGATTATATTGTACAAGTTTGTTTGTAAACCAAAGGGCGCGGGTTTCGCATAAACCCTGTCATTGAAATACACTTTCATTCTTTCGTTTAATACCACAAACACATATCACAGAGTGAGTTCATGTAGGGACGCGTGCCTCATGCTCGACTGGCCATCAGTGTGAGCAACACGTGTAACGGTATTTAGCTTAGTTGATTATTTTACTGAGACTTGCATCATAGTAGGAGGTGTCCACGTCGTTTTCATGACTTGTACATCTATATTGGGTGAGGAAGACATCTAGTAGGCGTATGGAACACCCCCCTCCTTGAGTTTTTATCCTTCGTACAATGCTCCTCGGAGATGGTCGATTGCAGAGTGCCCATGCGTCTGGGCGCATATGACACATATACTAGCCAGTCATGACGATTGGTGAATTACGTCAGCATATGTCTAGCTTACATATTCCCATGCGTACTACAAGGTCTTTACATTGCATTCACTTAGATGGTTAGCACACCCCATTTATTTATTCAGTATTTACATACATGGCATGTTATTTTTCTGTATCTTGTTATGTCCCTCTGAGGACCTGGTCCCTTTCTATGTGTAGATGTTCCTGAGTATTCGTGGGAGCGAAGATCCGGATAGGCTACTTATATTTCGAGGAGATCTTCGAGCCTCGTGTTGGTTAGATGTTGTATTTATATGGTGTGTATCTGGTTCTTTTTTTATTCTATTTCGGCAGTGGATTTGTTTCCATCCGACTGTCATTCTTTAGATACTCTGTATTGAGATCTAGTTACTTGGTTATTGGTTATTCATGTATATGTGATTTCTGTGGATGAGATTTAGATATTACCCTGTGACTTGTGATTAGTTTTACCACTTATGAATTATTGTTTATTATACAGCGTACGCTTGTATTATGGTTTCCATATATTGGAGTTGCCATATATATAGGCGGCTGACATGCTTACGTGTCCTAGTCCTACGTATTTTGGGACTGGGACGTGACATGTTTTTAGTGGTGGCCCATGCAGGTCAGAGCATATTGTCTCGGTTACGTTACTGTACCGAGCAAGCCTGCACCTAGGATTAGAGCATAGGATCTCATCCAATTGACTATGACTTATCTTCCTTCCAGTCTGTCCTACTTACATAATTGCATCCTGCTTGATTCTTGTGCTTCCCTGATAATTCCTTAAGTATAGCCCCTGCTAGAATATAGGAATCCTTGTTGATAGAATGATACTTAGGGTAATATTCCTACTTAGAATACAACTAGGGCTTTGACACATCTCTAAGTTTAGGATACCAAATGAACCCTAGACTTCCATACTACCTAATGAACCCTAGCATCACTACCAATAGATTAACTTACCATTGTTCCTTGATGTATTTATGTATGACTTGAGAGTAGTATAAACGCTACTAGGATTAGTTAGAGACTTGACCATAGTGTTGACCCTAGTCTTGAGGAACCCATAGAAATTCAAGGTTGAATACTAAGACTGAAACCTCATCCTATGTTTGGATAAACCCAGTTTTACGCCAGAGACCCTTTACCCTTGTTGGCGTAAAACCCATTTGACCATTGTTGGCATAAGAACCAAACAACTGTCTAGTTGGCATAAAAGCCAAATGACTTTCTTGTTGGCATAAAAACCAAATTATGCAGAAGATTGTCTCATTTACGCCGTAGTTATGACAACCGCTACCCATTCCCTTAGTATTCCTTATCCTGCGTATGACACGTCATGAGAGCCACGTAGATAACTGCCCTGTATAAACTTGATGATTCTAGAATAATAGATAACCAGCGTAGAGTAACCTGATTAGACGTAACATAAGGATAGGATGTGAGCGTATTTGTTACAGCCTTAGCTTTTCCCAGGCATGACCAAATCCCGTGTATTAAAGACAGAGATACACCTCGAGCCCTGTGCAAAAAGAAACAGCTTTTTGACGGGATATCTGATTTTGTCTCATCTCAAGCATAAATGACTTGTATCCAATAAAGTCACTAAACGACAACCTGGGAATCTGTGCAAAATCATTATCACAAACCGTCCACTCGATTGTTGTGCAAGTACTTTTGTCAGATGTCAGGATTCACTAACTTGACTGACAAACTCATGAGTTTCTCGTACAACTTTACGCTACAACGTAAGCTAGACTTTACGCAGGAGATTTTACGCGCGTACTTTTTACGCTGGCAGATTTTACGCAACCCTTTTAGGCAAAACTTTACGCAGGCAGACTTTTATACAAACTTTACGCCCGCTAATTTTATGCGCAGATTTTAGCGCAAAACTTTTACGCTCAGACTTTCACGCAGACTATTACGCACAGACTTTTTACGCGGACAGCTCTGATATCCCTACTTTACGCGGACTTTCTTAAAATCTCTGTTTTAGGCAGACAACCTATAGTGTATATTAAGATTGTAGAACTTAGAAGGCCATACCTCTTTTAGGTCAACTAGCGTCTTAGAGTAGGAGTTAGAATAATAACGGTAGAGATTGTAGAGTCTTTGTCTTTTTGTGAATTTGAATTGTTTTGTACTTCTCACATCATAATCTAGCGTACTTATATTTACCGTACTACCTTGACTTATACTGCTACTATAGCCTAGTTTTGCAAGCTTATTCTTTATCAAGCTTGTTCATGATATATGTATTATTGGAGTACTACAATAATATATTTCAGAATCAGTGTATTACGGTCTGATCAACCATAGTGCACTTGGTTCGCCCTTCACATAACTGCCTTACGTGGATTGAGATATATAGTGATTAGTAGACGAATGTACTTACCCTCTAGATATGTCTGAGCATATCGTATCAGCTACATAAGTGTGCTAATACGAAATGTGAATAGGGATTACCAGAATAGGATTTCAATCCACAACTGCCTTGACAATTCTTATTTGAATTCTTTAAACGCCTTGAATCCTCATACTTCTAATCTATTACCTCCTCCTTGAACTCTTGATTATTATTTTCCGTCTTCCCTTATTTCGGAAAGGCGAAACCTCGTGCTTAGTATAAATACGAAGTGTATTGTTTCTGTAACCATTTCTGTTTGTTCCGTGGGTAATTACCAAACCCTATTATTAGATTAGATTGCAATTTAAAACTGTGCTACCCTTAGAATGACCTTCACTACCTACTTACGTTCCTGATACGTGCATCACTGTGGCAGCATAAAATATTTACCTCGTACTTTGGTCAAAGTATTGCAATGAAGAATATATCATTTTGCTATCAGGAATCTAAATAAATTTCACCCGGATGAACAATTGATTGACTCCTGAATGGATAGCAGCACCTATGACTAGGTTGACTTGTAAGGATTAAGAATTCCTATGGACCGACTCACCAAGTCAGCACAAACTCTTACCTTTAGAGTTGGCAAGCCTGCAGAAGCTTTAGCTAACTTATTTATAAGACAATCGTAAGATTGCACGGCATACCAATCAGCATTGTACCAGACAAGGATTCGCGTGACCAGAGTTGGTGGTCAACACCGTAGAGACAGTTAAGTAATAAAAGGACACTTGCGAGTAGTGCAAGACAGACAGAAGCAGTGGACAGACCGTCATCATCGTCCCTTGGAATTCAAAGAGGACGATCATGTTATCTTGAGGATATCACCTACTAAAGGCACCATTCGATTCGGAGGACACATCAAGTTGAGTCCAAGGTAAATTGAACCATTGACGTCCTAGAAAGAGTAGGATTAGTGGCATATCAATTTGTGCTACCACCTTCACTTGAGGAAGTACTTGCTATAGTACATGTGTCGTAACTCAGGCGATATGTGACAGACAGCAGTTATGTTCTCAACCATTCGGAGATCACCATTAGACCGAGACCTGTCGTATCAAGAGCAACCCATGGGAACCCTTGACCATCGAGAAAAAGTATTGAGAAACCAGTCTATACCCTTGGTCCGCATAGCATGGAAGCATGGCGCGCCAGGAGAATCTACTTGGAAGCGTGTGGATGACTCGCATAAACATTTTTTGAACCTATTCATAAACCAAGATATAAATTACTTTGTTAAATTATACCTTATGCCGTATTTGACTTCTACCGTGGCCTAGTTTTAATTTCGAGGACGAAATTTTTATAAGTTGGGTAGATTGTAAACCCCCTCGATCAGATTCCAGCATTTTAGGATTATTTTTAACAATTTAGGATTTATGGCAATATTTTAATTAATTATCCTATTGACTTGTGCACCGGTCCATCACCGAATTGTTTGGAGCTTTACACTGACTGTTATCCCCGAACAAAGTTTCCATACCTGTCCTAGACATGCTAGTCTATTTTTCTGCACTTTGTGCAACTCCCAGATACTTTACTTTGAGCCTCGTTTGAGACGCACAATTATCGTTACAAACGTACGTAATTAAATTCCTAGATCTGTACCCATCCCTGTTCCAACAGACATTAGAGGCCCAACCTGTACCTGTTTTGCCCAGACAAAATACGTTAATTTTCTACACTGAGTATACTACATTTAGTGTATTGACACCGTACTAAAATTATGACCCTACCTGCCTCTAAATAATTAGAGAACACCGTGCGCAGTATTTAATGATTAATTAATACGATGGCCCGTATCACCCTAGAAAACCAGGCCCAGTCCCTGCCCAGGCTCACCCCCACCCCCTCAGGACCCTCACACAACAATTTTCTTCAGTTCTTTGCATTTTAGCAATTTCAGGAATCGGGTGTTTTCCCAGACAATTTCGTAATTTCGCAATTTCCCAAAATAGGATCTCTGCACAATTTATAAAATTTTAAGGACTTTTCTGCAAATTACAGTGCGAGGTGTCACCCCCCCATTGGCCGGTGAACCTGCACCGTCCATTTGGAGACGGGACCCACCCGAAAATATCCTGAAAATATCTACAAAATATCTTGTAAAATATCTCTAGATATTTTACTTATTAAAATAATAAATTTTTCTATAAAAGAAAACAAAAGAAAAATAAAAATAAAAAGAAAACAAAACCCTAACCCAGCCGACCCCCCCTAGCCGTCGGCTACCAACCCCCCCCGCCCGCCGGAGTAGCTTCCCGCGGCGAGCCTCTCCCCCCGCTGGCCCGACTCTCTCTCCCCTCTCCTTCTCCTCCGGCTCCCTCTCCCCTCCACCACCTCCATCATCTCGCCACAGCCCCCATGGCCGAGATCTCCTCCTCCTCCTCTTCTCCTTTCACCACCAGCTTCCCTCTTCCCCGACCCCCGCCGGCCTCGCCCAGCCCGCCGCCACCACCATCCTCTACCACCAGCACACCCCCCGGCGAGCTCCTCCTCTCTCTCCTCCACTTTCCCCCCCCCCCACGAGCCCCTTCCCGACCTCCTCCACCTCCTCCGCCACTCGCCACCACCACCATCATCATCACCAGCATCCTCTCCACCCCCACTCGGCCACTCCCCGTCCGGCCAGCGCACAGCCCCCCCTCCGCCTGACCTCTCCCCTCTCCCAGCCCTCTTCCCTCCTCTTCGTCGCCGTAGGTTTCCCCCCCAGCCGCAGACTTCTCCCCCTCCTCCTCACCGGAGACAACGCAGCGGCCACGACCCCGGCCAGCCCCGAGCCCTCACAGTCTCACCACCTCTCTTCCCTCGTCTCAGCCGTGCCCCCGACCCAGCTCCTCCGTCGACGAGCAGACGACCCCGGATCCCTAGCCACAGCGGCTTCGGACCACCCCGCGATGACCCGCTGCCCCAGTACCGGACTCGGCACAGTACCGGACATAACAGTACCGGACACAGCAGCATTTCAGAGCCGGACACAGCCCGGACACGATCAGCGTCGTGTCGAATCTTTTCCCGGACACGGGAAATTCATTCTGCGAAGCCCTGTTCAGGTAACCCATTCTATCTCCTCGTAGTTCCTTTTTTAATTCTGTCAGTTGCGACACGTAGGCTATGTGACCCTCTCGATGCCCGTGCAACCCGCTCGGAGCATCGCGTCCTGTGGCGATCGCAAACCGCGATCCAAAAACAGGAAAAACAACGACCCAATTCATCCAGGAACTGAGTACGCCCCGCCAAACAGGACGACTTGGTCGCGCACGGTCTTCACCGAAACGTGCGCGCCATTGATACGGACGTGCGGGATTTCTCAGAAGTTGATTTGGATGTGCGTGCACACCGGAATCAACGCGTATCCGCCGACAACGTCCCGTATTCACCTGTTCTGGAACACGCTGTAACTTTGTGTACACACGTCGGATCGAAACAAAACTTATGCCATCGGACTCGTAGCAATACGCTGGTCCTGTGACCCAAGTTTGGTTCGATTCTGAGAACGTTGACAAAATCCCGTATCGTAGGCCCCACAGGCTCCACTTGACGGGCGATTTTGTGATCGGCACATCGGAATCCAGTTCTGGACATTCCGTTGGGTTCGTATCGACGTTCTGGACTTGTTGACACTAAGTTTGGCAAATTTGGAGACCTTTGATCCTGACACGTTTTTCGGTGCAAAATGGCCCACATGTGGACCCTGCTTTGACCGAAAACTGTCATTTTTGCCCCTGTGTCCAATTTGGACTTAAGGACAGGCGTTTCTAGCTATTTGATATTTTCTGAGACCGTTGGTGATATTTATTTCAGCATCCGGAGACGTCCATTCTGAGGCCATAGTTTTTGGCTTTTGGCATTTGACATCTGGACGTTATATTGTTGCAGCTCTCTTGCCAGGCAAGTATACCTTGCCTTGTTGTACTGTTTAAATTCAGTTATTGTTAGTTACATGTTTATTTATTTTAATATTATATAAATGTGCGCGTCCGAGAAAACTCGGGTGCAGTCAACGAAGGCGTTGACGTTAGGATTGTATCTAACCTAGTGTCTAGTAGACCACCTAAAGTTATGGAGTTATTGGTATGACTTCCCAGGCCTTGACATGTATCATTACACGTCACAGAGTGAGTTCATGTAGGGAAGCGTTGTAACCTCCGATTTCCAATTTCCAAAATAATTAGACTTTTAATTTATTTTAAATACCAAATTTATAAAATAATTTTTCCTGAAATTCTAGTATTAGATTTTGAACAGTGTTGATTTTAGAAGGTAATTTAAAATCTTTTATAAAAATCATTTTTCCTAAATGTCGATGTATTACAAAATAAATAAATAAATAATAATATATATATATTTCTTTAGTTTCAAATGTTTATTGGCTTGAAATCATAAAATTTTTTATTTGATAAAATTATTTAAAGGACTAGTGTTTTCTCCATAATAACTTTTATAATTATTGGGATAGTAAATAAATAAATGTCATACTTTCTAAGATTTTGCAAAATGGATTAATTAGTAGCTAATTGGGAATCAGTTAACTTTCCTAAAATTTTTCTTAAATTATAATACTTTTCTATTAAATTTATAAGGTTACCATCTTCCAAATTTCACCCTCATTTTTCCCACATGAAAACTCATTCATTATCTGGGCCATTCATTATTGGGCCAACCCTCACCCTTTATCCCACACCTCTCTCCCTATTTAAGTCCCTCATCACCATTCCCAAGAAACCCTAATCTCCAAATTATTAGCTAGCCCCCACAATTTCCCACAAGCCAACAAGCCATCACCCTTTTTGTGTGCTCGTGTCCGTGTGTCCATCATTACCGTGTCAGCCGTGTTGGCCTCGGGTCTGACCCCGGGTGTCCTATCGTATCCATTCATTTTCTGTGTCCGGTTACAACATTACAACCGATTGTGTCCGACACCATCTGGACACATCCACCCCTGTACAGTACTACATCAGATTTCTGTGTCCAACACCCGGACACATCCACCTCCACCACCGTACACCCAACCCGTCGTGTCCAGCCCCGGACACGACCCCGACACATCCACAGAACCTAACCTAACCTAGATCCCGCCGCCGCCGAAGACTGGGACCTCCGCCTCCGCCGAGTCGAGTCTCCACCGCCGCGTCGAGCCGTGGCCGCCTCCCCCTCAGAGTCGACCACCGTTGGCCATCTCGATCCGCCGCCGCAGCAGATCCGGAACGCCGACCGCCGCTGCTCTCGAGTTCGACCGCCGCCTCGGATTCGTTCCACCGCCGTCGCCCGAGACGAACGCCGAGCTTCGACCATCGACCCGCGTGACCCCGGCGGATTTTCCGACCGCCGACGCCGGGAAACCCCTCCCCCAAACGTGAGCCGACTTCTCTCTTTCCCTTTCTTTGTTCTGTGAAGTCAAGTTACAGTAAGTGTTAGTAATATATATTAGTTAGTAATTAAATGTATTAGTTAATATAATTAGTTTAAGTTATGATTAGATTAATTATTTAATTATTCTTAATCAGTAATTAATTTATAATTAGTAGTTAAGTTAATTAATCAATTAGTTATTTATATTAGTCATAATTATTCAGCTAATTAAGTTATTAATCAGTATTAAATTTATTAATCAGTTAGTAATTTATTAATAAATTAATTAATTTCTAATTAGTTAGTAATTAATGTAATTTAGTAAATTCATGTAATTAGTTTAGTAAATAGAATATAATTAGTTTTATTGTTATAGTGTATGAATTTAGTTATGTATTATATATATATAAGGATTTTGGTTATATAAATATATAATAAGTTTGGGTTTGTAATATTAATTAAGTAATGGTTTCAACATTAAGCTTAGTTAAAATTAGTTTATTTGGGCTGATAATATATTTTACTATCGATATAATTGTATACTGGCTTTTACATAAATTCTAGATTTTATAAATAAACTTTTAATTGAAATTATGTTTGAAAGAGGAGTTTAACAATTATTGTTCAAATAATTTCGAAATGATTTATATATGTAAATATGTATTCTAGTATATGTAATTAATTTGGTATCTATGTATATATATTTTTAGTATATGTATATAATTATTTTGGTATATATATATACCTATATATATATATATATGTATATATGTATGTATATTTTTGGTATAATTATACATATATTTAATTGGTATAATTTTATGTAGTATATGTGTAATAAAACATATTTTTAATATATGAATTAATTGGCATATATATATATAGTATAAAGTGGAATTGGTAATTTAATATTAGTATATTCTAATAATGATGTTGACAAAATATATGTATATTTTAAACAGTATTTTTGCATATATATGAGTATACGTATGGTTCAACTAGTATATATATATATATACGATATATGTTTAATTGGTATATATATTGTATGTGTATTCAATTTGGTGTATATGCTAGTATAAATTTAATTTGGTAAATTAATATTAGTATGTTTAAGAATGATGGTGACAATATATATATATATATATGTATATTCTAAAAATGTACTTTGCACACATATGATATGTACGTATTTTGATATATGTTAATATATAAATGTACGTATTTTAGTAAATATACAACTATAGCTAGTAATTTATATTGGTATATATTTTAGATATATGCATATATTAGGTTAAATTCTTTTTAGTATGTATACAAGTATTATTTATTTTAAAGTATATATTTTTACATATATCTACTATTGTAGTTGATGGAAATTATAATATGGTTAATTGGTAAACCTACTGGGTGATCCTAGGTGACCAGTAGCATACCTAGAAAAGTTCCGAACTCAGTGTTTTTAGACTGTGTTAGTGTAGCATCTGATGCAAATGTGGTTTTGCTTGTGATATGTTTATAGGACTGTTGGTTTACCCAGGGGATACTCTGGAACAGGACATCAATAATTACCAGCTAAGGACCCAAGGCAAGTACATTCTCTGATTAGTTTCTAGTTTATGATATCTCCTATGTTCACTGTATCTAGTGTAAATATCCATGTTCTTGACACATTGGTTACACGGATTGGTATACACGGATCTTGTCATGAGATGTTATTCCTTATTCATGGTGTAGCTTGTACAAGACTTGTTTTCCTTGTTATCTTGTGCATGTACAGACACTGATTCCCGGGGAGATTTGCTACCTTCCTAGGGAATCTAGTGCCATAGCGTACCATGATTGGATCTACTATACCAGTCGGGGGTGGGGAGTATTTTAGTGTAGATATGTGATCATACCCAACTTTTTATGTATCATAGCTCACCCCACATCTCACGTCGGGTGTGGCCTGACCATCTCCGTGCCTCATAGCTGTTACTTGTGATTAGCCTGACCTCTCCATGCATCATAGCTAACCAACGGTTAGCCTGACCTTCGTGAATCATAGCTAATCACATGTAACCAGCCTGATCAAGTTCCCAAGCCGATCACATGTTAAAGCTAGTACTCACACACTTAGTCATATGTTTCTTGCTCATGGACATATTGTTTCTTTTCCTGCAGTTACTTACAGTATTTTCAGTATTTCTTTCATTGTACATTTCTCGTACCTATACATGCATTTGGTATATTTTCATCTAGAACTGCTACATAGTTTATGTCATTTATATAGAACTGCTATTTAGAGATGTACTTTGCTCCTTCCTGACTGGAAAATATTTTTTCCAGACTGTGACCTTAGTAGACTGGTTTCTGACACACTTGGAGATTGGAAGTTAATGATTGCAGGTATGATTATTTTGTCATTAGTTTTGTGTTGTGTTCTTTTGTTTCTTCAAATTCTTATCGTGCTGTAGTTGTGATTGAGTATGTTGTTCATTTTATAGTGATATCTACGTCTCCTTATGGAGTTGGGTATTCACGTGAGTTTGATTAGATAGTTACATGACCTAGACAGCGTTCTACCGCCGATGCTGCGGCGTAGGCTGGACGTACCCACGCTCTCGTGCCCCTAAACCGGGGGCGGGTCGTGACACGCGTGCCTCATGCGCGACTGGCCATCAGTGTGAGCAACATATGTAACGATATTTAGCTTAGTTGATTATTTTACTGAGACTTGCATCATAGTAGGAGGTGTCCACGTCGTTTTTACGACTTGTACATCTATATTGGGCGGGGAAGACATCTAGTAGGCGTATGGAACACCCCCCTCCTTGAGTTTTTATCCTTCGTACCATGCTCCTCGGAGATGGTCGATTGCAGAGTGCCCATGCGTCTGGGGGCATATGACACATATACTAGCCAGTCATGACGATTGGTGAATTACGTCAGCATATGTCTAGCTTACACATTTCCATGCGTACTACAAGGTCTTTACATTGCATTCACTTAGATGGTTAGCATACCCCATTTATTTATTCAGTATTTACATATATTGTATGTTATTTTTCTGTATCTTGTTATGTCCCTCTGAGGACCTGGTCCCTTTCCAGGTGTAGATGTTCCTGAGTATTCGTGGGAGCGAAGATCCTGACAGGCTACTTATATTTCGAGGAGATCTTCGAGCCTCGTGTTGGTTAGATGTTGTATTTATATGGTGTGTATCTGGTTCTTTTTTTTATTCTATTTTGGCAGTGGATTTGTTTCCATCCGACTGTCATTCTTTAGATACTCTGTATTGAGATCTAGTTACCTGGTTATTGGTTATTCATGTATATGTGATTTCTGTGGATGAGATTTAGATATTACCCTGTGACTTGTGATTAGTTTTACCACTTATGAATTATTGTTTATTATACAGCGTACGCTTGTATTATGGTTTCCATATATTGGAGTTGCCATATATACAGGCGGCTGGCATGCTTACGTGTCCTAGTCCTACGTATTTTGGGACTGGGGCGTGACAAGACTCGTCCGGTGTTGTGCCTCTATAGTTGTCATACTAACTTCTTGTCTAAGTCTCTAGTCGACCAAATGGGGGTATGGACCTCTGAGTTCTACAGTCTGGATAAATACTATCTTCTTATGCAAGTCTATAGTTGGTGTCATTCAATTACACTTCATTAATCGGTCAAAATGACTTTGTGATACTATGTTGTGAGACATACTACCCAACTTAAAAGAATAAACTAATATTGTAACTGCCTTGTGGGGATAAAGTAGAAACTCTTGTTAGGATATATGAGGAAAAGATCTTGGTACTTATTAGGGTATCCTATTGCATTATATAGGTAATGGTCATCTTAAGTCTTAATCATAGTGCTTATAGAACAAAAGTGTTAATATTAAGAATGGAGAAGTTACTGGCTCTAAAGTGAAAGAGGATATATATAGGCAGGGAAGGGGCTGAGGTCGTCGGGGAGGGGAGCGGTCGACGGGCTGGGGTAGGGTTAGGGTTTAGGGTTTAGATGGTATATATATATATATATATATATATATATATATATATATATATATATATATATATATATATATATATATATATATATAGGCAGGGAAGGGGCTCACGGGTTCAGGGGGAAGGGTATATATATATATATATATATATATATATATACAGGGAAGGGGCTCACGGGTTCAGGGGGAAGGGTTGTTGTGGAATAGGTTTAGTAGTAGTTTGTTTGAATAAACAAAAAATAAAGGAAGAAGAGGGTTTATACGAAACCTTTCTTCTTTTGCTTACAAACAAGAAAAAGAGTACAATTAATCCTATACGAGGATGTTAAGTACAATAAAAGGATTCTGGGGAAGTATTGCTATAGAAGTCTGATCTCCGGTCGATCACTTTGTTCCTTGGACCACACGATGATGAAGAAGTGCTGTAGAAAAAGAAGAAGCTTCAAAAGTTGCAAGTGGGATTGAATTCTCGTTGCCAAAGTTGTCAACCAACACTCTCTGTCTGTGCTCTCTTTTCTCTCTGATCTCTGATTGTGCACTGTGCGGTTGTCCGATCTTGATCGATTCTTTGATCGATCGTCTGATCTTTCGATTGTCTGATCGTCTGCCCCCCTTCACCCTATGACCAGGGGTCTCTATTTATAGAGATCATTCAAAATAACTGTCCAGTTGGCGTAGAAGCCAAACTGTGAAGAAAGTTGCATCTTTTACGCGGCAGTTATAATAACTGCTACCCACGTTCAAATAATCTTCTGAATCTGTGTATGACACGTGTCCCATTATGAGGTAACGCGTATAACTGCTTTCCGAAGATCACGACATGCAAGCCACGTAAGTAACTGCCCCTGCGTAAAGATGGTTGGCGTAAAAGCCAAATAACTGTCTTGTTTGCGTAAAAGCCAAATAGCTATTTTGTTGGCGAAAAAGCCAAAAGAGCTGTCTTGTTGGCGTAAAAGCCAAATAGCTGTCTTATTGGTGTAAAAGCCAAATAGCTGTCTTGTTGGTGTAAAAGGCCAAACTATGCGTAAAACTTGATGATTCATGAATAATAGATAACCAGCATAAAATAGCCAATTATCCATCACGACTGAAGTTTTGAGCGTATTGTGGGCTAAATAGCCTTATCACGTACCTTTGCAAATATAGCCCCAAGTTGGCTTATTTCGAGGAGATAGCATACGGCGTACTCCTATAGTTAAAAATAGCCTGGTTGGCGTAAAATACAAGGATGGTGATGTGAGCGTATTAGTCACAGTTTTAGCTTTCCTAGTCATTAAAAATAGAACAAAATCTCGTGCATTAAATGCAGAGATCTGCCTTCATCTCGTGTATTAAATACAGAGATATGCCTCAAGCTCTGTATGAGAAACAGCTTTTGACGTGGCGTCTGATTTTGTCTTTATCTTGAGCGTAAAACTCATTTCTGCCCATGTAGAATAGGCAACGTATTCTTTGAATGTGTAAAAATGACTTGTATCAAGAATATGTCACTAAAAGACAACCTGGATCTCTGTGCAAAATCATCATCACAGCCGTCATCTCTATCATCGTGCAGTACTTTTGTCAGAAGCCAGGTTCACTGATCTGTCTGACAAATTCATCCGAGGAATACGAAGAGTTCCTCGTACAACTTTACGCTGCATTAAAAACAAACGTATTTTAAACTTTACGCGGGAGGGTAAAGCAACCTTTTATGCAGAACAACCTTGAAGCACTGCTTTACGCGGACAGCTCTGAAGCTCTACTTTATGCCAAACCGCTTTGAAGCTCTGTTTTACGCGTATAGCTCTAAAGCCATATTTTATGCCACACAGTCTTGAAGCTCTGTTTTACGCGGACTTCATGCATGTTGGGAGTTTTGACTGTATAATACGCGTACAATTCTTCAGCGTATTTTATGCTTCTACATAGTTTGGTAAGGTTTTTGTTAGTTAGGTATAGGTTTTTATATTAGGGATTAGTTTAGATGTTTATGTTAATATCTTTTTCTTTTCTTTTCTTTTCTTTTCTTTTTTTCTTTTCTTTTTCTTTTTATTTTTTTTTCTTTTTTCTTTTTTCTTTTTTCTTTTTTCTTTTTTCTTTTTTCTTTTTCTTTTTCTTTTTCTTTTTCTTTTTCTTTTTCTTTTTCTTTTTCTTTTTCTTTTTCTTTTTCTTTTTCTTTTATTAAAAACATTATTATTATTATTATTATTATTATTATTATTATTATTATTATTATTATTACTTCTATTATTATTATTATTATTATTATTATTAATAACTATATATTTATTAACATATATTCACATATATAAATGAGAAAAAATCTAAAAATAATATTGCACACAAAATAAATTCTAGAAATTTTTACTTTTGTAAGGTTTTAATAAAAATACTACACACAAAATATTTTACGAAAATATTTTATAATTAATAATTAGATATTTATTTATTTATAATAAATCAAATAATTGTATTATTTAATCAACTAAGTAATTAATTAAATGGATATTCAACAAAATAGTATAATAGTAAATAATAGGCAAATCTATAAAAAAAAAAATGCCTAACTTGGCACAGAGAATTATGTGATGCTAATTTTAGGAAGTTGGGATTAAAAAATAACCACAAATAAATTGTATATATAAAATATCTAAATATTTAACAATTAATCTATGGTCGTTACACTAATGTCATACAAACACTAAGGGATCGAATATTTGTGCCACGAAAAGATCCTACAGGTAGTGTCTCCTGTGTAGGCTACTTCCTATGAAGGACGATACAGATTTTGGGGCCATCCTATATTATTAATGTTCAAACCACGGTGAAATTTCCTAATAAAATTATTGAGTTTTAATTAATTTAAAAAATAATCTAAAACAAATACAAGAAATATAAAATAAACACAAAATACCTATTTTTGGGTGAGGGGGTTTACAATCTACTCAACTTAAAAGAATTTCGTCCTCAAAATTAAAAATAAGGCATAATTTGCTAAATCCTTCACATTCGTATACAAGGCAAGTCAATCGCAATCTTTTCCAAAAAATTTAAATAATATAATATCCAAATCTCATTCAAATCTATATGATATCCCACATCAAAATTTATATCACAATTTTTAACTATCATAATCTCCTCTAGACTTTGAACAATAAACAATTCTAATCAAATCTTATTCATATTCTCAACTTAAGAATTTCATACTCTTCAAATTTTAAACTCAATTTCAATCCTCAATATTTCAAATAGATGATCCAACAATCAACATTCAACTTTTAATTCAAGTCATCAAATTATAAAATTTTGAACTCAATCCATCAATGTTCATGTTTAGAGTTCTATCATTTATTTATTTATTTATTTATTTATTTATTTATTTTCTCAAAATTTAAATTGTTGATTCAATCTCCAATATTCAAAATTTTGAACTCAATCCATTAATTTTCATGTTTAGAGATATACAATAAAAGAAATACTGTAAATAAATACGAGAATGAACAATATGACAATGAACAAGAATACTAATGACTAAGTGTGTGAGTACTAGCTTTAACATGTGATTGGCTTGGGAACTTGCACAAGAATAATGGTCTGGTTAGTCAAACGTGCGGTGTATGACCAACACTCACAGGAAAATAAGACTTGCACAAGAAGGGTATGATCACATATCTACACTAAAATACTCCCCAACCCCGACTGGTATAGTAGATCCAACCATGGTACGCTATGGCACGAGATTCCCCAAGAAGATAGTGACTCTTCCCGAGAATCAGTGTCTGTATATGTACAAGATAATTAATGAAACAAGGCTTGCACAAGATACACCATATACCAAGGAATAATATCTCATGACGAGATCCAGATATACCAATCCGCGTAACCATCGTGTCAAGAAAATATTGATATCTACACTAGATACAATGAACATAGAGGATATCATAAATAATAAACTATCAGAGAATGTACTCGCCTGAAGTCCGGTGAATAGTCTCACCGATCTCTGATACGGTACCTCGAAGACCTAGATATGGAATATAACATCAATGCAAGTTTCTGGAAAGAAATAAGTTAAACTAGTCACATCTAAGTTAAAGAGCCCTTTCTAAGTCAAAATAGTCAAACTAGGTCAACTCTAAGTCAAACCGGTCAAACTTGGTCAAACTACATATTTCTAGGTTGCATGAGTCTATCTCAATGATATTGGGTTCATACACTATGAATCTAGGTCATACAAGCTACATCTTATGATACTAAGATACCGTATCTCAGGGTACGCAAACAAAGGATAAATATAACACATATGTACATATCAAACAATATTAAATATATAAATCCTAATTATAAATATTAAATGGATACCTTGGTTTTGAACCAACTCGGTATCGCACTACTAACCCCAATCTTGATACCTAAATCCAATACCTTGGGTATCCTCAAATACCTTGATACTTACCTTGGTATCTCAAGGTAATTGCGAAAACTTCATATATGTACTAACTACCAATTAATAACTATATGCGAACAACCTACTACTAAAAATATAGTATACTAATACATAAATACCAATTATAAATTATATATATATACCAATACCATATATATATATATATATATATATATATATAATACATAAATATATATTATACCCGCAAAACTGTCGCCATAACCGCTGCTGCCGTCGCTAATTGCTGCTGATACTGCTGCTAAAACTGCTGTTGTTGCTACGGTTACTATTGCTGTCGCTAATGTTGTTACTGCTGCTGTCGCTGAAAGCCACTGCTGTTGTTGCTGTTGCTAATGCGATGTTGCTGTTGTTGCTAATGCACTGCTGCTGTTGCTGAAATGTTGTTGCTGCTGTCGCTAAAGCGTTGCCCCCTCTCTCTCACTTTTATGCACCAAAACATATACAAATGTATATACTAATATATATACTAACTACATATATTTATATATATATACACATGCTCATCTATATATATGTATATACATCTCTACAATAATACATATAATATAACATACACATATTTTAGTATCATATACATATTTACTCACAACATCACATATACGTACATGTATATATATAATCATGCAAGTAAATATATATAATCATAACATACAAGTATATATAACATATATACTTATACATATAGCTTATATAAATACACTACTATATATATACACTACTATAATTAATAGCTATTACATATGTAGAAGTATAGCTACATATATATATATATATATATATATATATATATATATATATATATATATATATATATATATATATATATAACACATAGGTAAATAGATATATGATACACTAACACACACACACACACACACACACACACACACACACACATATATATATATATATATATATATATATATATATATATATATATATATATATATATATATATATATATATATTATAAAGGCTAAGAACAATGAAAATAGATCTAGAAATAAAATGCACAACACATGGAGTGTATCACACCCGTATCATACTAGATCTAGGATACGCTTACGACACGAGTCCACCACACATCCAAACGTACTCCGAAGGACACGAGCAAGTCTTATTTATGAACAATACAAAGAGTCAAACACAAATCTATGTGTCCATGTCAAAATGTGACATGCACAAAGTCCCGTGTCGGAGAAAAACCCCTCCAAATCAATACGTATCACCAAATTATTGGGATACGACCTATGCATACCCAATTGTGGACACAACACTAGCCCCAAATACACAAGCACATGCCAAATTGATCTATAGGACCAATTGACACACACAACAAGTGTCAATCTCGGAATTCTCCCAAAATTGACACAAAAGTACCATAACTTTCTCAATAGGCCTCCTATGAACACAAAACCAAATCATATGGGCAGCTTATGCATATGGATTAATTTCTCATAGTTAAATCTCATATTTAGAACCTAAATTAAGGAAAAAAAATTGAATTGTACCTATTGGGAGATAAATTCCCAATGAAACCTCCAAATTGGTAAAATAAGCCTTCAACTTGTAGATCCTTGCTCCTCTTTGTAGATCCATACTTTCTCCTTGTAGATCCTTGCTCTACTAGTCTCCAATAGTGATTTGGAAAGAAATTAGGTGAAAATTTGGTAGGGATTTGATAGAATTTGGTTGAGAAAAATTCTAGATCTAGATTTGGAATAAAAAATGAAGAGAGAGAAAGTTTTTATCCCCTTTATATAGGCCTCACTTGCCCCCTCCCTCAAGCTACTATGTAAAGTCTAAAATACCCCTTGGGGCCTCTCATGAAAAAATTAATTAAGGAGGTAATGTTCTAGTCTAATGGGTTTAACATAATTAATCATTCTCCTAATAATTGGGCTTCTAATTATTGGGCTCAATTCTAACTAGAATTAAATGTTGGTCCATAAGTCTAAACTAAACTACTTAGGTCCACTAACACAAATCAAAAAATAAACCTAATATGCTAACAATAAATAAATAATACAATAAATAAATATTCAACATGCACAATATTTAATTAATTACCAAATAACTAAAATATCCTTTCCTAGAAAATGTGGTAGTGACAAATCTACCCCCCTTAGAAGAATTTTGTCCTCGAAATTAAAACTCTCACCCCTCTCTCTTAGGCCAGTCATATCCTCATACAAATCTTACTATGGTCAAACCCCATCAATCACAGTCTAAAATAGTATATATCCTATAACATACATTCCTACCATTCTACTGAAAGAGAAATCATACTTGGATATAGTCTCTTAACTATCATGAAATCAGTCTCTGCCCTGCTGGGGTGTCTCCCTCTACTGGTACGGGATAACCTGCTATACCACATATGGCCTATTCCATCACACTAAGTATTTACTAATCATCAACCTAGTCAAGATATTCTTAATACTGATGGTTACCAAATACTAGTGATATACTCTAATTCTAGGTCATGGACATGCTTAACTCACTGGCACTTGCTACTCAGGATACTATACAAAACACTGCTAAGATACTACCTCCTTGTTCTGTTTCAATCACCAAAATTTCTTAATCATTCTCTTGCAAGGAACACTTGTATACATTTTCAATCATGTATTTTCTTAGCACACTCTCGTCCAACTTTAATACTCCCAATAGGATGCCTTACTTAAATTTAGTTACTGTCTACACAAGGCACCAGCTATCATATGTATTTTTAGATGACATCCTCATACCAAGTTACTCGAGTCTCTCCTTTATATTATTATATTAGTTACTAAAATGCTTTGTCACGACCCGCACCCGTTTTAGGGGCACGAGTACGCGGGTACGTCCAGCCTACGCCGCAGCATCGGCGGTAGAACGCTGTCTAGGTCAAGCACTATCTAAACAATCCTGCACTAGTATCCAACTCCATAAGGAGACACGGATAATAAAATATAAATGAACAACATACTCAATCACAAAACTATAGCACGATAAGAAATCGAAAAAATAAAAATAATTACAACACAAGTCTAATGTAATTAAATCTAACTCAACATAATCCAAGTCTCAACAAAATGCCGGAGACAAATCCGGTACCAAAAAACTACTAAAGGAAACTAACTAAATAACTAGTGATTCCGTCTGGACCTCCCGGAATCACGACTACACTACTAAAACCAAGTCTCAGCTACTCACCCTGTGGTCCACCAGTGTCGGATACCAGTCCTCTAGGCATAGTCTGGAAAATATTTTCCAGTCAGGAAGGAGCAAGTACATTTCTAAATAGCAGTTCTATATCAATGACATAAACTATGTAGCAGTATATAGATGGAAATATACAAGATGCATGTATATGTATGGAAATGTACAATAAGGAAATACTGAAAATAAATGCAGGAAATGAAACAATATGTCAATGAACAAGAATTCTATGACTAAGTGTGTGAGTAGTAGCTTTAACATGTGATCGGCTTGGGACTAGTAAACTCATTACATTGGTTAGCGATCATCCTTGAGGTCAGGCTAATCCGTAAGAATAGCTATGATGCGAGTAATAGTCAGGCTAACCATATGTAACAGTGATGAGGCATATAAATGGTCAGGCCGCACCCGACGTGAGACGTGGGGTGAGCTATGATGCATGTAGAGTTGGGTATGATCACATATCTACACTAAAATACTCTCCACCCCCGACTGGTATAGTAGATCCAATCATGGTACGCTATGGCACGGGATTCCCTAGGGAGGTAGCAAATCTCCCCGTGACTCAGTGTCTGTACATGCACAAGATAACAAGGAAACAAGTCTTGTACAAGCTACACCATGAATAAGGAATAATATCTCATGACGAGATTCGTGTATACCAATTCGTGTAACCAGCGTGTCAAGAGCATGGATATCTACACTAGATACAGTGAACATAGGGGATATCATAAATAAGAAACTAATCAGAGAATGTACTCGCCTTGGATCCTTAGCTATCAATACCAATGTCCTGCCCTTGAAGTCTCGCAGGACGATCCAATAGTCCTATAGACAT
The DNA here is from genome assembly GCA_036927795.1 of Iris macrosiphon. Taxonomy (NCBI): domain Eukaryota; kingdom Viridiplantae; phylum Streptophyta; class Magnoliopsida; order Asparagales; family Iridaceae; genus Iris; species Iris macrosiphon. The sequence goes on along the minus strand of JAYESA010000004.1, from coordinate 329,176,034 downwards.
AACACAAATATACACTTGTATCTGGTGCTACACTAACACACAATAGAAATACACTAGCCTTAGGGCTATGCCAGGCATGGGACTTGGTCAACTAGGGTCATCTAGTAGATATAATATACATATCTTTAACTAGCATATATACTGAAATATGTTTTTATTAAACATATAACAAAATAAATATGTATATTTATTTTTATATATTCACCAATTAATAATTACATACATATACTAAAATGTTTGTATACGTATATACCAATTATATATATATAGCAAATATATATTAAGTGTATACAATATGTATATATATATATACATATATACAAATTGATTTAAATACATACATATACATACCTGTATACCAATCATACATATACATATACATATACATATACATATACATATACATTAATATTAAACATTAATTAAATACCTAATTGCATATATATAAATACATAAGTACTAATACATTAATTTAAGTTTATACTATATATATTAGGGATATACTAAAAGCATATACAAAATATATATTTTTATACATATATACAAATTATATATGTTGAAAGTATATTAAGTATATACAAAACATATATATATATACATCAATTAATACAATACCAATAATGCATATACTAAGTACGTATTTATAATTATATCAACAATATTAAATATATACATCTTAAACATTAATTAAATACGTAATATACATATACATTTATTAGTATATACATATACGTATACATTAAATACATATATACATTATACTACTTTATACATACACTAAAAATATACAATAACTTCATACTATACATTACTTTATATACTAAGGAGGGAAGAAGGAGAGGGAGAGGAGCTCACAGGGGGAGTTGGAGGCTTGCCGGGCCGGAGATGGGATGCAGCGGGGTCGCTCGACTGGGTGCTTCAGCGAGTATAGGAGGGCTCTGTTGCCGGAGATGTAAAGGAGATACGGTCGGGTGGATGCTCGGCCGTGGTGGATCTCAGGCGAGAGGTCGCTATGGTGGTGATAGGTGATAGATGGTGGTGGCTCGAGGGGATTTCAGGCCGAAGAGGGGATGATGACAGGGAGGATGAGGTGGAGCCGAGGGGAGGTTGAGAGAACTCGCCGGAGAATGTGGCTACGGGCCGAGGAAGAGTCGGGTGGATGCTCGGAGTTGGAGGAGGCCGGCGTCTCGGTTGGTCGGAGATGAGCAGCGGGAATCGATCGCTGCACAGCCGCCGTGGGGGAGGAGAGGGGAGAAGCTCAGACGCTCGGGTCGGCTGGCCGGACTGACAGCGAAAAAGCTCGCCGGAGGAGAAACTCGAACGGTGGCAGAGCAAGGAGACAGTGGTGGTGGAGCTGGTGCTAGGAGGAGGAGCAGTGGGGCTCCGCCGGCTGAGGGTGGTGGTTGCTCGAGCTGAAGGTGGATCCGGTGGAGAGGCCTGGTGGTGTGAGAGAGACAGGAAGGAGTTCGTGTCTCCGGTGGGTCGGCCGGAGTGACTACGGTGAGGAGGGGGTGTACAGTAGAGTGGATTATTCCCCCCCCCCCTTAAATAAATTCAAACTCTACAATGGAGAAGGGAAGAAAGGAAGAAGAAGAAGAGAAGAAGAAAAATAAAGAAGTGAAGAAATGGAGGAATGGAGGAGGCTACGGTTTGGAGAGATTGGGGCTAGTGAGGAGGTGTGCTTCCCTAGGTTTTTGGGGATTAGGGCTAGTGATAGGACATTAAATAGGGTGATGTGAGAGGGAATGAAGGGTGGTGATTGACCCATTGAATGGATGGCCAAGATTAAACATGAATGAATTTTTCATATGGAAATGAGGGTGTTGACTAGTCAATGTTGGGCTTCTCCATTTGGTTGAACCAATGGGACACCAATTACAAATTTGCAAATTAGCCCCCTTAAATTTGGGTATTTGCACAGATGCATAAAATGATGAAAATTGGGTGGGCGATTGGGTGTTTGGCGTTTTGCAGGGTGAGGGGGCGCCGTGTGTTTGGTACGGGCTTAATTAGCAGGGTATTGGAATTAAACGGGATTAACGGGATCAGATAAAATGGTATCCTTAATTTAATTAGAAATAAAATGCAAGTTGTGTTCAAAAATTAATTAGGAGTACATGGGGCCAAAATCAGGTCGGGTCATCAATAGCATTAATGGAGAAGACTCAGAACAGAATATTACCCTAATTTGGGTCGTATGAAAAATAGGTCAAGATTGCCTCCAATTTCGATTGGAACGCACAACGATACAAAATAGGAATTTATCCAGAAATTAAATAAACGTCCGCGACGATTTTTTTGCGGCTAAAATGAAGGTACAGATATCATAATTATGAGTTGCAAAAATATCAGAATGGAAGGCAGGCACGTCTAGGGCAATGTTATGAAATTTGTTGGAAGGCAAAAGTCAGGGTAGCGATCCAAATATCGAAGCAACGGCAGCGCGCAACAATTAAATAAATTACGGTAATTAAATACAACCTCCAATAAATTAATTCTAAAATAAAACAATTAAATACATAATCCCCATAATAATTCGGACAGGTGTTCGTCTAATGGCTTCTAGGTCGAGTCTACCAGCTCAGACATTAATGAACACTGAATATAATAATAAATTTAATTACCCATCTCACAAAATTAATTAATTTAAAATACACTTATCGAGAAATCATTTAATATAAATACCATAATACTAATAATTATAAAAAGTCAAAAATACCCCCATTTTCAGAATGTGGTGGTGACATGCTTGCCTAAACTTTCATAATACTTGAGGTACTCCGTCTCTTGTTACTAGGGTATCTCTTTCTATCTGATACTTGGTGCAACTCATCCTCTAACATTTGTTAATCATCTTAAAGTTCTCATCTGTACATTAGTATCACAATACATACGCAATTATCTTTTAGTCATTACAACACCATGATATCTCACAGGTATCCTTATACCCCTCGAACTATTCTTTGATACATACGACCTCTATAATCAAATTTAGCAATGTACTATACTTACTTCTATATATATATTGTCTTCCTCCTCTACTGCTTGGATCACTTGTACTATTACTTGTCATGCCCCAGTCCCAAAATACGTAGGACGAGGAACACGTAAGCATGCCAGCCGTATGTATATGGCAACTCTAATATATGGATACCATAATACACACGTACGCTGTAATATGAATAATAACTCACATATGGTATAAATATTGTCACAAGTCACAGGGCATAACTAGATCTCATCCATATAATCAAATAACCAATCAACTATATAACTGAATCAAGTATAAAATGCTTGATAAGAACAAGTAGTTGGGTGGAGACAAATCCACTACCAACTAGAACATAAGAGAAACCACATAAGAACATCTAATGAACAATGAGACTCGAAGAGAAGACCTCCTCGAAAGAGATAAGTAGCAAGTCCTAATCCGTGCTCCTGCAAATAGTCATGATCGTCTACACCTGGAAAGGGACCAAGTTCTCAGATGGACGTAACAAGATACATAGAAGTATGCCAATTTGAATACAGTAAACTTGCATAATAGGTAGAAAATATATAAGTACGCTGTACAAGACAATCTATATGAATGCATAACGAGGACAACTTTTTGACGTATGGGCATGGGTAGGCTACTCTATCTAATCTCACAACTCACACACACGTCTAGAATATCAAAAATCGATATACCTCAAGGGTAGCGACCAGAGCGACACCAGAAATTGACATACCTCGAGGGTAGCAACCAGCGCGACACACTACGGTAGTGCATGCTAGATACTACGGTTTACCAGAGTGGTTATAGCCCATACGCCTACTGATTGTCCTCCCCTCCCATGATACTATGTGTCAAGTGTGTGTCAACATATATAATATATAATTATGACTGAAAGGAAATACACATGCAATGAATATATAAAAATAAAATAAGCATGCAAAGTACTGTAAGTAATTTGGCAAGGTATCTTGCCTGGCAACTAAGCTGTAAAGTGTAAGCGTCCAGACGTCAGGTACAATGGATCAGAAACTATGACATCAGAATGAACATCCTCGGATGCTGAAATAAATATCACCAACATTCCCAGAATAAGCGAGATAGCTAGAAAACACTACCCTTTCGTCAAATTTGGACACGGGAACAAAACGATAATTTCGGGTCAAAGCGGGCTTCACATATGGGCCACTTTGCACCGAAAAGTGTGCCAGGGGTAGAGGTCTCTAAATAGGACAAATTATAGGTTAAAAAAAATTTAAACGTCAATACGAACTCAACGGTATGTCCAATTTTGGATTTCGGTGAGCCGAACACAAATTCGCCCTAAAAGTCAACCGTGGGGCCCGTAAATAGGCGGCTTGGTCAACTATCTTCGAATCGCGTAAAACTTGGGTCACAGGACCAGCGTTATACCACGAATCCAATGGAGCAAGTTTTGTCATATTTCGACGAGCGTACACAAAATGGTGCGATATTTTGCAAAAGTTGCGATATAGGGATATTTTACGGATACATGTTGATTCCGACGCGCACACATATCCAAATCAGTTTTTGCAAAAACTCACATGTCCAGATATACCATACACGACTTTTGGTGCAATTGGTACGCGACAAGGTGGTCCCGTTTGATGGGGCACACTCCGTATCACAATTTTTGAAGGTTTTAAGAACAACTTTTTTTAATGGGTTTTCAACCTAATTTAATTCTGTATATAACACCAAATAAAATAATATAATTAACAGGAAATGATCTCGGCTATATGGTCTTCACATAGCAAAAAGAAATTTTAGATTTGGATGTCTGTAGAGGAAGATATTGGTCCTTAAACATGGGTCCTCGCAATCATTTTTCTGAAGTTAAAGGACATGGTTTTTCTCCAACTTGGTCTCGATTTTTACCTAGGATTTAACGTTGTACGATGAAAACTAGTTAACAGAGTTAGAAGAGGGATATGTGGGGATCATACCGGCAAAGACTAATCCGAATTTGATCGAGCAAGGAGGCAAAAAACAGCGCGGGAAGGGAGGTTCGTCGCTATCTAAATCTGCGGATGTTAATCGTGATCGTGCGACGTATCTGCGGCCGTCCGATGGCGCTCCGGCGACGATGCGATGGTCCAGGCGGCGGTCGGCGCGGAGCTGGGATGTGGGATGATTAGGGTTAGGGTTTAGGGTTTGAGTCATTACATATATATATAGAGAGAGGGAGCGGGTGAGGGGGTTCCTGGGCCGCGCGGGGGTCTCGCAGGGGTTGGGTCACAGAGCTCATGGGAGGGGTTTTAGCTTAGGCTGTTATGTGGTTGTGGGGTTGGGGTGTTTAGCTTAAGGGCTTAGTTGGCTTTATGTTTAGAATTAGCTTAAGGGCTTGGGTTTGATTAGTTAAGGGATTTAGGATTATTAGTTTTTATTTTTCTTTTCTATTTCTTTTCTTTTTATTACTCTTTCTTTTTCTTTTCTTTATTATTATTATTATTATTATTATTATTATTATTATTATTATTATTATTATTATTATTATTATTACTATAAATATTATTATTATGCTATAATAATAATAATTATTATTATAGCTATTACTATTATTACTAACACATTTAATAACTATTTATTATTTACGTATATATTTGAGGTATATAAAAAATATTTGTACCTAAATTAAACTCTAAAAAATCTATTACTCTTCCACAGAGATCCCTAAAATAAAATAGTAGTTTTGTACAATAATTCTAAATAATTAATTTATTTAGGTAATTAAATCAATAATATATATTATCTAATTAACTAAGAAATAATATAAGTAAATTCCAAGATTAATTAATTAAATATAATATTTAAAAATATGGGGTTTTACATTCTATCCAACTTACAAAAATTTTATCCTCGAAATTGACACTAACCCATATTCATAATAAATTACTATAGCTATTACACTTCATTGCTATCTAGCAGTGCTTCCTAAAAAGTCATAGTCAGCCATTCTAATACTTTTCTCATTTATTATCCATACTCTATTCTATCATCCTCTAACTCGTCTATGCTACCCAACTTACAAGAGTTCTACTAGTAGTCACAGTCTTTTGAAGTATTGTCTAGGTTGCAAGGTGAGTTTATTCATTGGGTCAAAAAATTTGGGATACTTATCTGGAATCTCATATCCATGATTTTTCTTTATAACCATCAAGTATCGTAGTCTAATACTGCTATGCCACCTGACCAGTATGTCTGTAAATACTTTGACTACTCTACTATAATGGTCTAGCTGCAGATGTCGCTACTTCGTCAGCGATTTGTCATAGTCATCAGTTCGTAACAAGTGCCTTCAACTCTTTCCTAAGCTTAGTCTAAGTTTTAGGGCAACAGTTAAGGTCTTGACTAACTTTATAAAACTATTTGAAGTATGAACTATTTCAGCTATCCAACTAATTCCTATTAGACTAAGGGATGCTATTCATGGTTTAAAAAATAATAATAGGATACATATATTGCTATAGTGCATATATATAAGGGTTATTATTATGAACTCATCTCTTAGTTATTAATCATTACTAACCCATTTATGTTTTAACTAATCAAAATAAGGGTGAGGTTGAAGTAAATCAATAATTTATGATGGCACGAAAAGATACAACTACGATAGGAATAATTTAGCGTAAAATAAGGAATGGATACGGAAGAGAAGGTGAGCAACCCAAGGGGACGGGATGGTGATAGGAAAGAGAATACTACTACTGCTACATGTGTCATCCATTAGCATCGTGGATATGTCATCTAGCTAAAATATCAACATATCCTCAAAAAATTTAACACTAAATATATTACATTGTGATATGCCCTTAATTACAAAAGATAGTCACCAAGTAATATGATTGGCCTATGGGGTATATCTGGTAGTCTCCGTGTATCAAACTTATACCAAGCACGAGCGTTCGTCTTTCCGGAATAGGGGAAGACGAAAATAATAATAATAAAGAATTCAATAAGGAGGTGATAGAATACAAGTACGGGGTTCAAGGTGATTAAAGAATTCAAAAGGGAGTTGTCAAGGCAGTTGTGGATTGAAATCTTATTTTGGTAAATTCCTATTTGCATGTTCACATCAGAACGGTTATGTACCTGACATGATATACTCTAACATATCTAAAGGACAAGTATATTCGTCTAACAAGATGAGTCAACTATATCTCAATCCACGTAAAGTAGTTATGCGAAGGGCGAACCAAGTGCATTAAGGTTGATCAGACCATAATACACTGACTCTGATTTAGACAATGTATTAATGTGGGCCTCCAATAATACATATGTCATGAACAAGCTCGATAAAAGAATAAGCTTGCAAAACTAGGCTATAATAGCAGCATAAGTCGAGGAAGTTGGTGACCTGATGACAGGGGAGCCGGCGACCGAAGTCCCGGTGAACGGCGGCCGTAACTATAACGGTCCTAAGGTAGCGAAATTCTTTGTCAGGTAAGTTCCGACCCGTACGAAAGGCATAACGATCTGGGCACTATCTCGGAGAGAGGCTCGGTGAAATAGACATGTACAGAAAATATAGGTACGCTGGATTATGATGAGGGAAGGTACAAATAATTTAAGTTCACCAAGAAAACCGGTATTGTGCCTTTACTGTTGTCATACTAACTCCTTGTATAAGTCTATAGTCGACCAAATGGGGGTATGGGCCTATAAGTTCTACAGTCTAGATAAACACTATCTTCTTATGCAAGCCTATAGTTGGTGTCATTCAGTTACACTTTATTAATGGGGCAAAAGGACTATGTGTTACTAGGTTATGAGGCATACTAAACTAATAGTGTTATTGAACAACAGAGTGTATATACCTAGTACAAGTCATCTTTCTAACTCCTATCAAGCACGAAAGAAAAGATAAGATTGACGTTGTGAAAGAATCAAGCAAGATGCAATACAAACAATCAAATAAGAATGCAAAATAAAATCAAGGGCGGTGATTAAATAAGTGGATGAGATCATATACTTTAATCCTATGCGCAGGCTTGCTCGGTACAGTAACATAACCAAGACAATATGCTCTCGACCTGCATGGGCCAACACAAAAATATGTCACATCCCAGTCCCAAAATACGTAGGACGAGGAACACGTAAGCATGTCAGCCGTATGTATATGGCAACTCTAATATATGGATACCATAATACACACGTACGTTGTAATATGAATAATAACTTACATGTGGTATAAATATTGTCACAAGTCACAGGGCATAACTAGATCTCATCCACATAATCAAATAACCAATCAACTATATAATTGAATCAAGTATAAAATGCTTGATAAGAACAAGTAGTTGGGTGGAGACAAATCTACTACCAACTAGAACATAAGAGAAACCACATAAGAACATTTAATGAACAATAAGACTCGAAGAGAAGACCTCCTCGAAAGAGATAAGTAGCAAGTCCTGATCCGTGCTCCTGCGAATAGTCATGATCGTCTACACCTGGAAAGGGACCAGGTCCTCAGAGGGACGTAACAAGATACATAGAAGCATGCCAATTTGAATACAGTAAACATGCATAATAGGTAGAAAATATATAAGTACGTTACAAGACCATTTATATGAATGCATAATGAGGACAACTTTTTGACGTATGGGCATGAGTAGGCTACTCTATCTAATCTCACAACTCACACATACGTCTAGAATATCAGAAATCGACATACCTCAAGGGTAGCGACCAGCGTGACACCAGAAATCGACATACCTCGAGGGTAGCGACCAGCGTGACACACTACCGTAGTGCGTGCTAGATACTACGGTTTACCAGAGTGGTTATAGCCCATACGTCTACTGATTGTCCTCCCCTCCCATGATACTATGTGTCAAGTGTGTGTCAATATATATAATATATAATTATGACTGAAAGGAAATACACATGCAATGAATATATAAAAATATAATAAGCATGCAAAGTACTGTAAGCAATTTGGTAAGGTATATTGCCTGGCAATTAAGCTGCAAAGTGTAAGCGTCCAGACGTCAGGTACAATGGATCAGAAACTATGGCATCAGAATGAACGTACCCGGATACTGAAATAAATATCACCAACGTTCACATAATAAGCGAGATAGCTAGAAAATACTACCCTTTCATCAAATTTGGACAAAGGGACAAAACGGTAATTTTGGGTCAAAGCGGGCTCCACATATGAACCACTTTGCACCGAAAAGCGTGTCAGGGGTAGAGGTCTCTAAATGGGATAAATTATATGTCAAACAAATTCTAAACGTTAATAAGAACTCAACGGTATATCCAATTTTGGATTCCGGTGAGCCGAACACAAATTTGCCCTAAAAGTCAACCGTAGGGCCCGCAAATAGGCAACTTGGTCAACTGTCTCAGAATCGCATGAAACTTGGGTCACAGGACTAGCGTGATACCACGAATCCAATGGCACAAGTTTCGTCGCATTCCGACGAGCGTACACAAAATGGTACGATATTTTGCAAAATTTACGATACGAGGACTTTTTACGGATACATGTTGATTCCGACGCGCACACACGTCCAAATCAGTTTCTGCAAAAACCCACACATCCAAATATACCATACGCATCTTTTGGTTCAATTGGTATGCGATGAGGTGGTCCCGTTTGACGGGACGCACTCCATATCATAATTTTTAAAGGTTTTAAGAACAAGTTTTTTATGGGTTTTCAACCTAATTTAATTCTGCATATAATACCAAATAAAATAATATAATTAACAGAAAATAATCTCGGTTATATGGTCTTCACATAGCAAAAAAGAAATTTTAGATTTGGATGTCTATGGAGGAAGATATTGGTCCTTACACATGGGTCCTCGCAATCAATTTTCTAAAGTTAAAGGATGTGGTTTTTCTCCAACTTGGTCTCGATTTTTACCTAGGGTTTAATGCTGTACTATGGAAACTAGTTAACAGAGTTAGAAAAGGGATAGGTGGGAATCATACCGGCAAAGACGAATCTGAATTTGATCGAGCGAGGAGGCAAAAAATAGCGTGGGAATGGAGGTTCGTCGTTGTCTAAATCTGCGGATGTTAACCGCGATCGCGCGGCGTGTCTGCGGTCGGCCGACGGCGCTCCGGCAGGGACGCGGTGGTCCATGCGGTGGTCAACGCGAAGCTGGGGTGTGGGATGATTAGGGTTAGGGTTTGAGTCATTATATATATATATAGAGAGAGAGAGAGAGAGAGGGAGCGGGTGAGGGGGTTCCTGGGCCGCGCGGGGGTCTCGTAGGGGATTGGGTCACAAAGCTCATGGGAGGGGTTTTAGCTTAGGCTGTTGTATGGCTGTGGGGTTGGGGTGTTTAGCTTAAGGGCTTAGTTGGCTTTAGGTTTAGAATTAGCTTAAGGGCTTGGGTTTGATTAGTTAAGGGATTTAGGATTATTAGTTTTTCTTTTCTTTTTCTTTTTCTTTTCTATTTCTTTTCTATTTCTTTTCTTTTTATTACTCTTTTTTTTTCTTTATTATTTTTATTATTACTATAAATATTATTATTATTATCACTATTATTATTATTAAAATTATAACTATTACTATTATTACTAACACATTTAATAACTATTTATTATTTATGTATATATTTGAGGTATATAAAAACATATTTGTACCTAAATTAAACTCTAAAAAATATATTACTCTTCTACAGAGATCCCTAAAATAAAATATTAGTTTTGTACAATAATTCTAAATGATTAATTTATCTAGGTAATTAAATCAATAATATATATTATCTAATTAACTACGAAATAATATAAGTAAATTCCAAGATTAATTAATTAAATATAATATTTAAAAATATGGGGTTTTATATTACTCCCAAATATTTTTCTATCCATATTAACTGATACACCAATCTAATGTCATTACACAAGGTACTTACTGTTACTAGCACATTACTCAACTAATCCCTGATATAGAAACACTAGCACTCTTGATATAGTAACACTAGCTTCCTAACTATACAACATATATCCTTAAGGTTCTAGGACACTAGCTTCATTATTAGATCACCTCATCATACTCACTAGAAATCATGATCACTTGCATCCAATGCACTAGTTATTAACTTCTATAATACACACGTTTCACTTCACTCTCAAAGGCAGACATATGGTTTATATCTCTATTGATGTGCATGTATCTCTCCTCAAACCTTACAGACGGATACACAAATCAGTGATGCACTACATATCTTCCATGACTAATCTTAATATTTCTCAACCCATGACATAATATTAACACTCCAGCTTCCACTTTCTGATCTCATAAACTTCCACACTAATACTTATCATCCACTATGCATCCTGTACACAATTTCTAGACACTCTTCCACCTATTGCTTCCAACACATCACTAGCCTCAATATCAGGTGATATACCCATCACTAGTGATATACTGGTACACTCACATCAACCTGTATCACAAGTCCTACTACTTTAGCATAATGTATTATTATTCTCTCACACTCTCCCATACACTTATGGGTACCCTTCTACTATGGCACACTCACTAATACCTTTGATGCATATACATTTCTCTACTCTTGACACACCCAAGTATCAACCACCCAATTGTATATCATGCTCTATTTATTTTCAGCATAATTTCCTTGATACTTAATTGTTTACATGGCTCACCCAACTATATGAATTCATGACTATCCAGAACTAGTATGCTGACTCTGATACTAACTCGTGGAACCACAACTGATACTCTCTACTCTTCCTTCTGCCTATATTAACCATACTATCTATAATGACACATAACATAGAACTATTGCTATAAGGTACTACGCTATGGGTTATCTCTAGATTGATGCATATTGCTCACATGCCCAACCAAGAACCACTTACAGACTCACAAGCCATACTCCCAACAGTCAACATTGATACTTAAAACACAGACCTAATTGTAATTCACCAATTATCACACTAACAAGAATCTCTATAAGGAACTGGACTAAAGAACTGAAGGTATCTCTACTGCTAAGCTAAAGAATGATGGAACAAAGTCCTATAATAAAAGGAATAGAAAAGTTTTGAGATGATACTTTAAGAACCAATTTAAGATACAATCTGATAATCATACACGTCTGTCCAAAATTATGACACTCAGAATCCTCGCCATGCCAGTAAGCATAGCTACGATAAACGATAGATCTCATAACTTAGGTAGGCACCTCTATAATCATGTCATCTAGAATCCTCGTTGTGCCAACTAGTATAGCTGCAAAAAATTCTAAATTTTATAACTAAGATATGTACATCCGAAGTCAGGTCCCTACGTTTTTGCTACTCTAACTAATATGGCTGCGATAAACTATATGCTCCATAACCAAAACAGACGTTTCACCTTTCTTACTATCCTCATATGTCATCAGATGATACCATAATTTAGTCCGTAAAATTTCTCTTGATATGAAATCAAAACTCAACAACGACACCAAGAATTTAAATTCGATAACCGATCACCAAGAATCAAAATAACAATAAGTGGGAGCGGACAAAAAATAAGGGAGATATTTGAAATGAGAATTGTAATAAGATTCTCAAGGGTCGTCCCAGAAATCTCTCAAGAAATTTGTGATTGAGTATCCTCTCATCCTAATATCTTATATCCTATAGCTTATATCTCATATCCTATCGCAGGCTCGCAGTAGTACAACTAAGTTGTCGCACTACCACGATATCGCACAACTTATGAAGCCTGACCTGCATAGGCCATCACTAAAAATGTGTCACGACCCGCACCCAGTGTAGGGATGCAAGTAGGGAACAACACCCAGCCTACACCGCAGCATCGACGGTAGAACGTTGTCTTGGTCAACTATACTATCTAAATATCTCACAATAATATAAAATCTGTCAACAATATCTCACACAAAACTCAATCACAATTCTAAAGCATGAGAAGATATGAAGGAAATCTAACTATACATTCAAAATATATATTATCAACAATAGAAACAATATCCAATCTCATACCATATGCCGTAAATAAATCTGGTACCAAAAATGCTAAAGAAACTAACTATAAAAAACTAGTGATCCAGATAAACCTTCCGACAATCACTCCAGAACTAGTGGGTCCAAGTCTGTACCATCTATAAGTCGAAGTCCATAGTATGTCGGACACCAATCTCTCGGATCCTCTAAAAAATATTTTCAGTCAGGAATGGAGCAAAGTACATCTCTAACAGCAATTCTAATCAATGATATAAACTATGTAACAATAAATAGATGTGAATAAACAAGATGCAATAATAGATACAAGAGATATACAATAAAGAAAATACTATAAATAAATACGAGAATGAACGATATGACAACGAACAAGAATAGCAATGATTAAGTGTGTGAGTACTAGCTTTAACATGTGATCGGCTTGGAAACTTGCACAAGAAAACTTGCACAGGAATAATGGCCTGGTTAGTCATACGTCCGGTGTATGACCAACACTCACAGGAAAACAAGACTTGCATAAGAAGGGTATGATCACATATCTACACTAAAATACTCTCCAATTCCGAATGGTATAGTGGATCCAACCATGGTACGCTATGGCACGAGATTCTCCAAGAAGATAGTGACTCTTCCCGAGAATCAGTGTCTGTACATGTACAGGATAATCAATGAAACAAGGCTTGCACAAGATACACCATATACCAAGGAATAATATCTCATGACGAGATACGGATATACCAATACGCGTAACCATCGTGTCAAGAAAATATTGATATCTACACTAGATACAATGAACATAGAGGATATCATAAATGATAAACTATCAGAGAATATGGTCGCCTGAAGTCCGGTGAATAGTCTCACAGATGTCTGATACGGTGCCTCGAAGACCTAGATATGGAATATAACATCAATGCAAGTTTCTGGAAAGAAATAAGTTAAACTAGTCACATCTAAGTCAAAGAGCCATTTCTAAGTCAAAACAGTCAAACTAGGTCAACTCTAAGTTAAATCGGTCAAACTTGGTCAAACTACATATTTCTAGGTTGCATGAGTCTATCTCAATGATATTGGGTTCATACACTATGAATCTAGGTCATACAAGCTACGTTTTATGATACTAAGATAGCGTATCTCAGGATACGCAAACAAGAGATAAATATCACACATATGTACATATCAAACAATATTAAATATATAAATCCTAATTATAAATATTAAATGGATACCTTTGTTTTGAACCAACTCGGTATCACACTACTAACCCCAATCTTGATACCCAAACCTAATGCCTTGGGTATCCTCAAATACCTTGATACTTACCTTGGTATCTCAAGGTAATTGCCAAAACTTCATATATGTACTAACTACCCACTAATAACTATATGCGAACAACCTACTACTAAAAATATAGTATATTAATATATAAATACCAATTATGAATTTTATATATATATATATATATTATTTATAAATAATATATAAATATATATATACCCGTAAAACTATCGCCAAAACCGCTGCTGCCGTCGCTAATTGCTGCTGATATTGCTGCTAATACTGCTGTTGTTGCTACGGTTACTATTGCTGTCGCTAATGCTGCTGCTGCTGTCGCTGAAAGCCACTACTGCTGTTGTTGTATGCGTTGTTGTTGCTAATGCGCTGCTCCTGTTGCTGAAATGTTGTTCCTGTTGTCGCTAAAAGCGTTGCCCCCCTCTCTCACTCTCATGCACCAAAACATATACAAATATATATACTAATATATATACTAACTACATATATTTATATATATACACATGCTCATCTATATATATATGTATATACATCTCTACAATAATACATATAGTATAACATACATATATTTTAGTATCATATACATATTTACTCATAACATCACATATACGTACACGTATATATATATATATATATATATATATATATATATATATATATATATATATATATATATATATATATATATATATATATATATAACAGATATACTTATACATATCACTTATATAAATACACTACTATATATATATATACACTACTATAATTAATAGTAGTGTATATATATATATAGTAGTGTATTTATATAAGTGATATGTATAAGTATATATGTTATATATATATATATATATATATATATATATATATATATATATATATATATATATATATATACATATTATAAAGACTAAGAACAATGGAATTAGATCTAGAAATAAAATGCACAACACATGGAGTGTATCGCACCCGTATCATACTAGATCAAGGATATGCTTGCGACACGAGTCCACCATACATCCAAACGTACTCTAAAGGACACGAGCAAGCCTAATATATTATTTATGAATAATACAAAGAGTCAAACACAAATCTACGTGTCCGTGTCAAAATGTGACATGCTGTCACGCCCAAGTCCCAAACTACGTAGGACTAGGAACACGTAAGCATGTCAGCCGTATGTATATGGCAGCTCCATAATACATACGCATCTTTTGATGTAATTGGTACGCGACGGGGCGGACCCGTTTGGCGGGACGCACTCCGTATCACAAGTTTTTAGAAGTTGGAAAAACAGGTTTTCATGATTTTTAATCCGATTTAATTCAGCATTCAGCAACAAATAAAATATTGTAATTGACAAAAATTAATCTCGGTTAGGTGGTATTCGCATAACAAGAAGAAAAACTAAGTTCGGATCTCTGTGGTGGGAGATACAAGTCCTTAAACATTGATGGTTACGACAGTTTTTCTGGAATTAAAAGTTGTCATTTTTCTCCAACTTGGTCTCGATTTTCACCTAGGGTTACGCGCTGTTCGATGGAAACTAATACACAGAGTTGGGACAGGGATAAGTCATGAACATATCGGTGAAGACGGGATCGAATTTGGTTGAGCGAGGAGGCAGAAAACGGCGAGTGAAGGAGGGTACATCACTGTCTAAATCTACGCGAGGATCTCGCGGTGACGCGGACGTGCGGCTGCGACGATGGCCGGCGGCGGCGCTAGCGGTGCGCGGTGGCTGGGCTGCGGCGTGGTGGCGATTAGGTTAGGGTTAGGGTATAGGTCAATATATATATATATATATATAGAGAGAGAGTGAGAGAGAGAGGGAAACCGCGGGGGTGGGGGGTGGGGGGCGCTGTGTATTCCGCGCGGGGGTCTCGGTTACAGCGGGGGGGGGGGGGAGGGTTATACAGCGGGTTTGGGTTTAGTTGCTGGGGCGGGTAGGGTTTAGATAGTTAAGGGTATTTTCTTTTCTTTCTTTTCTTTTCTTTTCTTTTCTATTCTTTTTCTTTTTTCTATTTCTTTTCTGTTTCTTTTTGTTTTTATTATTTATTACCATAATTATTATTAAGAATATTATTAACTATATATTATTATTATTGCTACTATTATTAATATTACTAACACTTATTATTATTATTATTACACTATTTTTTATTATTATTATTATTATTATTATTATTATTATTATTATTATTATTACAATACTATTTATTTATTATTATTACTATTTATTATTAACTCTAATAACTATATATTACTTACATATATATTTAAGGTATATATAAAAATACTTTTGTACCCAAATAAATTCTTAAAAAAATCTATTCCTCTTCTGTAAATATTCCTAAAATAAAAAAATAGGACTTTGTACAATAATTCTAAATGATTAATAATCTAGGTAATTAAATCAATAATATATATTATCTAATTAACTATAAAATAATATAAATAAATTAAATAACTAATTAATTAAATAATATTTGAAAATATGGGGTTTTACATTCTACCCAACTTACAAAAATTTTGTCCTCGAAATTGACACTAACCCATATTCATAATAAATCACTATAGCTATTACACTTCATTGCTATCTAGTAGTGCTTCCTAAAAGTCATGGTCACACATTCTAACACTTCCTCATTTATTGTCTATACTCTATTCTATCATACTTTAACTCGTCTATACTACCCAACTTACAAGAACTCTACTAGTAGTCAAAGTCTCTTGAGGCTATTGTCTAGTTTGTAGGACTAATTTATTTATTGGGTCGAGTATTCTTGGGATACTCGTCTGGAATCTCATAACTATAATTTTTCTTTATAACCGTCAAGTATCATAGTCTAATACTGCCATGCCACCTGACCAGTATGTCTGCAAATACTTCGACTACTCTACTATAACGGTCTAGTTGCAACTGTCGCTACTTCGCCCGTAATTTGTCATAGTCATCAGTTTGTAACAAGTGCCTTCAACTCTTTCTTAAGCTTAGTCTAAGTCTTTGGGCAACAGTTAAGGTCTTGACTAACTTATAAAACTATTAGAAGTGTAAACTAATTCAACAATCCAACTAATTCCTAATAGACTAAGGAATGCTATACATAATTTTTTTAAATAATAAGAGGATACAGATATTTGTTATAGTGCATATACATAAGGGTTATCATTATGTACTCATCTTTTAGTTATTAATCATTTACTAAACCATTGACATTTTTAACTAACAAAATAAGGGTGAGGTTGAAGTAATTCAAACAATTCATAATAGCACGAAATGATACGACTATGATAGGAAGAGTTAAGCACGAGATAAGGAATGGATATAGAAGAGAAGATGAGCCACCCCAAGGGGCGAGATGGTGATAGGGAAAGAGTACTACTACTACTTGCGTCATCTATTAGCATTGCTTGTATGCCATATGGTTAGAATATCCACATATCCTCATAACTGCTAAACTACTATATTTATAATTCTACGTCTACTATGCACCTAAGATCTTGTGTCACAATAGGGTCATGAGTATGCAATGACAAACATAACTAAAGGTCGTACCTGTATCTACGACTTTCTATGCTTGCGCACCCTTATTTGTTATCATGAGTGCTTGGCCTATGGTATATCTAGTACTCTCCGTGTATCAAACTTATACTAAGCACGAACGTTCGTCTTTCCGAAATAGGGGAAGACGAAAAACAACAATAAAGAATTCAAGGAGGAGGTGATAGAATGCAAGTACGGAATTCAAAGGGATTAGAGAATTTGAAAGGGAGTTGCCAAGACAGTTGTGGATTAAAACCTTATTTTGGTAAATTTCTATTCGCATGTTCACATCAGAACAGTTATATACCTGACATGATATGCTCTGACCAGTCTAGAGGGCAAGTATATTCGTCTAACAAGTTGAGTCAACTATATCTCAATCCACGTAAAGTAGTGATACAAAGATTGAACCAAGCGCACTACGGTTGATCAGACCATAATACACTGATTCCGATTTAGACAATATATTAGTGTGGGCCCCCAATAATACATATGTCATGAACAAGCTCAATAAAAGAATAAGCTTGCAAAACTAGGCTATAATAGCAGCATAAGTCGAAGTAGTATAAAAAATATGAGTACGCTTGATTATGATGGAGGAAGGTACAGAATAATTTAAGTTCATCAAGAAGACTGGTATTGTGTCTCTACAGTTACCATACTAATTTCTTGTCTAAGTCTAAAGTCAACCAATTGGGTGTATGGGCCTCTAAGTTCTACAGTCTAGATAAACACTAAAGTTCTATAGTCTAGATAAACACTATCTTCTTATGCAAGCCTATAGTTGGTGTCATTTATTTATATTTCATTAATTTGTCAGAAGGACTATGTAATACTAGGTTATGAGGCATACTACCAAACTTACAAAGATTTAACTAATAGTGTTATTGAATACTATAGTGTATATACCTAGTACAAGTCATCTTCCTAACCCCTATCAAGTACGAAAGAAAGATAAGATTGACGTTGAGAAGGGATCAAGCAAGATGCAATGCAAGCAATCAAATAAGAATGCGGAACTAAATCAAGGGAGGTGATAATTAAGTGGATGAGATCCTATATTCTAATCATATGCGCAGGCTTGCTAGGTACAGTGACGTAACCGAGACAATATGCTCTCGACCTGCATGGGCCACCACAAAAATATGTCACGTCCCAGTCCCAAACTACGTAGGACTAGGAACACGTAAGCATGTCAGCCGTATGTATATGGCATCTCCAATATATGGATGCCATAATACATACGTACGCTATAATATGAATATTAACTCGCATGTGGTATATATATAGTCACAAGTCACAGAAATACTAATCTCATCCACACAATAAGTCATAAAGAAGAAATAACTAAATTAGAATAATGAGTCTGAATAATCCAAAACTAATAGTCGGGTGGAGACAAATCCACTACCAATGACTATATCAATACTAAAATAAGGAAGAAGGGTAAATCTCCAATATAAATAAGATGATAATGTAAAGGTATCAGCGAAGTGATCCATCGCTAGAGATAATCAAGGATGCTCAAAAGGTAAGACCTCCTCGGAAGAGATAAGTGGTAAGTCTTGATCCGTGCTCCTGCGAATAGTCATGAACATCTACACCTAGAAAGGGACCAGGTCCTCAGAGGGACGTAACAAGATAGATAGAAGCATGCCAATTGAATACAGTAAACATGCATAATGTTTGAAAATATATAAGTACGCTGTATAAGACAATCTATATAAATGCAAATGAGGACAACTTTTCGACGTATGGGCATGGGTATGATACTCTATCTAATCTCACAACTCACGCACACGTCAGGAACATCATCAGCCGACATACCGCGGGGGTAGCGACCATCGTGACACCATCAGTCGACATACCATGGGGGTAGCAACTATCGGACATGACTACCATAGTGCATGCTAGTTATTACGGTTTACCAGAGTGGTTATAGCCCATACGCCTACTGATTGTCCTCCCCTCCCATGATACTGTGTGTCAAGTGTGTGTCAACATATATATCTATAACATATACATATGACTAAAAGAAAATACACATGCAATGAATATACATAAATATAATAAGCATGTAAAGTACTGTAAGCAATTTGGCAAGGTATCTTGCCTTGTAAGAAAGCTGCAAAGTGTAACGTCCAGGAGTCAAGCACACAGGATCAGAAACTACGGCCTCAGAATGAACATCTCTGACTGGTGAAATAAATATCACCAACGTTCCCAGAATAAGCGAGATAGCTAGAAAATACTATCCTTTCGTCCAATTTTGATACAGGGGTAAAACGGTAATTTTGGGTCAAAGCGGGGTCTACATGTGGCCAACTTTGCACCAAAAAGTGTGCCAAGGGTAAAGGTCTCTAAAAGGGACAAATTATAGGTCAAACCAATTATAAACGTCAATACGAACTCAACGGTACATCCAATTTTGGATTTCGGTGAGCCGAACACAAATGCGCCCAAAAAGTCAACCGTGGGGCCCGCAAATAGGTGGTTTGGTCAACTATCTCATAATCACGTGAAACTTTGGTCACAGGACCAGCGTGATACCACAAATCTAATGGTACAAGTTTCGTCGTATTCTGACGATCGTACATCAAATGGTGCAGTGTTTTACAAAAGTTGCGATACAAGGCCTTTTTACGGATATAGAGTGATTCTGACGCGCGCACACATCTAAATCAGTTTCCGCGAGAGCCCATAATCTGGATATACCATACGTGCCTTTCGGTGCAATTGGTACGCGATGGGGCAGTCCCGTTTGGCGGGGCGCGCTCCGTATCACAAGTTTTTAGAAGTTGAAAAAACAGGTTTTCGTGAGTTTTAATCCGATTTAATTCAGCATTTAGCAACAAATAAAATATTATAATTGACATGAATTAATCTCGGTTAGGTGGTCTTCGCATAGCAAGAAGAAAACTAAGTTCGTATCTCTGTGATGGAAGATACGAGTCCTTAAACATTGATGGTTACAACAGTTTTTCTGGAATTAAAAGTTATCATTTTTCTCCAACTTGGTCTCGGTTTTCACCTAGGGTTACGCATTGTTCGATGGAAACTAATACATAGAGTTGGGAGAGGGATAAGTCATGAACATACCGGTGAAGACGGGATCAAATTTGGTTGAGCGAGGAGGCAGAAAACGGCGAGTGAAGGAGGGCATGTCACTGTCTAAAAATTTGCACGAGGATCTCGCGGTGACGCGGACATGCGGCTGCGGCGATGCCCGGCGGCGGCGTTGGCGGTGCGCGGTGGCTGGGCTGCGGCATGGTGGCGATTAGGTTAGGGTTGGGGTATAGGTCAATATATATATATATATATATATATATATATATATATATATATATATATATATATATATATATATATATATATATATATATATATATAGAGAGAGAGAGAGAGAGAGAGAGAGAGAGAGGGAAACCGCGGGGGGGGGGGGGGGGGGGGGGTCTGTGTATTCCGCGCGGGGGTCTCGGTTACAGCGGAGGGGGGGGGGGGTTATACAACGGGTTTGGGTTTGGGTTTAGTTGTTGGGGCGGGTAGGGTTTAGGTTGTTAAGGGTATTTTCTTTTCGTTCTTTTCTTTTCTTTTCTTTTCTTTTCTATTCTATTTCTTTTTGTTTTTATTATTTATTACCATAATTATTATTAAGAATATTATTATTATTGCTACTATTATTAATATTACTAACACTTATTATTATTATTACACTATTTATTATTATTATTATTATAATACTATTTATTTATTATTATTACTATTTACTATTAACTCTAATAACTATATATTACTTACATATATATTTAAGGTATATATAAAAATACATTTGTACCCAAATAAATTCTTAAAAAATCTATCCCTCTTCTGCAAATATTCCTAAAATAAAAAAATAGGACTTTGTACAATAATTCTAAATGATTAATTATCTAGGTAATTAAATCAATAATATATATTATCTAATTAACTACAAAATAATATAAATAAATTAAATAACTAATTAATTAAATAATATTTAAAAATATGGGGACTAAACACATGCACAAAGTTCCATATCGGAGTAAAAAACTCCCAAATCAACAAGTATCACCAAATTATTTGGATACGACCTACATGTACCTAATTGTGGACACGACACTAGCCCCAAACACACAAGCACATGCCAAATTGATCTATAGGACCAATTGACACACATGTCAATCTCGAAATTCCTCCAAAATTGACACAAAAAAGTACCATAACTTTCTCAATATGCCTCCTATGAACACAAAACCAAATCCTATGGGTAACCTATACATATAGGTTGATTTCTCATGTTAAATCTCAGATTTAGAACCTAAATTAAGGAGAAAACTGAATTATACCTATTGGGAGATGGATTCCCAATGAAACCTCCAAAATTAATAAAATGAGCCTTCAACTTGTAGATCTTTGCTCCTCTTTGTAGATCCATGCTTTCTTCTTGTAGATCCTTGCTCTACTAGTCTTCAATGGTAATTTGGGAAGGAATTGGGTGAAAATTTGGTAGGAATTTGATGGAATTTGGTTGAAAGAAATTCTAGATCTAGATTTGGAATAAAAAATAAAGAGAGAAAGTTTTCATCCCCTTTATATAGGCCTCACTTGCCCCCTCCCTCAAGCTACTATGTAAAGTTTAAAATACCCCTTGGGGCCTCTCATGAAAAAATTAATTAAGCAGGAAAGATTCTAGTCTAATGGGTTTAACATAATTAATCATCCTCCTAATGATTGGGCTTCTAATTATTGGGCTCAATTCTAACTAGAATTAAATGTTGGTCCATGAGTCTAAACTAAACTAGTTAGGTCCACTAACACAAGTCCAAAAATAAATCTAACATGCTAACAATAAATAAATAATACAATAAATAAATATTCAACATGCACAATATTTAATTAATTATCAAATGACTAAAATACCCTTTCCTATGTACATGTTCGTCTGGATAACCTGGATGGTCTGTAAGGCATGTGGCTGTAAGGAATCTCAAACTGCATGTGTTAGTAACTAGGACTATGATAACCCTAGTTGGTTAATGATAGCAAGCCGTATGTCATTATTGGCCGTGATTGCTTGATTTCCAGTCTAGTCACGTCATGTTTTATTTTCAACAATTGATCCTGAGAACAATAATTGAAGCCTGACTCCAGATATCCATGTTTAATACTCTAGAGCATGTTTAATTTTATTTTTTAAGTGATGCACTTATTTAAATGTTCCTTATACTATTTCTTACTAATTTGTCTGCATGCTGGTTTTAGTTCCTAAGTTTGGCTCTCTTGTGGTACTTGCTGTTTTGGGGTCTGACCCCACTAGTTTTGTATAGCCAGATTTTGGAGTAGAACTGCAGGATCTCCTGTATCTCTCGGCTCAAGATGGTGAACATCAGGAGCACCCGGGGACATGAGTGGGTTTCTTCTTCATCACTCACTTGATCTTGTACATTATTCTTTTGAGGCATTTAGCCACCGAATACGTGTTTAGCTCGTATTTTGGTACTTGACATTCTAGCTTGCGGGCCTACATGTAAAGCATATTCTAGACTATAGCTAGAGCTGATCATGTAACATGGTACTCTTGCTAGTTCTTCATTTTATAACTAGCTTCATGATCATATGTGTATATATAGTTTGGGATGCCTTACTATTATATGTTTGGTGATTATACATCATGTAACTTGTTACTTGCTTGAGATTGAGACACGTAGGATTCTTGACCCATGATTGCCTGATGGATTGTAGAGTAAACCCTCATATGTCTAGACAGCCGTGATCGTATCTCGGGATATAGAGTACTCTGGTATACATAGCTGGCTTTGTCTGCCTTCGCTCTCCAGTATTATGGTTCTGGGGCATGACACGGTTAAATGGTGGCCTATACAGGTATAAAAATTCAGAAGTGTGGGAGTTTTTCTGATGTTTAGATGTCTCAATCATGCTACTCCTTGATCTCCTCTAGTACCGAATTTATATTCCTGAAATCTTGATTCTACATCTACTTTGATCCTCGATCAATCATGTCCGTTCCTTTGATAATTTTGTGTCCTTTATCTTTCAGGAACATTGTTCCTGGTCCTTCTGATCATCCAGTCCGAGTTCCTCCAGTATCAGGACAACATCCAGATGCCCAGCAAACCTTGAGGTTCAGCCTCTGCATTCCAGGGCCGGATCCAGAATAGCTCAAAATGAGGAACCTCAGATCCAACAAGTACCTCCCATGCAACCACTACCTGATGCAGGAGGGGACAACAACGTGCTTATTGGTATCCTTCGAGAATTATTGACATCTCAAGGACGTTAAGAGGACGTACTCATTCAGTCAGTACAAGGGGCTTTGGAAAGAGGCGGACCTCGTGCCAACAACTCGGCAAGCAACTTCAAGCGCCTCCAACCCTCGTATTTCTATGGTACCGAGGATGCTATTGCATCAGATGTCACGCCCTGCTTGGCTCCAGGAGACTAAAGCTATCATAGAGGCAGCAGAAGTGTCTGCTAGAGAGCAAGTGTCAGTTCGACTGCAGTTGCTAGACTTGGCCCGAGACTAGTGGGCATCACAGATGATTTCACTAACAGTACCCGTCCCTTGGGCTGTCTTCAGTGAAAGATTTCAGACTAGATATTTTGAAGCAGTATTGTTATGACTTGCAGGAAAGGTTTAACAACTTGAAGCAGATGTGTAGGACTGTCGACGGCTTTGCGGCAGAATTCTGCAGACTTAGTCAGTTTGTTCCCACCTTGGTGGCAACCGAATTGGACAGAGCCAGGAGGTTCCAACATGGACTTCTCTTTGTACTAAAGGATAATGTATAAAACATTGTTCATTGTATTAGTTTCATGATTGTAAGCCAAGTGGGCATAATTTAGTTGGTCATCGAGCACCTTTAATATTTTGCTGCAAATTAGCAATAAAGAGTATCATTTCTAGCTATCTATTGTCTATCATTTTTTTTTCCGTTGCAATGACTTTGATTCTTAATTATATTTATCAATTGTGTATGTTCATGTCGTGTACAAGTGTAATTTAGATTTGTATAACATAATATCCAGTGAAAATTTATGATTATGCAAATTGGGACGTGGCAATATGGTTTCGAACAAATAACTATATAATTTATATTGTTTGATATAAGCGATCGTGTAATCTTTTAAAATATGAATGATATTATAAAAGTAATATTTTATTTTACTTGAATTGAAAAACAAGTAATTATTTAACATTTGGGGTATATCTAAAATATAAAATAGGTTACTCAAAGTAATTTTTATTTTTTACTTTAATTGGAAAATTTCTAATTCTTTAATGTTCTTGGTTTATTTAAAATATGAAAAGTCTACTGAAAATAATCGTTGATTTTACTTGAATTGGGAAATGCACTCCCATTTATTTGAAAGGAAATTATTTTGCTATCATCAAAATGCTAAATGTTATTATAGTAATATCATGTATAAAAATAGATGTCACAGTAGAACCAGTCGCTGTGTCAAGTAACATAGTATACAATCCTATGTACGAATTTTTTAACAACATCAATTCAGTTATTTTAAAAAGGATAAGACAATCTTAAATTCCGAGACAAAACTAATCTAAAATCATCTACATTACCTACTTTTAAAGTAATTAAAAAAGTAGAAAAGTCATACGTTAAGTAATAAAAAATAGAAAAGTCTAAAGAACAATTTACAAATCACAAATACAAAACTTTAAGACATGTCTAGTTTTTTGTCACCACATATAACAAAGGAAGTTATACTAATAAATGTGCCAAGTCCAATAATAAATTATTTAAACATTGTTTATGTTAAGTAAGAGCAAACGTAGAAGATATCGCCAAAAAATGTAGCAAGATACGCCAAAAATTGTAATTTTGAAGTTATTTAACAAAAGTTTATTATTTGTTCCCTAGGGTCATATTGTTTATTAAAACAACCTATGAAAAAGATATATCAAAAAAAAATATATATATAATAAACCTATGAAAAAAATAAACCAAAATCATCCACTCACATAATAAATGGGCAGGCATCCCCAAATGGCTAGATCTCAAAAGTCACCCCATACCAAAACCAAACCTTCACTATCACTATTATGGCTACTTCTTCTTTCCCACTGGCCAAGACCACCGGCGGCGGCGGCGGCGGCGGCGGCGGCGGAGGGATGACGGTGCCGGCGATTCTCCTCCTCTCGTTCGCCTCCGCCGCGCTCCTCCTCTTCCTCCTCCTCCCCTCCCTCTCCCCTTCCTCGTCCTCTTCTTCCTCCTCCTCCTGTTCTCCCCAGGACCCGATCTCCGCCGTCCGTTCCTCCCAGATCTCTCCGACGGAGGACGACGTCGCGTGGCTGAAGAGCCAGCTGGTGGCCAACTTCCTCCCCGACCCCCCGTCGACGCCGGAGGCGTGGCACGCTCTGAGGAAAGGGATCAACCCCAGGACTCGGGAGCAGCAGCTCAAGGACTTCCGTCGGTAATTTCATGCCCCCCCCCCCTCCCTTTCGTTCTTTTTTAGGGTTTCGTTCTTTCTTTCTAAGTTTTTTCATGCGGAATGTGGAGGAAGTGCGAGGAATTCGAAGAATTTTAAAAGATTGTACAAGATCCAAGCGAAAGGAAATTGTGAGGAACTCGAAGGTTTTTAGAAAGATACAAGCTTGAGTGTGGCATAGACTAGAAGATTGGGATCTCACCAAGTGAGAGGAAATGGAAGATGTTCTCATTTCTTGGGTTAGGGTTTAGTTTGCTCAAGTGAGTAAATCAAAGATCTTGTACTATTTATGAGGTTTTGTTTATTTCTTTTTAAGATTTTTCATGGCGGAGTGTAAGTGCGAGGAATTCGAAGAATTTTAAAAAATGTACAAGATCTAGCGAAAGGAAATTGTGGGGAATTCGAAGGTTTTTTAGAAAGATGCAAGCTTGAGTATGGCATTTCTAGATAAGAGTAGACTAGGAGATGGGGATCTCACGGAAGTGAGAGGAAATGGAAGATGTTCAATTTGTTGTGTTAGGGTTTAGTTTGCTCAAGAGAGGAAATCAAAGATCTTGTAGAATTTACGAGGTTTTGTTTATTTCTTTTATGTTTTTTCAATAAATTTTGACCAGTGGAGAGTAATGCGTGGAATTTGATGATTTAGTAGGGGGATACAAGATCCATGTGCTTATTTCTCTGGATTTTTCTAATCTAGGTTGACAATTGTGCCAAAATTCCTAATTGAAATGGGAGAGTGGATTAGAAGATGAGGAAGGAGGTAAAGTCAAGATCTATTTGTATTCAGTAATTGCCATTTTTTAATACAACCTGTACCGTTTTATTTTTTTTCTAAAACCCATGGTGGCTTGAGCCCCCTCTGGGTTGTTAATAGATCCTCCGCCCATGTCTACAAGATCTTTGAATTTCTCACATTTTCTTCTACTTTGACTCACACTAATCCACCAACCAACAAGTGGAGTGGTAGAAGATCTATGTGCTTATGTATTTTGGGTTATCTAAACGTAGGTTGAGAATAGTGTTGCATTTCCTATGACAAAATGGAAAGAGTATTTATTTCTAAAAATGGATGGAAAGAGTTGTGGGATATGGGGATCTGATGACATAGACAGGAAATGGAAGATATTGTGAAGATATATTCATATTCATCAAACAAGCTTTCTGGTTTAGGATTTAGTTGTTTTGTCGGTGGATGGGTATTTGGGTATGAAACAAAGTTGAAGGGAAAACAAGGATTTCAAAGATTTTGTAGTATGATACGAGATTTATTCTCTTTTTGTCTCGTTACTTTACCGAGGACTTAAGTTTATAAGTCTCCAGTTTTAGATATCCTATAATGAGGGATGAGGGAGTAGGTTAAGTATTAGACAAATGAGATGGGAGCATTCATGCATATTCTTCAGACTCAATAACCCATTTACTAGTTTATGTGTTAGTTGCTTTATTTCTTGACTCTAATTTGTTTCTAGGGGATTTCATGCTTTGGTAGTAGATGAGCATGAGACAATTTGAAAGGAAATGTGAGAAATTCAAAGAAATACAAGATCTACTATGGAATACACGTGCATATCCTATGTATAGAATGACCCTACAAGCAGTGGCGTAGCCAGAATTTTAATCCAGGGGACGCAATGCTTACTATTAAAATAATAATAAATTATAATAACACATTTTTTCATAATGCATGATTAGACAGATACTCATCTTCTATATTTTACGTATTTACGTAGGCAAGGGCTGGGCAAAGGCTGGGCAACGGGTTGGCATGGAAGTAGATGTGGCCCGGTTGATGGCTCTTGGCTGCTTGAAGCAGCTTGTGCTCGAGATTTATTGAAAAAATTGAATAATGTATTATTTTCCATCTGAAAAATATCTAATTTTGAAATATTAGTGTTCACTTCAAATTTTGGAGTGTCTCATTGTCTCGACTTAAAATTGCAATAAACAATATGCACATTCAAGTCGCATAAAATTTTAGTATTACTAAATGGAAGAACAAATACTTGAAAGTAGAATGCGACATGATTACAAACCTTTGTTTGTCCAACAATTCCTTCCAGCCGAGAGAGTAACCAACGGATTCCAACATAGGGACGACCTTGTTTAATGTGAACCTATGTGATGTGTCAATAGATTAGTATGGGTGAAGGTTTGTTTGTAGCAAATTAACTTGGATAATTGTAACTACAATGAAACCTTACCTCAATAAAACTTCTTGCACTGTAATACTACTGATTTAGTTCTCTGTAGATTGTAGAGGAATAAATGAAATGGATTGAAGTTTGAAGGAGTGGTAGCCGGCAGGAGGGGATGAGAGGAGAGGAGAGGAAGAAACGAAGTTGTTTGAAGCTTCAAGGAGTGGTACTGTGGTAGGAAGAAATGGAATGGACTGTAGAGTAGATGGGATAGGATGGATGTTACTACACGTCTAACCTATTTGGCTATTCGTACCAACATCCTATAAACTACACCTACACGTCTAAACTATTTGTAGAGTAGATGGGATGGGATGGGACTACACGTCCTGTAAACTAGTGTTTTAAAAACCGGACCGGACTGACCGGTTTAACCATGAACCAATAACTTTTCCGGTCTGGTTCAATGTTGACCTACTATTTTTTCAAAATCTAATTGTAAAGAAATATTTTTTACAAAAATCAGTGTCCATAAAGGATTAAACATGGGCCACTTAGGTTGACCCAGTGGTTGAACCACTGGTTGAACCAATTTGACCCGATCTAGTGCCTTGGCCGAGTCGATCTCTGGTCCGGTTTTTAAAACACCGTTGTAAACTACCTAAGAAAAAAAATATATAATTTTCAAATTTTAGGGGCGCAGCCGGAGAACCCACGAGTTGTAGCATTTTTTGGCCGCGCGCGAACATATTATGTGCACGACTTCGGGCATACGGGCTATATCGGCCGCACGGGGGCAATGCAGCAGTTTCTGCGCACGCAAGCAGTTTCTGCGCACGAGCGTGGGGCTGACAGGGTGTATCGGCCGCACGGGGCAGAGCGACGCTGCACCCCTTAGGCACGCTATGCCTACGCCATTGCCTACAAGTGTTAGGAAGTATTTCCTATTTTGCAACACCACGTTCAAATCCATTGTTATTGGTCCACGTATGACTAAATTTTACGAGTGTTGTTTCAAAACATTTGCAAACCACTATTTCTAGAATTTAGTCCTATGTTGACCAATAGCAATATAGTTGCACATGGAGTTGCAAACTAGGGGATGGACTAAATGATTTTCAGTGATATTAGTTTTATAATTTAGTTCTATTTGGACCAATTACCATGATTTTCAGTGTTTCTGTTTGATTAGGAGTCAGGTATTGCATAGAGTCGAAGAAGGGTGTTGAATATGTGACTCGCGCTTAGTTTGGATTGCAGTTTATTTGAATGAGCTATTGCTCAAACCCCCATTTCCAAAAAGCTCAATGGTCTAGCCTTCTGGAAATGGCTGTTTGAGGCTTTGAGCCACCAAATGAATGAACATGTTTGGCCTCGATGGAACGAATGCGTAGCACGACTATCATTAAGATGGAGCCTTGGGTGGACCTGAAGTGCAATCCAAACTGGCCCTCAAACTCCAGTTCTCAACCTTACATGTGATATGATTTCATTGGTGTATACCTCTTTGGCGTTTGGTTTTGTGAAGTATTGCACTAGGACAGTCTCTCTCTCTCTCTCTCTCTCTCTCTCTCTAGTCTATAGACTTGGTGACGACATGCATAGTTGGTGGGCTCTTATACATTATACATAGAAGTTGATCGGCCATCAGCAAGTCAATAAAGAGAAGTACATTCTCTTCGTGAAATATTTTAAGAAGCCAAACCCATGTGAAAGCCCAATAACAATCGAGGCTTGAAAATTGAGTTTGAATCACATATGCAACAGATGGAACTATCCGGATCTGTGCATGTTCATCAACCCAATTGCTAGTTATGGATTAGTAACCTTTTCTGTCGATTGAGATGAATTTTTTTGCTGAGTTAGTAGATATGTGTGACTCAGTGAAAGAAATTAAATATATTCTAGAATTATAGGATTTTGTGCTTATTATTCGAACCCTTTTCTGGATTTGGTTTTTCTTTTTACGTTCTTGCTCAACGACAGTGTTGCATTTGCTATAATGAGTTGAATAACCGTTTTTCATGTTCAACTAAATGATCTGTGAAGTGGTAGTTGACACAAAACCTCCTCCTGAAGCTACACAAACCAAAAGAAGATATGGGTAAATCTTATGCTGAAGAATATTGTGCTTAGTTTCGAACCCATTACTTAGGATTTGGTGATCAAGATGTTTCATTTCAATTCTTTCGAAGATATCAATTCAAATTGTTCTGAATAATATGGATGGTTTCCTGAAATGGAAGATTTAGATAGCCTTGGATCACTTTCATTGAAGTAATATCTGATGCAAACCCTACTTGTCAAGCTATGCTACCAAACCATTTGTGTGCTCCTTAGGCGTCTTCTTCATTTTGCTTTATATCATATTAACCCAATTGTGTAAGCGAGACCTGTTAGAGAAGTTATTCTAATAATTTTCCATCACAATTCCCAAAGTTTGTGAGTCTAAAAGAGAGCAAAATGGCGACACTCTAATATATGCTTGTTATATTTTCCTGAAGAGTTATATTTTTTTTCATGCCCATTTACTTTTCTATGCTTTTTAATATCCATTCAGGTTCAAAGGTATCTCTCACTATGAAACTGATCCAGAAAACCATACAGCACTCCGTTGCCCTGGGGAGCTTCTAGTAGAAGAGCACCATAGCAACTATGGTGAGCCGTGGGCTGGTGGCCGTGACGTGTTTGAATTTCTTGCCTCTGCTGTCAACCTCTCTCCTTCAGACCAAGTTCTTGAAGTCGGATGTGGGACCCTTCGTGTCGGACTCCACTTCATTAGATACCTCAACCCTTCCCGCTTTCATTGTCTTGAGCGCGATGAGCTTTCTCTAATGGCTGCTCTTCGTTATGAACTCCCCTCTCAAGGTCTTCTCTACAAAAGACCAGTAATTTTAAAAGGCGATGATATGGACTTTAGTAGATTTGGGCCTGGAATTTACTATGATTTGATTTATGCAAGTGCTGTGTTTCTTCATATGCCGGATAAGTTGGTCTGGCTGGGGCTGGAAAGGTTGGTGGAGAGGTTGAAACCCCAAAAAGGGAGAATCTTTGCATCACATAATATGAAATTCTGTACGAGACTAAAGAAAGAGTGCCCAAAGAGGCTCGCTAAGATTGGGTTGGAGTTTATTGGGAGCCAGACACACGATAGCTTGCTGTTCAATCACTATGAGATTTGGTATGAGTTCAGAAGAATAGCATTGTGATTCGGAAGGAGATGGCAATTGGTTTGAACTTGTGCACATCTTTGGAGCTTTTGCATAGAGAACGGAAAGGATGGTGGTTTTGGATGAAGACCTGGCTACATTATGTTCTTTGATGTTAGTATGTATTTTCCCCACAGCAATGGTGAAGAACTTGTCAGAATATTAAAAGAAAAAAGGAGAAGATGGCCGGGTGTTCCATAATCAAAGTATGGATACATGGTGAGGTCGCTGCTGTCTCGAAACTTATTGTTGGTGGGCTCAGTTACCATCATTAACATGTGAATTAGCTCGGTCTACATATTAGATGAGATTTATCTTGTATTTTATCGCCCACTAAGCTTGATCCATGTATAATATATGCTGCCCAATTTGATAAGCATATATCATTGTATTTTTTGTGGCTTTTTTCTTGCTGTGTGTAAATTGGTTCAGTTAGTTGGATAGTATGTTCTTGTGTTGTTTACTTCCAAAGCTATTGGCCAATAAAATTTGCTCTTATGCTATTTGTGAAATTTTAGACTTAGAAATATCGGTAGATTCTGTACATATGGAATGTAGATTCAATTTCTTTCTACTCCAAGATTTCTTTCTGATTTCTTCCAGGATTGAGCCAGAAGTTTGGGTTGCAATTGGATGAAAGTATAAAACCCCTCTGTGGTCATTAGAGGTTCCAGCCACGGGGCATGTTTCCAGCTTGACCATAAGCTAAGATGTCAGACAATGCCCAGTATTGGTACTACAAGCACTTCGGAATGGCTGTTGTATCTCCAGATACTTTTCATCACTTGCAACATGAAAAAACCCTTCCATTCCTTTTCCTTCCTTCCCTTCCGGCCGACCAACCCACTCAAACCCCCACCACATCTCGCCATCCCCATACCACTGCTGCCGCCTGCTGCTGCTGCTGTGAATGCCACTGCAGCCACCGTTAGCCACCACCACCGGCAAATCCCCTTCACCCGGACCATTCTACGGCCGCCGATCCGCCATCTTGTAGGAAGAAGGAAAGTTGAGGAAGAAGAATAAGAAGGATAACATATATTTCAATTTGGGACTCAAATCAAGGCAAGTCCTCTCTTCTATCTCAAAATTATCTTTGTATTTCTTAACATTCCAATTTCTATATGCAGTTAGAATTTTTTTTGGAGTTTTATTCTGAATAAAATGGATTTTAGACACTGAATTCATATATACATGTTAGATGTATGATACGGCAAGGACACGAGGACTAGGACACAATAGAATACATACCGGTACAAACGGCATTGTAGAATCGTGAAGTTAGTTTCATGTTTGTTATATGTCATGTTAATGTTAGTAATACAATATATAGGTTAATTGTTCATAGATATTTTATGGAGATGAACTATATACATATATATTGGTATAAGAAAAGGCTCAAGTATATAATGCTAGAACTAGTTATATCCGACACCGAATGCGATGTGCTTATGTGTTACACTAAGTTGATTTCTTAGTTAGAACCAATACATAACCATATGTTGATAACTATGCACTATGGATGCATATATCATTTGGGTTTTTTGTTAATTAGTCCTGTATAGTATAATCAATTTTAGGATGCTAGAAATGTCGAGATAGAATGATGTGTGACCACTGGCCAGAAATAAATTTGGACAACGTCATCATTTAGAAGAAAGGAGTATCTCCAACCTTTATTTAGAAGACAATAATAGTGTATCAATCTTCTTCTGTCTCTCGATATATAAATTTGAATGCAATACTACAAGATATAACACATTGAACTGTTACATCAAATTACAAGAAGTAACACATTGAACTGTTACCCCAAATTACAAGAAGCAATATTTTCCAACATATGACACAATAGATACAATCTGCACCCCCCCAAGTTCTAATGTTTCAGAAAACCTTGACAGTGATTACTTCACACTTTACACTCTTCCCTTAGTACAAAACCACACTTGGCACAACATTAAGCCAATAATAATAATACCAAGCCTCACTAAAAACTCACTAAATCAGTAAAAAAAAAGAGATTCAAGAAAATGTAGTCAACCAGAACACAAACCTTGTCATTTCACACACATCTGCAGTAAACTTTACAATTCTTTTATGTTCTCCTCATCTTCTACTCCCTCAGGTGAGATCAGACATCCTTCTTCTATGCTGGTGCAGTGTGACCCTGAAGATAGGGTGAGAAGTGTAGACCTTCGTGTTCCGAGACGACAACGGGAACGGCTTCGAGTTCATGCTGTCACAGGTGGGGCTGCTGGCTTCGCACGTCGCAGTTCTAGTTCTCTGTCTCTGAGGATTTGGTTTGAAAGAAGGCTCCGAACAACTGAGAGACTGCGATAGTTCCACCGGGATTCTGTTCACCAACCTGGACGTTTTCGATCTTCTGTTTGCCTCCCCGGAAGCACTTAGCCTCTGTCTGCTGGATGCAGTAGAAGTCATGAAACGAGGAACGGTACTGGCACGAGCTTTGCCTGTGGCTTTCTCACTAGTTCGGGGTGTTTCCGCTACTACTTCCCCTTGATCGATGATCAGGGGGCTTCTAGGTGATCCTCTCTGATCTTCAAGAAGTTGATGGACCAGAGGTAGACGAAGCTTCTTTTCCTGAATGAGTTTTTCTGTCCTTTCTATGTGGTTCCTCACCTTCTGTAGTTCGACTGCAGCATCGTCTATCTGATGATTTAGCTCGGCTGTACGCTTCTCCTTCTGCTTCTTCAAATCCTATAAACAAAAACTTGAGCTGTGTAAAGACATTCTATCAACTATGGTGCACGACCCCTTTTCAGTCTTAGAAAAACTCTCCTTGGTTACATGGGTTTAAACTGCATTGCAAATGGTAGGCCTATCTACCCGTCTATGTTTTTGCACGACGCTAATATGGATAAGGATACGATACTAATACATGATAGGGACATTTTCATATAGGTATACATGGACACAGATAAGGGTATAAACACGGTGTTTTGGTCGTCTAGGTTTTATATTACAGAAAATTTACTGTACCGATAATAAATTTATATTAATTAAATATGACGATATAAATTTTGTAAAATTTGAAATTCTGATACATATCGTCAAACCAGATGGCAAAAATTTGGAAAACTTGATTTTCGCCAACTCAGTTGGCAAAAATCCGAATTTTGGACGGGAATAGACAGATTTTCGCCAACTGAGTTGGCGAAAATATGGGTGGGTTGGTTCGGGTTGGTGGGTTGGTTTAATGTTGGGTGTTGGTGGGTCGGTTTAATATGTAGTGTGTTGGTGGGTTGGTTTAATATGTAGTGTTGGTTGGTTTAAATATGTAGGTGGTTGGTTTTAAATGTTGGTAGGTGGTTTAATATGTAGGTGGGTGTTGGTGGATGTTGATGTATTATAAGAAGAGGGAGGGAGGAAGCAACGTTACAGGAAAGTGAAGAAGAAGCAAAAAAGAAGAATAAGCATAGAAGAGAAGAGAAGAGGAGGAGGAAGTAAGCATAGAAGAGAAGAAAAGAGAAGGAGAACATGTTTGTAATTTTTTTAATTATAATTGTAATTATGTACTTGTAGTTATTATTTTAACTATTATAATTGTAATGTTCGTGATAGTAGCCATGCTAACACTAAATATTTGATTATATATTTTAACACTAAGTATTAATATTGCAGATGGGTACAAAAAATGATGAACATATTCCAGGAGGGCCTACCACAGATACGATTATCCAGCTACGTGAGTCGCATATTTCTAGTCTAGTATTTTCTGGACAGGTATATTAAAATTGAATTATTTTAGTAAATATAATTTATATTTTTTTACATGTCTAATAATAACATCGTTTATATATGTCATATATAGCAATACGATTATCCTGATACGTTTCGAGTACGAGAGCATGTTGCATGGCGTTATGAGTACGACGTTGGATACTAGATGTTGACTGAAGAACAACATGGTATGGTGAACGTATTTTGTTTTGATCATATTGATCAGATACATTTTCTACGTCACGACCGAGACTTGATCTTCAGTTTAGTTGAGCGGTGGTGGCCCGGAAGAAATACATTTCAGTTACTGTTTGGAGAAATGACCATTTTGCTAGTAGATGTGACAAATATCTAAGTTTACCTATTACGGATGAACCTATAATATTTGAAAATGATGAATCATTTTGCGCAAAAACTGTGATTATGAAGTATTTAGGCGTGGAGCCACCTACCATATATGGTAAAAGTTTCGTGACGCTTTCGTGGCTCCGCCACAATTTTATGCACCTAGATCGTATTGGTGAGGAAAAAATTTTAGTGGATGCGGAACGAGTAAGTATAACATTTAATGTTATTATTTATGTAATATATAATTTTATTTAGTTTAACTGATATATTTTTTTTATTCTATGTTCAGGTTACTGCTTGCACTAGGGCCTACTTACTAGGTCTAATCAACGAAATTTTATTTCCAAACTCCGGATTTAGGACAAATTTACGTTTTTTACCTTTTGTGGAAAATCTGACAGAACATACCCGTCATGAATGGGAAGCTTCTGTGTTGGCATATCTGTACAACTCCATGTCAAATTTTGTGCATTTTACTTCAGTGGATAAAAGACAAAAAAAAATTGAATGGATGTATAAATTATTACAGATATAAAATTTTCATATAATTTTATTTACTAAAAAAATATGTACACTTACATGATATTTTTTTTTAGGTTTGGTCCTACGAGCACTTCAGTATTGGTAGGCCAGTCTCTCGTATTGATACCAAAGATGGTGTCTTCCCATCAGCTTTACGCTAGATGACGGTTGCAGCTGATGCATATAGATCTTGGTGGGGAGCTCCTCTTATCAGCAACAGAGCCTACCAATTCCAAGAGTTTCGATTCCAACATCGAGCCATAGATGATTATAGTCTCTGTGGCTATTATGATAATATAGAAGGCCTGGTACATTATTTTTATATGAAAATGTCTATCTTCGTAGTACTTATTTATGTCCTCTAATGAATTCTATTTAATATTTCAGCTTCCAAATTTAAATACCGCATATCAAAATTATCCAGTGGGCGACTTGTTGCGCACAGCGGTTGGCAAATTTTTGGCTGCTATACAACGAGGACCGACTCCTCCGAACCCTCCCTTACTTATTCCAGGAGATTATCCTCAGGGTCTTGTTGCACAACGACAAGCACACCCCCCTAGGAAGTATACCTCAGTTTGGTATCAGGATGATAGTCTGCCACTGCAAGATGATGATGTCCCTCAGTGGGCTGATGAGGCCACTTCTCAGGCGACGGCTGGTGCGGGCACTACTCATTGGCCTGACTGGGGCACTTCTCAGGCGACGGCCGGTGCGAGCACTACTCAGTGGGATGATGCGGGCACTTCTCATTGGCCTGAGTGGGACATTTCTCAGGCAACTGCCAGTGTGGGCACTACTGAGTGGGCCCCCGAGGGAGATTCTCAGTGGGATAGCATATTCGTCCCCGGAGTTACCAGCTATACGCAAATCTTGACAACTCCATCAGCACCGATGACATCTCAAGTGGAGGACAGTCAAGGAGGTGGTGATGATGCGGCACCAGAGAATACACGAGAAAAGAGGGACCGACTCAATCTAAGAGAGATTGATCGTCCGAACTATCGAAAATTAGCCAAGAGAGGTCGATGAAATTGTTATATCAGTACAAACTTTATTTGAATGTAACTTTATTCTATTTCAATGAAATTACATATTGTTCTCATAAAATAAAACTATTTAAAAATCTACGGCAATGCCTTCATTCTCTTGGTTGGTTTGTACATCTCCTTCTATTGTGTCCTAAACCATTGCAGTTACTACATCGAAGATATCTTAAAGCTTGATCATTCGCTTTGATCCGGTTCTTCTTTGGTCTTTCCGTCTTGCGTCGTACATCTGGTACTCCAATGTGTCCTCTAACCAATGTATTTTGGAGGTTGTAGGGGACTGGAATTGGTTCCAGGTGCAGCTCATATACGCTTCTTAATGCTTGCCATAGTTTGTAACATCTTAGGACAATAATCAGTTTGAAGATTTTCAGTTTTTTGCCTGTTCTTGTTCTGAAGTGTTATAATTTTGGCTCGAATTCCATCAAGTAGTGTCGTCATTGGTTTATCACGTAAATTTTTTACCCAGTTATTGAACCATTCAACAAGATTCGACGTGTGAATACCTAATATGGGACAAGGAGAATACGACGTTATCCAGTGTAAAAAAATACGAGTTTCATCATTTACTCCAACGAGCCAGTTGTAAACATCTATGTTTTCAGCTTTTATTTTTTTCAAACAATAGTTCAGATCTGTTTTATTATAGCATCTAGCAAGATAGTCTAAACTATGTTAAAAATGTGAAAATCTAAAGAGTTTTTTCAAATTTTGTTTAAAATGTTGAATACAAAAAAATGAGACAATTCTGGAAAGATGTCATGCATAGCCCTTATCAATCCTTTTTGTTTTTAATAATCTTATTTTTAACCCATATAATAGTAGCTAATGGATGTGAACCTGTTATAAGTCCCCCTAAACAAGAATGTACGTTTTCTAGCGTGGTAATAACAAAACTTTCACCTTTACCACTTGCTTTAGTGTATAGTCTCCAATTACAACTTGAATCGTTACATTTATATACAATCCCACTAGCATTGTTTAAAGTAGCATGACAAGTAAAATTATGCCCAATTGCTATATCACTAATAAAACATCTAAATTCAAAACGATTATCAAATTTTCTTCCAATGATTAATCCTGAAATGCTAACACTATCAACATTGCCAGGCATCGAGTGAAGAGAAAAAAAGAAGCCAAGACTGTTTCCCGGCTGACACCCTGGCTTTGAATAGGAACGAGATGAAGAGAGGTAGCTCGCAAGAGGGCGAAAAGCGAGCCAGAAGAAAGCCAACTACGAAGCTG
This sequence comes from Iris macrosiphon, assembly GCA_036927795.1. Classification (NCBI taxonomy): domain Eukaryota; kingdom Viridiplantae; phylum Streptophyta; class Magnoliopsida; order Asparagales; family Iridaceae; genus Iris; species Iris macrosiphon. The sequence goes on along the minus strand of JAYESA010000004.1, from coordinate 329,137,479 downwards.
TGCCGATACGAAGCGAGGAAGATAGAGACTAGATCAAATTCATCATCTAAATTTTCAATTAAATCATCATTGTTTTCATCGTCGTTATTACCATCATCTACTATATGTTCTTGTTCAATAAATGAAATAACTTGATGAGAAGAACTAGGAGCAGTATTAACTTCAATAGAAGCACATATACTACTTACAATATTATTTCTAGGTGGTGGTGAAGTTACATAAATATTAATGTACGTTGCTTGTACATTAACTTCTAGAATAAATTTGCATGCTTGTTCACTAACTAACTTATACAATTAGTTAAATAAACATGAACCAATATAAATTCATAATCAATAGAACAATGCTCAACAATTTGATTACGTAAACTATCAAACGAAATATTTCGATCAATTAAAAAAATTTCAATTAAACCTCCTTCATAACTAACCCATTAAGCACACCTCCAACTGAACATAATATTGTTCAACTTTGATCAATCACATGAGAATGAGCTTCTAAATACAGAGTGATTGAGCTGAAGTAGCTTATGTTTGAAAGTATAAGTGGATTGAGTGAGAAATGAATAGCAGAAGAAGGAATTTATAGAAATAAAAAAATTTTAGCCGTTGTAAAAATATAAAAGTTACAATATAAACGTTACTATGAACATATAACTTTGAACATACCCACAAATAAAACAAAAAAAAAAAACCCAAAAAAAAAATAACACAAATAAAACCAACACAAAAAAACCAAACCAAATAAAACCCTAAACATAAAACCAAAAAAAAAACCAAAAAATCAAAAAAAACCAAAAAACCAAATTTTCGCCAACTTGAGTTGGCGAAAAATAGCCCCCCTCCCGCCCAAAATTTTTACACGTCGGATTCTTGTCGGATTTTCGTCAACTCAGTTGGCAAAAATCAAGTTCTCCAAAATTTTGCCATCTCAGTTGGCGATATGTATCAGAATTTCAAATTGTTTCAAATTTCTATCGTTATATTTAATTAATATAAATTTATTATCGGTACAGTAAATTTTCTGTTTATGTAATGACCTTTTCATGTTCATTGCAACCTTGGTTAGGAGTTTGACGACCATCATAGAAAGTTGGTTGACAACCGGTCTCTCGATTCTTTTATGAAGGGGTGGGGCCAGTAGGAGCCTGGGGTGGGCTGGAGTCCACCAAACAAATTTTTTTTTTTCATATAGTTTTTTTTTTTTTTTTTATAGGAGTTAACCCACATCTAGTCCATTCTAACCAAATTTAGTCTACTCCAATTTATATTTCTGGATCCACCCCTGCCTGCTTTAATGAAGCTTTTTTTTAAGGTTCCATAGCTTACTCCGGTATGGTTGGAAAAGACTTGGATGATGATGGAACCATCTTCGATAACACTTAGAAAGAGTAGTAGTGTGTTTACCTCAGAAATCTCTCTATTAGGCTCTATTGCTCTCACTCTTTTGGCAAAGCTCAAAGAACATATAGTCTCCCCGGTGTCATCTTCACTAGGACTAATGTGGACAATCATCAAAACCTTTGAATCGTCACCTGTAAATGGAAAGTACAATTTAAGTCAAAAAAATCCAATTGAAGTTCTACATATTTTGGATCACAAGTTTTTGTGCAGTTCCAGTTTATTACCGAGAGAATCGCTGAGAATTTGGGTGAGCTTGCTGTTCCTGTGAGCATGCAATGGAAATCAATATGAGCTAGTGAAAGGAATTTTGGATAATCAAGCAAGAGACATGTCTGCAAACCATAGTTAGCAGTATCCTGTGAGCGTGTAATGGAAACCAATATGAGCTTAGTGAAAGGAATTTTGGATAATCAAGCAAGAGACATGTCTACAAACCATAGTGTTTGCAGTATCGTGATGTGCCCCGGTCCGATACTGGTACTGGCCGATATCGACATTGAAGGTATCTTTTTCGGTCAATACAGTAAAAAGAATTGAACGAAAAAGACCAATGGATGTAAAAGCATAATAAGGTTGTAAGAGCATGTAAAACAAAAGAGCTTTATCTATTGCATGTGAATCAATCTGCAATGGGTGAATACTATTTTATTCCATCTCAAAATTACTGCTACTTGCCTGTAAGGGATGTGGTTTCTTTTCTTCTTCAGTGAGGCGATGACATCTGCGAGTGCCGAGAGAGAGAGATTGATAGCCTTCCCCTCGTCGAGTGTCTGGCCAGTAGCTCCGGTCTTGAGCAGACGCTCGCTTCCTCCGAGATCCACCATCCACAGCTTCGAGACCGCTCTGCCGCCTCCCTCCATATCCCCCGAACGAGAAATCGTAATTCTAGTTAAGCTGAACACGAGAAACTATGAAAAAAAGGAATTTAACACAATTACTGATCTAAAAATAACTCTTGTAAGAGGTGCAAAAGAAGCTCGAATCCGCAGCAGGTTGAGTAACCCACCAGTGCGATCTGCTGGAGGTTTCGTTGACATTGGTCCATGAAGTCGAGCGAGCTCGCATCCCCTTAGTGTACCATCGGTAGGCTTGCTTGAACTCAGCGACCGATACATCTGTGAGTCCTTCCACTTCTACAGAGCCATTGCTACCGGAGAGGATGCTGAGGTTACTGGAAGACAAATTTAGACACAGATTATGTATATGGACCTACTTCGCAAGTTTCACAAGAAAGCACGGATCACACCCAGAATCTAGGAAGCACGGACACTCCAAATATCAGTGCCTAGTCCGTGTCGGATGCGTATCCAGAATTTAAATAGGACACGCCAAAAATAGATGTCAGGTCGAGCCAAGGAGAAGCGAGAAATGAAGGCTATAATCGGAAGGAAGCGTACTCGAGACTTAGGGTCTGGTTGGCAATTATTGGGCAGCAATTATGAGGCATTTTTAAGAGTACCGGTTACGAAAGGGGTTCGGTTTTTGGTGGTTTTAAGTAGCGGCTTTTAATTCAGTCCAACTCATGCTTGATAATTCGCTAACAAACAGTTTTGAAAGTTTTTTTTAATTATATGTCCATATTAGAAAAATGAAGAGAATATAAAATAAAATAAAAACTTCTAGATGAGTTTGTAACAATCTAGATGAGTTTGCAATGAAATAAGTAATCTAGATAGAATAAGAATTTATAAAAAACGATCGCTTGGATGAAAATATAAGAGACTAGAGAAAAAATAAAATTTTAAAAATTCATCGTAGTTTGGAGGAAGGAGAAGAAAACAAAGATGAGAAAGAAAAAATAGGGTAGGGTAGGGTATTAGTAGTTATATATATATATATTTTATTTACGAGGATATAAATAGAATAAAATAATAAAACCTCTCAAAACCTACAGACTATGGGTGTTTATAAAGACAATCAAAATTACAATATATCGATTTTGGAGAAAAAAAAATTGAGCCAACCAAAATCAGTGCCTCGAAAATTTATCTAGCATAATTTTTTTCAAACACTTCACAAGAGGCCGGTCCAAAAACACCCCAAAATCGATGAAAATATTGCTGTCAAGCAGACCCTTGGGGTGCTGAAAACAGAGTGATCAATGAATGAAACGAGGAAGAATATGTGATCTGCCGAAAAATTAGTTAGTTACCAGCTAGGCGTGGAGTGAGTCGCTCTAGACGAAGATTGCCTACGCGCAGCAAGAAGGTCCCTGAGACTCCCCATGTAGACCTCCAGCATGCTCATCGACAAGTTGAAGGAAGCTGACTTGTCCTGGGAGGCTTGATGGAATAGCTCTTCGATAGATCGGGGCACGATCCCTGGCCGGTCACCTGCCCCTTCCTGGCGCAAATTGTGCAGATCATGTCATTTTTTGATCAATTCTGTCAAAAAAACATAGAAATCGCAGCACGAACCATGGTAAATGTCTTGCCAGTTCCAGTCTGACCGTACGCAAAGACGCAAACATTGTGCCCATCGAGCGCAGATCTGAGTATCGGCTCCACCTCATGGAAAACTTCCTCTGCGGAGAAGAATCAATTTCAAGAAAGCCTACTACGACTAATAGGCAAGAACTTGCCCTCCCGAGAAATTATTCACCGTGCATCTTGATTCTCCTTCACTTACCTTGCGTTGCTTCCTGAGCAAACAGTCTATCGGCAGCGAACTCTTTCTTTGCTCCTCCGACTGATCTGACCGTGATCTGGTCCTCCCCGAACGAAACGGGCGAGGATTGGTGCTTTCGGCTATCGATCGGCCGGACCCGGCAGAACACTCTTATGCTTCCTAACATGACCGAAACTTGCTTAGTTTCGGACTTCGACAATGACAAGAACATCCAATCCACACTTGCTTGCGTATATACATACCTTTGATATCTAGTATCTTGTTCAGCGCCTCCCTCCTCTGCGCATCCAAGCTCCTCTGCTTCAGCCGCAGCGCGAAAACTTGGGCTACAAGAATGAAACTAGTACGAAGTAAGTGATACAGTTGGAAGGTTCCTAGCTATCGATCGATAGAATGTGAAACCAAGATGATGATGGTGGTGGTGGTGGTGGTGGTTATTGCCTTGGAGAGTCGATAGCGTCGGCTCTAGTGCCTCCTCCTCGTGCTCCGGCACTACGCTGACGTCGGTGTAGACCGCCATCGGAGTTGGAGTGGAGGGGCATTCCATGCTGAGGCCCTCCTCAGGGGGTAGCGTGATCACCATTAAAGAACACAAGAGCAATAATACCTTGCTTGCTGAAAGGTGAAGCCAGAGCCGGAAAGGGAAAATGGTACGTTTCGATAGAAAGTAGGTTTTCAAACACCACCTCCAAAGCTTTCAGAGAAGAAGAAGCAGGCTGGCTAGATTCCAAAAGCTTACAGCACAAGAAGATGTGAGAACAGATGAAGAAAGAAGGGAATAAGGGAGAGAGCACCAATGCCTTCAAAGTAAATTTTCATAAAGATATAAACCAATTCCACTTATCTCCGTCTCATGATCTTACTTTATGTGGAAATAAATTATCGACTCTGTTGTCATTACATTTAAGTGCTCAACCGAAAACGAAATACAATTCACGGCTGATCTCCACCTTAGCCCATTTTCGATAGACGACAACCAAACATCTGGCTACCTTTGCTCGTTCCTGCAAGCCGAGCACCCCAATTATCTAGCCCCGCCTCATTATTCAACTTCCTATCAGATGTGGAATTAAATTATCAACTCCATTGTCACTATCTTTGAACGTTCAACTGGAAACGGGATACAATCCAACAATCTTCACCTTAGTCCATTTCTGATAGTCGAGCAAAACTTTGAAAGGACAAAAAAACGACTAAAACCAAAATCTTTCCCAAGGTTATTGATTGTTCGTTGGATTCGTCACCGGGTGCACGATGAAACAGATCATCTCGGAGATACATCATCATTTTTTGCTGCATTGTTCGTGGAGACGAAATATATTCTAAGGACGAAATAGAACTCCATTGTCACCCACCACCTTTGAGCATTCAAACGAAAACGGCGCCGGAGAGGGAGGGACGGTCGCCGGAGAGGGAGGGAGGAGGGAAAGAGAGAGTTGTAAAGAGGGGCATTTTGGACAACAAAAATTTAGGGTACTAAGTTAGCACCTAACAAAGTTGAGGGAGTCAAATTGAACATTTTGGATAGTTGAGGGAGTAGGTTGTAATTAAGCATAAAAAATTTTAAAAATTAAAAAGACAAAAATGTTCCCCCGAACACCCCCCATTCACCACCATCCCCCGCCCACCCCCAACTGTCGCTGGGCCGCTGTTGCTCCGCGGCTGGCGCTGCGCTGCTGCTGCTCCCCGCGCTGGCATTGCGCGTTGCTGCTCCGCGAGTTGCTGCTCCGCGCGCTGCCTGCTGCTGTGTCACCGCCACTGCGTCGCCGTTGCCAGAGAATGAGAGGGGGGGGGGGGGGGGGGGGGCTACCGGAGAAGAGAGGGGAGAGAATGGAAGGAAAATATTTTTGACATTTTTCATCTTAGGTTAACACCGGTATGCTGAAATTTGGAAGAGGGCATTAAGTTAGTACCTATCAAAGTTGAGGGTATTAAGTTGAACATTTGAAATACTTGAGGGTATCAAATTGTAATTTAGCCTAAAATTTATTACTACAATAATATATTGTGTAGAGACCAAAAATTCTATCAATAATTGTGAATAGTTATTACATGTCTCGCTAACAATTAGTTATGTGCAATGGTATCAAAGAAAATGTTGGTAATCTTCTATAATAGTAGACGAAGTCTATGAAAGAAAATGTTGGGTGTGTTTTGGAACAGGTGTGTGATTTAATACATGTTTATTAGTCGCACAGTTATTACTTTTCGTATCGTAGACTAGCCTAGAGGTATAATGATAATTTGTGAACTTTTTTAATTATTTTTTATTTTGTTCATGTGTTGATCTTCTACGGTCACCATTCTATCGCAATCTTAGATACGTTTCATATGATATGATTAAAAATAAATTTATATTTTAAATATCTTCTTTTCCGAAAAATCTACTTAGAAAGAACAAAATATTACGAGAACCAAATCTTCTCCAAATTTTAACCCTCTGCAACCTTGATCGTTTGTTGGATTAGTGTTCGGTGAAGCGGATCGTCTGGATTCATTGTATCTCAAAAATAGATCGTTATTTTCAGTTATACTGTTTATGAAAATAAAATATATTCTAATAAAAACTCGAATTCTTTATTCTTAATTTATATATTTATTTTCTGCTGTATTCTGATCCCATGTTTCAGGATTATTTATTAACCAAAAAATAATAATTTCAAAGTACAAATCAGCCCTAACATAAAAAAAAATGGCCTAATGTGATTAGTGAAGATTCCATGCCTGAAAACAAGGAGAGCCCATATGATTACCATATAAGGTCACACTCAAAACAGGAACAGATACCAAGAAGCAGTCAATAAATAATTTCCTTTCTTTTAGGACCTCCCAACTCCAAGGACCTAAAAAAAATAAATTTACAAAAATATTTCTGTAAAAAAATAAATTAGTATTAAATTATTTACAGATAACAAAACATATCAAAAAATATTTTTGAGAACTGAAACGTCTTTGTTAAGGATATTTTTGCTAAAAATAAATATAAAATAAACTCTCAGCTAAAAACGTCCTTATTAAAGACGTATTCGTTTTATTTTATTTATTTTTTAAATTTTAACTAAGAAAACAAGAAAAAAGTAAAAAAGAAAATAGAATCGAAAACGTCTATACTAAGACGTTTTCAAATTTTTTTTTTCTTTTCTTCAAATTTTTTCTTCTTTTTTCTTCTCTTTCTCGTGGGAGGGGACTGACGGGACATGACGGGGTGATTCGACTTTTTTTTTTCTTTGTAATAGAATATGTACTTATTTATTTTTCTAATTTTTTTTATTTTTGAAAATATTTTTTTATAATGCTCTCAGTAAGTTATTTATTTTTTCTAAATTATTTTATTTTTGAAAATATTATTTCCCCTAAATATTAGGTTTAGAATTAGTTAATATATAAAAATTAATAAAAAAAATTAATAAAAAAATAAAAGTTGGAAACGCACAAACACGTTTTTGAAATATTTTTTTTTCAATAAAATCCCATACAATACCTTATTTACAATATGATCTTTTAAGCAAAATTATGAATAAAATTTATTTATTTATTATAATTTTTTTATATTCTTCAGTCTAAATAAAAGTTGAAATTTTAGATTTTTATTTTTTTAATACCCAAACAATTAAAAAATTTAATTTTTTTCACTAAATATATTTTATTCATTTTTAAGACCCAAAAAATAAGAATATAAAAGGATTGAAAATTTTTAATTTTTTAATACCCAAACAATTAAAAATGTTCATTTCTTCACTAAATATATTTTTGACTTTTTTTTTATATAACTGAAGAATATAAAATAAATTTAAAAAAAATTATTCATAATTTTGATGAAAAGATCGCATTGTAAATAATGAATTCTAGGAGAATATATTGAAAAAATTTAAAAACGTACATAGCATGTGCGTTTCCAAATTTAATTTAATTTATTATTTTTTTACTAATTTTTATCTCTTAACTACTACTACGGGTAATCTTTAGGGGAAAAAATAAAGTTTTATTTTTCAAAAAAAATAGAAAATTAGTAACTAATTAAGTTTTAAATTCAGTTCGAACTATAAATTAGTAACTAATTTAATTTTTATATATTAACTACCTCAATTTAAATTTAATTTTAAATTCAGTTCGAACGAAAATGTTCTTGTTAAAGATGTTTCTATTTTCCTTAAAACTTAATTATCTGTAATTAATTTAATAATAATTTAATTTTTTACATTAAAATTTCTGAGTAATGTGGAAAATGGAAAACCGTAATTTTACGGTTGAGAAATAAATTATTATTAAATTAGTTACATAGAATTAAGTTTCAAAAAAATTATTGTTTTATTATTATTTTTACTAATTTTTATATATTAACTACTTCTATAAGTAATCTTTAGGGGAAAGAATATTTTCAAAAATAAAAAAATTTAGAAAAATTAAATAACTTAAAGGGAGCATTACGAAAAAATATTTTCAAAAATTAAAAAAAATAATAAGTACATATTCCATTAAATAAATAATTTATTTTTGTGCTTTCTTTTTTGTTACAAAAAAACAAAAAAAAAAGTCACATCACCTCCCTGTCACCACGAGAAAGAGAAGAAAAAAGAAAAAAAAATTGAAGAAAAGAAAACTTAAAACATCTCTAGTATTGGCGTTTTCGACTGAAAACGACCTAGTATGGATGTTTTCGATTTTTTTTTTCTTTTTTTCGTTTTCTCAGTTAAAATTTAAAAAATAAATAAAATAAAACTAATATGTCCTTAATAAGGACGTTTTCAGCTGAGAGTTTATTTTATATTTATTTATAGCCAAAACGTTCTTAACAAGGACGTTTTAGTTCTAAAAAAAATTACAAACTTTATTCTCTATAAATAATTTAATAATAATTTATTTTTCTACAGTAAAATTTTTGATAAATTTACTAGTCCAAGACGAGGAGAACCAAAAAAAGAAAAAAAGTGGCGAGAGGAGAGGTGGGGGAATAGAATAATAACATAATGAGATGAGTGGGTCTTCTCTTTGACAAGTTGGCCATATGACAAAACAAGTGGATCTTTACATATTTGGGAGTGTCAGAGCAGCAGTTGTTGGAACTTGGAAAAAAAAAAATTTCCCTTCTTAAAAGTTGGTTTTTGAAAGTGATTTGCGAAAGGCAAGTGGTTTTTGTGGGGTACCAGTGGAAAATTAGTGAGTATAAATTTTGCGTGATTGACCCTCCATTTTGTTCCCTTTCAGAACATTTTTTGTTAAAAAAATAAAATATAGTTAAATGAAACTATCAAAAGTTTAGTCCATTTTTTTTAATCATTTAGGTGTAGCACAAAATTTTGGCACAATATTTTACAGAATCATATTTCCATAATCTTACCCAACATCCATATCTACAAAGACAACAGCCAACCGCACACCAAGATGCACATGACATTTTATGTTAACTATTCCTATGTTTCATACTTATTACTCTAATCATCCATAATTTGAAACTAATTTTACATATCACCTCTATGTTTTATATTTTGTATAAACTAAGAGTTATAATACTAACCACCATTATTTTCAAAATAAAACATAAAACAGAGGAATAGTCTGTGCAATTATTTTCAAAATAGAAAATATAGGGAAGGTTAATGTATTTATTTCAAACTTAAATTTCATTTAAAGGGGACGAATATTCCTTAACTTAGAGGGACATAAGATACATTTTATAGTAATAATAAAAACATCTATACTACTATGTAGAGAGAAATGTTCACGTACGTTAGTAAAAAATTTGAAAAATTTTGAGTTGCACCGCACTTTATTTATCATAACTCAAGGTGCATCACATTGCTTTATCATAATGTACAACACCCCCACTTCCGTCAAAAACTAACGGTCAACTCCGTTGACCGTTAATTTTTGACCGAAATACCCCTAGCAAATCACCATTATTACCAATCCTCCATCCTCGGCCTAGAAGAGGAAAGGGGTATTTTGGTCAAAAATTAACAACATGTTGAGCACAGGGTTTGGTTTCCTCGAACGAGATAGGCTCCGGGGCACCGAGACCGTTCGACCATGGAGGAAACAAATGGTAACGTGCCTTGGGCACGGTACTGGCAGTTCGAGACGACCATGCGGGCTAGCTACTCAGGGCTGGATCGGGTCGAATTGCCTTGTATTAGTGCTTTATGGCTTGTCCAATGACCTTCATATAGATAAGAGTTGGTTCGGTTTGAGTTTGTGCATTCGTATAGATGGCAACGCCACCTTGCCTCGGACGAGAGTGTGCGCATCGATGATTGGATTTTAGCGAGGCTTGGATTGTGGCGTGATGCAATAGATTGGAGGCTTAGATAGCGATGTGGTTCGATAGGTTCACGCTTTCTTCGAATTTGAGTAGAACGGTTTGCGTGCTTAGTTTCATTGAGTTTGAATATAACTTCTAGTACATTTGCTTGAGTTGAATGCTTGCATGCTTAACCTGCTTTACAGTTTTTCTTAACATGTCATACCTCTGCCATGAAATGAATCTAGGATTCAAGTAGAAATATCACCATATAACTGTTTGCATTCACTATCTATTTAATATCGGTTTAGACGAGTGGGTTACCCCGCTCACTAGTACGGTTGTGTACTGACCCACGTTTGTGGACATTATTTCCAGGTACGCGGGTGTAGTGGCTCTGCTTGGATATACGGGACATAATGTATGGAACGGTAAGTACCTTTGTGGGCAAGAGAAAGAGCAAGAGTGTTGCATCGCCTTTGTGACATCCTCTTGTATGGAAATTTTCATTTGGACCATTCGAGAGCTTCGCTGCGTATACACTGATGTATGCTTGGTACACAATACTTGACTTCAGCTACAACTTGATCGTTTCAATAATAAACATGAGTTTGACGTCATCGCCTTGTACGAGCGCAACTCCAGGCTCACACGGCATCACGTCCCAATGAGAACGATTGTCCTGCGGGAGAGTTGCAACGTGTAATTCACGTTCAGCCGGGACGATCGAACTTGCGGAAGATTGGGACGTGATAAATTGGTATCAGACAGTGTTAAGGAAGTGGAACGAGAACAAGGATTATGGCGGATGGACTTTTGAAGCTAGCTAAACGAGAGAGCAACATTGAAGCAAATTACTGTGCTGCTAGAGCAAGTTGGATGTGTAGTGCGAAGCTGGCATACGGATAAAAATGGAGCAAGTCTATGATTTCGGAAATTGTTGCAAGTGGTAGTGCGAGAAGTCAAATAAGGCGGTTCAGAATTTGATGGATTCATGATAAAACGACGAAGTAATGGAAGATGATTTCAACGAGTGCAGTTCGACGATTTGTGGCTTGGATAGATAGTAAGACTCTAGGTGATTCGACGATGTTTGGTTGACAGATCGTCAGAGGTAGTGCATGAAGTGCTCGAATTCAGAAGTTTGTTCGGATCGGATTATTAGGTTATGGCTCAGATTTGTAGAGAATATATAACATGGTTCATAGTAACTGTCTATCGAGATGACTTACAATTATCGAGCGTAGCTTCGGGACAGCTGACCCTAGAGACTTGAATGGCAAATCAAATGAATATTGTAGACCCAAATAATGACCCTTGCGATGACGCATTTGGGAATGTGTCGTTGGTGGATGTGAGTGGTGTATGTTGAAGATAGGCCTAAGTGACTGAGCGTTGGATTTGAAAGATCCTTGGGATAGCCTTCAGTTGAAGATGCATCCAGAAGATCGAAGCGATGGTGAAAATGGCCGAAGTCAACTGATGAGATTCGGAGTTGTAGATTTTTGAAGATGGCATCGCCTCTGACTCGTCGTACCCTGGAAGGGAATATCATTCATATGAATTGATGACTGTGTAACTAGCTTCGTAAAATTAAAGCCGCGGCTCGCTTCAACTCAGATCCTTGTACTACCGGATGGGACAGATGTGCCTCAGATCTACAAGATAAAATCAAAACTTAGTCTGGGATGCGTGCTCATGCAGAAGACGAAGGTGATATCCTGTGCTTCAAGACAGTGAAAGCAGCATGAAGAAATATTTTATGCATGACCTAGAAATTTTGGCGAGTGTGTCCGCGTTGAAATCGTGGCGACACAATCCCTATGGTGTCGTGCCCTGTTCTCCCTTTTCGGGGAGCGCAGCTAAGAAATACTTTCGGTATCGTTCGATCGGGATAGATTGAATCAAGATCTTTTTCTCGTTATGGATTTGCTTCTTCGGAATCGATTCCCATATTCAGTGGACCATGCCCCAAGGATGGACTTAGCGGCAGAGTCAAGAGGGACCTCTCCCCTGCAAGTTTTTTTGCCTAGTTTTTATTATCGCCTTGTTGCTTTCGTGCTTTTGAGTTGGTTTTCGGATTTGCGTTTTCTTGAATGGCTTCGATGGATTTTATTGCTTTCGTTCGTTGAACTGCACTTTCGTTTCGAGCTCGGAAATAGGAGAAGAGGTATTGATCATCTGTTTATGGCAATGCAGGTGATCGTGTAGTAGATGTCGCACGAGCGGAGTCTTGAAGAACCTCCTTCATTTTCTCTCTCCAATCAACTTGTGAGTGGCTATAATTCGATTTAGTTGACCCTCCTTCCAAGTCTTCACATATAAAATCTTGCCCTTTTGATTTTTTCGATCCGACGATACCATAATAACTAAAAAGATGTCAAGATAAAAATGAATAGACTTGGATTACTTTATGCTTGTCAATCAACTTGTGAATGATTACCTTGCTGCATGCTAGTTTGTTTATAAATATTCTTTCATCATGCTTCAATTCTAGTTAGAATATATATACTTCTTCTATTATAGTGCTATGTATATAACACACATTGCTATGCAATAACTGAATATGGAGACTATGCAAAAATATATCATGTCATGTTACTTGTCTCGTACTTGTGTTGACTTAAACTGCACCATTGACAACTTAGTATTAGACGCAGTTTGGTCACGGACAACTTGTGTACAAGGTTTCTGGTTCCTGCGGACGGTCGCCGGGACATTGGGGCCGATCCGATCCGGATGGAACATTCTGAATAGTCGTCTGTTGGAGGACGAAATGGCATGTAGCGGGGCTCGCCACTTGCGCTGTATACCATTTTTGTCCCGCGATTATAACTCTTACTTTATGGCATTATGCCAGTGACCCCCTCGTATATTTTTAAACTGTGAAAACTAACTATGTCTTCGTCGAAGAAAAGGTCACGGTAAGTGTTATGCAGGTGGTTCAGAGGGGGTAGGTAAAAGTCACCGAACGGTGGCATGTTTATTTTAGTAAATTTTTATAACTACTGCATGTTTGTAAATTGAACTAAGACAAAATAGAAAGACCACATAATAACTTGCATGCTTCACATAAACAACGTGTTGATCTGTATAGTTGGGTTAGCTCACCTTCACTAGTGCATTTCGATGTACTGACCCTCGTTGCAACATGTTCCCCGCACTAAGACGATCCAGCTAGGAGCTAGAGCAATTTTGCAATCCAGTCCACCTACCGACACGTCCTGGTCGTGCCTTCGAAGAGACGTTTTGAAGTTCCAGGAGCTCGAGTACATACCCTATGCATCTCCGTAGAAAGGCGATAGCTTCGCCCGAAGGTGTCTTTAGCTTTAAAATTTTAGTAAAAGGATGTAATATACCGGATGGCTATCTCATTTTGCATCCACTTTTGTAAGCCCGTGAGGCAAATATCCGACTAGTTCAAGAGTTTGTAAAAGATGTTCATTATCAATAAAGATTCCATGTTTTCATATTGTGTTCAATTATCTGCGTACTCTGAATATATGCTCGTTATATAAAAATACCTTGGCCTTGTGCATTGCGCAACCTAGGCACGCACGGCATCACGTTCGGGGGACGACCATCGATTTCACAGAATTAGGGCGTGATATATTGGTATCAGAGCACAGCTTCAAGTTCCTTTGACCCTCGTGTCGAAAATATAATATCCCGTTCTGCTCTAGCGGACTGTCGATTCAAACGGCAAAAGTGCAATGTCCCGACCCGCTTTGCTCAGGCTAGAATACTCGTTCAAGGCAAAGGATATCTAGATTTGTCCCTGCAGGAATTCAGCTTAGGCTTTCAGAGGCTCGCTTGACGTATCGCTCAACCGAGGCGAATCATCGCTAAGGTGGGTGGCTACGGTGAACTTGTCTTTGCTTAGCCAGCACACATAAAACATAAAACGATACATGCTAGTCGCTAGGCGAATCACCCCCTGCATGCTAGTAAAAATTTAATGCACCTAACTAAGGGAATAATCCCAACTTGTATTGCTTATGCTAGAACATGGAAATGAAACATTGCTTATATATATGTTCAGATGCTCGCATGCTACCCTAGATCGTGTCACTCGGGAAGTCCCTTACAATCTCACTCCTCGGCTTACCTTCGGGCCTGAGCTAACGTGAATATTGTGTTTATATAAATGCATGCTTGTCTGCTTGTATGTTGCCTTATTTTCATCCAAACCCCGGGAGACTACTAAGTAGTCGTTCCGTGCATGAATGAACCTAATAGTATCCGGGACCGTTAGATCACCAAAGGCAGTCTCGAACCAGGAGAATGCATCAAGTCAAGTGAATACTGAAATGGAAATCATATCAAGTTTACCTGTGAACGAGAATCCTGTCCAAGCTCGTTCATAGTGGAAATTCAAGATTGTACTCGTGTTATTGATTATATCGTGATGGATATGGATATGGATAACCCTAGACCTGCATGTCGCGGACAATTTGGTGCACAAGATTTTGGAGGTTTCGCGGACGGTCGCTGGGGCACTGGGACCGATCTGATCCCGACGGAACATATGGATTAGTCAATTTAAATTGAGGATGAAAATGGCATGTGGCGGGGCTCGCTACCTGCGTCGCATAGCATTTTATATCCCATGACTATAACTCGTCCTTTATGGCTATGCCAGCGACAATTGTCATATAGATAAGTCATCCTAGCTTAGCGGCTATCCGCGTGCGAGTTATTGCATTGCATCAAAGAACAACTGAACACCTGAACGGTCTTGATATAACGACTCTCGTGTTTGCATATGTTTCATTATGAATGCCCCTGAATGTTTATACGTGCCCGCGCTTGAATTAACAATGTTTGCCTTGAACAGGGAAGGTCAAATGGTAAGTTGGTAAGTCTCGCCGTGTTTCCTCTCATGTCGTACGGCGCACTGCCACACGAATTAGGCTATTCAATCTTGAATGAAACTGATCCTAAGGCAACTAGAAAGATGATGAGAACATAAAATATCATATTTTTATTCCTTAATATATACTTCTTTATGCTTATTTAATGTCTAAAGATACTCATTACTTATATATTTTGATCTAGGATGCAATTGGAGTCACTAAAAGCAAAATGGAGCTAATTATCAATTCTGGACAGTTCTGACTCCTTGTAGCAAAATAGTCATAACTTGCTCATCCGAAGTCCAATTGAGTTGATCCAAATTGATTCGGAAAGCTAAGTGATAGAGGCACAATTTTGGTGTTTTGAGTTTCCCGATATTCTAGCTGCATCATGGACCAAATCACGCTTGAAGATTGAGTCAACTATGCTGTGCACAAAAAGTGGAGCTGAAATAACCATTTCCCAACTTATTCAAAGATTTTATTTTATTGTTTGGGTTGTTGTAACTATTAGAGGATTTGTGGAAAGATATTGTGATCTTCAAACACTAATTTAGAGTCTATAAAAGGGATAGAGATCAGGAGAAAATGGAGAACAACACACAACTCTTCTTCCTCTTCTCCAATATTCTTTTGAAGTTTTCATGAATATGTGCGGCTAAAGTCTTGTTGGTCGAAGGAAACGGAAGCCTCGGAATGAATAAAAACTTGTGAGATCTAAATTATTTTCATATGCTTGATTTATGCTTTGAGTATTGAATATTTTTCTATGCCTACTTTCATGATTGTTTTGTTTAATGACTAGGATGCATACTAGTTTATTATTCCTGACAATCTAATGCTAAATTAGATATCGAATCCGTAATTGTTCGATCCCTCTAATTTGTGAAGCAACCAAGATTTAATGAACTGCTTTGTTTTATTAGATCTTAGGAGGAAAACTTTTGACAAAATTAAATGCAACCGCTTATGCTTGTGTTATTTTGCTTCATCGATCTCATCGAGTTTAATACGCTACTAGATTAAACTTTTAGCGCTTGTCTGGGGTTGTTTAGTAGTTAAGGTTAATTAGATCGCTTGTTTTTAATTAACTGTGGCTAAAGGAGAGAGGAAAATAATTCCAACGATGAATATTCAAAGAATGAATTAATATATACTTGCATCGATGATCAGTTTTAAGATTCCAATGGTGGATGTTGACTGAGACCAACATTTTTTTTTCCTTTGATTATTTTAATACATTAATTATTTTTAGCTCTTTTTAAATTGCTTTGATCCAAAACTCTCCCCCTATCTTATTTCACATAGCATAAAGATCAAACTAATTACTCTTCGTGGGAACGATCCTTACTCTCACTACTACATATTATTTCAAGAGTAAAGGTTTTATTTTTGGGTGCCTACGACAGCACACCAAAAGACAACTTAATAGTTGCTGCACGGAACCTATATTACGTGTTTGGATTTGTCGAGCGGGCGAGTAGCCTCCCCACCAGTGCATTCAATGTACTGATAATCCACCAGATCGTTTGCAGGGTGAGGGAGAACCTCGTTCGGTGTGGATGCCTCCCTCGTGCGTGCTAAGGCAAGGAGTTCCCTCTGAAGCCTTGGAGTGCTGCGTCCGGAACTGAAGCACATATACAAGATATAATGTTGTGAACATAGCCTGAACATCGCCTGATCATCGCCTGTACGATCATTCCATAAATTGTAGCCACTTGGCACGCTTTTACTGTTTCAGAGAGAGTGCTTGAGCGACTTATAATCTCGACTATACGCCGCCTGTAACACTTGTTTATATCAATAAAAAGCTTGTTTTACTTCAACTTGTGTTATTCAATGCTTCCGCTATTGTCGACTCAGTGAACTTGTTACCGATCGCCTATGCGTTCATGACTCCGCTGCACTCGGACAATCTGTGCGACTCTGTGGCTTAAAACTCTTATCGCCAGCCAATGAACCACGGCCTTGCACGGGCGTGGCTCACGCTCGTACGGCATCACGCCCGGATGGGTCAAAGCGATCGTTCTGCGGGAGCGCTGGAGTGGTGATTCTCGCCTAGCGGGAACGGTCGATTTGCCTGCGGGAGATCAGGGCGCGACATATTGGTATCAGAGCTTGGCTTATACGCCTTTGGACTTCATTCCCAATATCTCTGTTTCGAAAGCTCGTTCGTGGGTTATGTGCATGCTCTCTCTCATTGTCCCAAACGGAATGTTCCAACAATAAGTCTAAATACTTTCAAAATGCGTTTTGAATGATATGATTGCTTGTATAAAATCGTGATGTGAGTGGCCTTTGTGCCAACCTGTGTGAAAACCCTTGAGATTATCGCAAGTAGCTTGTCCGATTTCACTATCTCTAAGTTTGGTTGAATGCATATGTTTGAGGGATGCCTTGAACTTGTGCACGATCCAAGACTGAAGAAGATGTGAAACTCGAGTGCTAAGACTTCGCTATCGCCGAGTTGGTAAAATACATATATTAGAGGGGCACTTCGAGTATGTGTACGATCCAGACTCACGATATGCTGATCTCGAACGCTTGTGCAAGTGAATATCCAAATGAACAAGTATAACGACTTGTGTAGGTTTGCCTCAGCCTTGTATCATTGAATCAAAATTGATTGAAACGTACTGCTTGTCCTCAGTAAGTCTCGAGGACGAGACTTTTTCTGAGTTGGGCAGGATGTAACACCCCGTTCTGCTCTAGCGGACTGCCGATTCAAACGGCAAAAGTGCAATATCCCGACCCGCTTTGCTCAGGCGAGAATACTCGTTCAAGGCAAAGGATATCCAGACTTGTCCCTGCAGGAATTCAGCTTAGGCTTTCAGAGGCTCGCTTGACGTATCGCTCAACCGAGGCGAATCATCGCTAAGGTGGGTGGCTACGGTGAACTTGTCTTTGCTTAGCCAGCACACATAAAATATGAAACGATACATGCTAGTCGCTAGGTGAATCACCCCCTGCATGCTAGTAAAAATTCAACGCACCTAGCTAAGGGAATAATCCCAACTTGTATTGCTTATGCTAGAACATGGAAATAAAACATTGCTTATATATATGTTCAGACCCTCGTATGCTACCCTAGATCGTGTCGCTCGGGAAGTCCCTTACGATCTCACTCCTCGGCTTACCTTCGGGCCCGAGCTAACGTGAATGTTGTGTTTATATAAATGCATGCTTGTCTGCTTGTATGTTGCCTTATTTTCATCCAAATCTTGGGAGACTACTAAGTAGTCGTTCCGTGCATGAATGAACCTGATAGTATCCGGGACCGTTAGGTCACCAAAGGCAGCCCCGAACCAGGGGAATGCATCAAGGCAAGTGAATACTGAAATGGAAATCACATCAAGTTTATCTGTGAACGAAAATCCTGTCCAAGCTCGTTCATAGTGGAAATTCAAGATTGTACTCGTGTTATTGATTGCATCGTGATAGATATAGATATGGATATAGATAACCCTAGACCTGCATATTGCGGACAACTTGGTGCACAAGGTTTTGGAGGTTTCGCGGACGGTCGCTGGGGCACTGGGACCGATCTGATCCCGACGGAACATATGGATTAGTCAATTTGAATTAAGGATGAAAATGGCATGTGGCGGGGCTCGCTACCTGCGTCGCATAGCATTTTCTATCCCGTGACTATAACTCATCCTTTATGGCTATGCCAGCGACAATTGTCATATAGATAAGTCATCCTCGCTTGGCGCCTATCTGCTTGCGAGTTATTGCATCGCATTAAAGAACAACTGAACACCTGAACGATCTTGATATAACGACTCTCGTGTTTTCATATGCTATAACTTGGTTTTCATTATGAATGCCCCTGAATGTTTATACGTGCCCGTGCTTGAATTAACAATGTTTGCCTTGGACAGGGAAGATCAAATGGTAAATTGGTAATTCTCGCTGTATTTTCTCTCTTGTCGCACGGCGCACTGCCACACGAATTAGGCTATTCAATCTTTCATGAAACTGATCCTAAGGCAACTAGAAAGACAACTTAATAGTTGGTGCACGGAACCTATATTACGTGTTTGGATTTGTTGAGCGGGCGAGTAGCCTCCCCACTAGTGCATTCAATGTACTGATAATCCACCAGATCGTTTGCAGGATGCGGGAGAACCTCGTTTGGTGCAGATGCCTCCTTCGTGCGTGCTAAGGCAAGGAGCTCCCTCTGAAGCCTTGGAGTGCTGCGTCCGGAACTGAAGCACATATACAAGACATAATATTGTGAACATAGCCTGAACATTGCCTGATCATCGCCTGATCATCGCCTGTACGATCATTCCATAAATTGTAGCTACTTAGCACGCTTTTACTGTTTCAGAGAGAGTGCTTGAGCGACTTATAATCTCGGCTATACGCCGCCTGTAATACTTGTTTATATCAATAAAAAAGCTTGTTTTACTTCAACTTGTGTTATTCAATGCTTCCGCTATTGTCGACTCAGTGAACTTGTTATCGATCGCCTATGCGTTCATGACTCCGCTGCACTCAGACAATCTGTGCGACTCTGTGGCTTAGAACTCTTATCGCCAGCCAATGAACTACGGCCTTGCACGGACGTGGCTCACACTCGTGCGACATCACGCCCGGATGGTTCAAAGCGATCGTTCAGCGGGAGCGCTGGTGCGGTGATTCTCGCCTAGCGGGAACGGCCAATTTGCCTGCGGGAGATCGGGGCGCGACAGAAAAAATTTCTTTAACGATCTATTTCCTATGCGAACTCTTGAACTCATTTAGCCAAAATGAGATACGTTCCATTAAATGAGTCCATAGTACATTATGAGACTGATGCAAATTACTTTCTTTTGAAGGAATGACTCAAGCGCAAGCATCAGCGCTAGCACAGGGAGAGGTACAAGCACAGAAAAGTAGTTCCGGCACCTCAAAATTTTTTAAAACCCAACGAGATATGCTTGTCGATCCAATTAAGCGAATGATGCTAATGCTTGAAGCGATCCAACAGAGGGACGAGGCTCGTCATGAGCGAGCCGAGAAGCGGGCGAAAGATCGTCAGAGCAAGTTCGAAAGCAATCTTAAAGCCTGATTTACAGTCCAACAGAAGCTGGTAGATACCATGCAGCAGATTGTTCAGACCTTATCCTCCAACCAATCAGCAATGATAGCATCAACACCGGTGGAACAACCAACGCATGAAGTCGAAACGTCTCAAACTTCAAAGAAGATGGAAGTGACTACCTTTGACTTTGTCGACTTCAAGAAGATCTGCAATACGCCTTTTCGGGGGACTGAAGATTCGTTCGTGGCTCTAGATTGGCTAGCTGAGTTTGAGATCACTTCAAACTGCTTAAAGTACCTAAGGAGAAACGAGTTGCATGTACCCAATTGCAGCTATATTTGAACGCGCATGATTGGTGGAACGTACATCGTAGATTACTCTTCGCAGACATTGATGACGAGACGATTGCATGGGCTACCTTCCGTAGTACGTTTGAAGAGGAGTTTACACCCCCTTCCGTTCATTAACAAAAGGAGAATGAGTTCGTGCAACTTAGGCAAGGCAATATGACAGTAAAGCAGTACTCCGGTGAATTCAATCGGCTCGCCAAATTTGCAAGTTCCTATCTACCTGATGTTGCAATTCGTGCAAGATGATTCGAAGGTGGCATGCGACCTGCCATCCATGCGCATGTGGTCGTTCCCCAATATCTGACTATGCATGAAGTTCTAAATCATGCACTTTCTCTCGAACCGCAGTATCCTTCGGTTGCTGCCGGCCCTGTGCATACTTCCAATCACAAGCGTCCTAGGAACGCGGGAGGAAACAACGCTTCAAAGCGTCTTCATAACGACGGTCAACAGAAAGGAAATCCATCAACCATGTTTCTTCTGTCAGAAGGCAGGACACATAATCAACGAATGTCACCTCAAGAATGGGTTATGCTTTAACTGTGGTGGTCAAGGACATCTATCGAAGAACTGTCCGCACCCCTCTAAGCTCCGCCCTCAACATCCAAATCCTGCTCCGGCGCGTCAAGCCAACCGAGCCAAGTCGCAATAAGAGCGTCATCAAGATGAAGGTCGGGTGCACACTTTAACATAGGAAGAGGCCCTCGCTTCGGACGCCGTTGTGTTTGGTATATTGCTTTTCAATAACATACATGCTCGCGTACTATTTGATTCTGGTGCTACGCATAGCTTTATATTCACGAATTTTGTCGTAGAAAACAAGATAGAAATGACAAAATTATATATAGACCTTAGTGTTAGCACCCCCTCGGGCACGAAGATACCTGTTCATTCAATATGTCAGGGCGATCATGTCTGTATTAGAGGAAGAAAACTGTCTCTCGAAGTGTTAGTCCTAGATGTTCGGGATTATGACATCATCTTGGGGATGGATTGGCTCGACGCTTGCTCGAAAACTATCGAATGTGTAGAGAAATGGGTCATCTTTCGTCTACCTGGAGAGGCTGAATTCTACTACACGAGTGGTTCAGCAGCGGAAGCGTTGAAGACCTGCATGGTGATTTTTGCGATGTTAGCTCGGCTGATTCTACACTCTGAATGCGAGGGATATTTAGCGTCGGTTCGGGACACGTAGCAGGATTGTGCAAATGTTGATTTTTCTTCCGTTGTGGTATAATTCTCTGATGTGTTTCTGAGCGAACTACCTGGCATGCCACCCGACCGAGAAATCGAGTTCACCATCGATACCTTTCCAAGTACCCAACCGATTTTCAAGGCTCCATACCGAATGGCCCCTACTGAACTAAAGGAGTTAAAGTAGCAACTACAAGAACTACTTTACCGTGGGTATATTCGTCTGAGCATCTCCTTGGGGCGCGCCTGTGCTGTTTGTGAAGAATAAAGATTGGACATTGCGGCCGTGCATAGACTACCGAGAACTAAATAAGGTCACTATCCAAAACAAGTATCCCCTGGCCAGAATCGACGAACTCATTGATCAGCTACAAGAGGCATCAGTATTTTTTAAAATAGACCTTCGCTCTGGCTACCACCAACTAAAGATCAAGCCAGAGGATATGCCGAAGTCAGCATTTTGTACCTGTTATGGCCACTATGAGTTTTCTTTCATACAGTTCGGACTGATGAATGCTCCTGCCGCATTCATGGATTTGATGAACCGTGTGTTCCAACCATACCTTGATAAGTTTATGGTGGTATTCATAGACGATATCTTAGTGTACCCGAAGAATGAGGATGAACACGCAGGACACCTGCGGATGGAGCTTCAAACTCTTCGAGACAATAAGTTGTTCGCGAAGCTAAGTAAGTGTGAATTCTGGTTGGACAACCTATCTTTCCTCGGGCACATTATTTCTGCGGAAGGCATCTCAATCGACCCAAAGAAAGTTGAAGCCATCGTGGAGTGGAAGAGACCTAAGTCGGCCAGCGACATTCGGAGCTTCCTTGGTATAGCGGGCTACTATAGGAGATTCATAAAAGAATTTTTAAGGATCGCTACCTCACTCGGAAAGGAGTAACGTTCGCGTAGTCGGACGACTGTGAAGCTTCATTTGTAGAATTAAAGCAACGACTAGTCTCAGCACAGATTCTTACTCTTCCAAACGGGTCCGATGATTTTAAGATTTATAGCGACGCTTCAGGCAAGGGTTTGGGGTGTTTCCTTATGCAGAGGGACAAGGTGATAGCCTTTGTGTCTAGGCAGTTAAAGCCTCACGAAAGGAACTATCCAACGCATGATCTGAAACTGCCAGTGGTAGTATTCACGTTGAAGTTATGGCGGCATTACCTCTATGGTGTACCGTGTAAAAATTTTACGGATCATAAAAGCCTTAAGTACCTCTATACTCAAAAGGATCTGAATTTACGGCAATGATGTTGGCTTGAACTACTTAGCAACTTTGACTTGATGATCAGATATACACCAGGCAAAGGAAACGTTGTAGCTGATGTACTGAGTCGAGTGTTTGTTGGGAGTTTAGCTATCGATGACAGACTGAGAAGGGATCTGGAAAGTTGGGCATTATACTCCGAATCAGATACAAAAAGGGGGCGCATGCGGCTCAGTTGCGCCTCGAATCGGACCTATTAGAGAAAGTTAAGTCCGCTCAGAAGGACGACATGTTCCTAGAGAAGATGCGTAATCTTATCTCAGCAGAAAAGACGACCGACTTTGCGGTAAGGATGGATGGAATGGTGAGGGTGAAGAAAATATTATGTGTTCATAATGATTCAAACCTCAAAAAAAATATACTCACTGAAGCTTACTATGCGAGTTACACTTCACATCCAGGAAGCACGAAGATGTATCGAGACCTCCGTACGACGTTTTGGTGGCACAACATGAAGAGGGTTATGGCGTTGTTTGTGTCATAATACATGGTCTGTCAGCGAGTAAAGGCCGAGCACCAGAAGCCGGACGGAGAGATGCAGAACCATGTTATACCGGAGTGGAAATAGGAACACATAACGATGAATTTTATTGTTGGTTTTCCAAAGACGCAACTATGAAATGATGCCGTATGGATAATCGTCGATCGACTCACCAAGTCATCTCACTTTCTGCCTATCAAAGTTACTTGGAGTACTGACCGTATGGCGTAGATCTACCTCAATAAGATCGTTCGACTCCACGGTGTGCCCGTATCCATTATCTCCGATCGAGATAGACGATTCTTATCACGCTTCTGGGAGAGTCTTCGGTCAGCAATAGGGACGAAGTTGAAGTTCAGCTCTGCTTACCATCCTCAGATAGACGGTCAAACAGAGCGGGTAAACCAAATCCTCGAAGACATGCTCGGCTCTGCGCCTTTGACTTGAAGTCAAATTGGGACATGCATCTACCGTTAGCCGAATTTGCATAAAATAATAGCTATCAATCCAGCATTCAAATGACGTTATATAAGGCATTGTATGGGCGGAAGTGTAGATTCCTTATCTGTTGGAATGAAGCTGGTGAACGATAAATTCTTGGCCTGGAGCTCGTAGAACAAACCATCCAAAATATCTGCTTGATCCGCGAAAGGCTGAAGGTAGAACAAAGTCGTCAGAAGAGTTACTCAGATGTGCACCGTTGACCTCTTGATTTCTTAGAAGGCGATCATGTATTTCTCAAAGTCTCGCCCATGCGAGGAGTTACCGGATTTGGAGAAAATGGGAAGCTAAGCCCAAGGTTCGTCTGCCCGTTCAAAATACTTAAACTAGTCATCCCAGTCACATATCAGATTGCCATGCCACCATCATTATCTGAAGTTCACGATATCTTCCATATTTTACAGCTTAGGAAGTACGTGTACGACTCGAGTCATGTGGTGGATCTTGATCAATTAGACTTGAAGGAAGACTTGACGTATGTTGAACACCATGTGCGGATCTTGGATCGAAAGGAGAAGCTGCTTCGAAGTCGTTCGGTTCCTCTCGTACGCGTGCTTTAGAGAAATCATACGGCCGAAGAGTCGATGTGTGAGCTTGAGTTTGAGATGAAGAAAAAGTTGTCTTCATTGTTCCATAGTGGTATGTTCTATTCTTAAGCTTTGTGGACGAAAGTTCCTATTAGTTGGCTAGAATGTGGTGCCTCGTTAACCTTTTTTCGGGAGAGCGGCTAAGAAATACTTTCGGTATCGTTCGATCGGGATAGATTGAATCAAGATATTTTTCTTATTATGGATTTGCTTCTTCGAAATCGATTTCCATATTCAGTGGACCGTACCCCAAGGATGGACTTAGCGGCAGAGTCAAGAGGGACCTCTCCGCTGCAAGTTTTATTGCCTAGTTTTCATTGTCGCCTTGTTGCTTTCATGCTTTTAAGTTGGTTTTCAGATTTGTATTTTCTTGAACGTTTTTGATGGATTTTTTTGCTTTTGTTCGTTGAACTGCACTTTTATTTCGAGCTTAAAAAGAGAAGAAGAGGTATTGATCATCTATTTATTGCAATGTAGGTGATCGTGCAGTAGACATCGTGCGAGTGGATTCTTGAAGCACCTCCTTCCTTTTCTCTCTCCAATCAACTTGTGAGTGGCTATAATTCAATTTAGTTGACCCTCCTTCCAAGTTTTCACATCTAAAATCTTGCCCTTTTGATTGTTCCGATCAGACGATACCATAATAACTAAAAAGATGTCAAGATAAAAATGAATAGACTTGGATTACTTTATGCTTGTCAATCAACTTGTGAATGGTTACCTTGCTGCATGCTAGTTCATTTAGAAATATTCTTTCATCATGCTTCAATTCTAGTTAGAATATATATATACTTCTTCTATTATTGTGCTATGTTTAGAACATAACTTGCTATGCAATAAACAGAATATGGAGACTATACAAAAACAGATCGTGTCATGTTACTTGTCTCGTACTTGTGTTGCCTTAAACTGCATCGTTGATAACTTACTATTAGATGCGGTTTGGTCACGGACAACTTGTGCACAAGATTTCTGGTTCATGTAGACGGTCGTCGGGGCACTGGGACCTATCTGATCCGGACAAAACGTTCTGAATAGTCGTCTGTTGGAGGACGAAATGGCATGTAGCGGGGATCATTACCTGCGTTGCATACCATTTTTGTCCCGTGATTATAACTCGTCCTTTATGGCATTATGCCAGTGACCCCCTCGTATATTTAAACTGTGCAAGCTAACTATTTCTTCGTGGCAGGGAAGGTCGTGGTAAGTGTTGTGCAGGTGGTTCAGACAAGTAGGTAAAAGTCACTGAACGGTGGCATATTTATTTCATTAAATTGTCATAACAACTGTATGCTTGTAAATTGAACTAAGGCAAGATAGAAAGACCACATAATAACTTAGATGCTTCACATAAACAACGTGTTGATTGGTATAGTTGGGTTAGCTCGCCTTCACCAGTGTATTTCGATGTACTGACCCTCGTTGCAACAGGTTCCCCGCACTTAGGCGATCCTGCAAGGAGCTAGAGCGATTTTCCAATCCAGTCCACCTAACGGTACGTCCTGATCGTGCCTTCGAAGCGACATTTTGACGTTCCAGGTGCTCGCGCACATACCCTATGCAGCTCCGTGGAAAGGCGGTAGCTTCTCCTGAAGGTGTCTTTAGCTTTGAAGTTTTATTAAAAGGATGTAATGTACCAGACGGCTATCTAATTTTGCGTCCACTTTTGTAAGCCCGTGAGACAAATATCTGACTCGTTCAAGAGTTTCAAAAGATGTTCATTATCAATAAAGAGAACTTTTTCATATTTCCATATTAGTTCAATTATCTGCGTACCCTGAATATGTGCTCGTTGTATAAAAATACCTTGGCCTTGTGCGTTGTGCAACCTAGGCACGCACGGTATCACGCCCGGGGGGCGACTATCAATTTCACGGAATCAGGATGTGACATATGGCATGGCGGCAAAATTTTTGTGGATCACATAAACCAATATAGATGTTCACCCAGAGAGGTATTAAGATTTAGGCAAAGGTGAGCTGATCTAAGAGCATAGTACAATATTTGGGTAAGTCGGCTAGCTAGGGTAGTATTTGTTGTGATGATAATTCAGAGCATGAGATGATAGTTGAAGATGGTGCATGCAGAACATGGTACGATTGAGTCATGCTAGAGTTTGGTTGGTTGAGCATGGACGGTGCTAGTGAGAATTCAAAAATAATTGGATAATAGGGCCTTGCAGAATAATCATTGCGCTTGGTATGCGTAAGAAATTGGAGCATGTGTCGGTTCTTGCTAGAGAATGGACTGAGTCAGGACATAAACTAATTTAAGTCAGTGTAGAATCATGAAAAAAATATGCAGGCCGCATAGAGGTCATGCCCCCTCAAAAAAAAAGCAACCAAGCCGCAGAGAAGCCACATGCGGCCTGAACAACCAAGACGCAGAGAATTCACATGCGGCCTGAATAACCAAGCCGCGGAGACGCCACATGCGGCCTGAACAAACAAGCCGCAAAGAAGCTACATGCGGCCTGGTCAAACCAAAGATCAAGAAGCCACATAGTATACTCTATACGACCTGGACGATTGCAGAGCAGGGAGGTCGCATAAAACACCCTGATACAGCAGTCGATGACTGTCAGACTCTGACATATTACTCATCACGCTGACTCTTCGAGATTCGTGAATGACGAATGCTCAAGAAAAGACAGACAAAAAGTCACATCAGCATTAATGACCTCTCTAGATGTGTCATGCCACGTGTTCTCTCATATTCGGCTACTCCTTATACGGCCTCGTCACCATGCGGCTTAAGTGTCCATTCGACCAAAGCTCGACGAGAGCTTGCATGCGGCCACAACGCCATGCGGCCAATGTGTCCATTCGACCAAGGCCATACGAGAGTTTGCATGCGGCCACAACGCCATACGGCCAAAGTGTCCATTCGACCAAGACCATACGAGGGTTTGCATATGGCCACAACACCATGTGGCCAAAGTGTCTATTCGACCAAGGCCAGATGAGAGTTTGCATGCGTCCTCGTCAACTTGCGGCCAGAGCTTCCATACGACAAAGGCAAAATGAGAGCAAGTATGCGACCACGACAATATGTGGCCAAGATGTTATGCGGTGTCACGCCCCAGTCCCAAAATGCGTAGGACTAGGAATAGCTAACCTGCCCAGCCGTATGTATATGAACTCCAATATATAGAAATCATATACACACGTATGCTGTTTATGAATATTCAATCCACTAGTGGTAATATACTGTCACAACAAGTCACACAGAATCTATATCTCATCCACAACACAAATAATAGGTAGAAATAAAGAGCTTAATAATAACCGAATATCAAGATGAGTATCAAGTCTGATAGTCAGGTGGAAACAAATCCACTATAAAATGACTATACTGAAGTAGCCACAAAGTCTCTAAACAGTGGAAATAAAATCACAGCTACTCTGAGGGTAAGACCTCCTCAGACAGGTAAGTAGAGTCAGGTCCAGGTCCGTACTCCTGTGGATACTCCTGCTCGTCCATATCTGGAAAGGGACCAGGTCCTCAGAGGAACGTAACAAGATACATAATAACATGCCAATAAGTACTGAAATATAAACATCCAATGGGTTGCCTAACCGTCTAAGTGAAATACAATTTGAGGACAACTTTGAGCGTATGGGAAGTGTAGGCTAGACATATGCTGACGTAATTCACCAATCGTGACAACTGGCTAGTATATGCCACATATGCCCTCCAGTACAGGGGCACATATATATATAATAACGTCTTACTGCTTCGAAGAACGGGGAATCTGCATAGTATATAACGTCCATATCACCCCCGAAGAGTGTGGCATCTGTAGTAAATATATCGTCCATATCACTCCGTCGAGTGTGGCATCCGTAGTAAATAAAGTGGGGTGTCCCATACGCCTACTAGTAGTCCTCCCCGACCCAATGCTCTAAGCATGTCACATCCATGACACGATTTGGTTCATAACCTATCTTTAGTACAATAGCCCAATCCTACAACCAAACAAGGATAAGGATTGGACCACCGTACTACAATAGGCTATGTCCATGGACCACTAATAACTGTTGAGTCTTCTAGCATACAAAGTTTCTATCAGCAGTTATCTCTAATGTACGGCTCATACGTATAAGAGGCCAATCCAGTACGTAGTCTGGGATCTATATGAGACTCACAACTCGTGTAACAATTGTGTCACGACCAATGAATCTAATGATGCTCCATAATACTGGGATGGTCTCATGAAGTAGGTCCAAAAATCTACTTAAATAAACATCTATATAAGCAGAATTAAACATGCATGTATCATCTGGAATGTAAATAATAGTACAATGGCAAGGTATACTTGCCGAGCAAGAGTTCTGTAGAGTGCAAGCATCCAATACTGTATTTTAGTGGAAGAAGAATTGTAGTTAGAGTTTGGAAGAGTTGTATATATATAGAGAATAAGAGGCAGTAGGGAAAAACTTAGTGTTTAAGAAACTACTCCTGCTGCTGTTTCTTCCTTTCATTGATTTTGGTTTTGGTTGAGGAGAGTTTGGTAAATAAATAGAGTTTAGAGGCGGTGGAATGAGGCGGTGGTATTGCTGCTGATATTTCCTTTCATACGTGCGGAGAAGGAAGCAAAGTTGGCCTTTGCTACTGCTGCTATTGATATTTTTACTGCTCCCCTAACGGATCCGAGTAGGGGCCACACGGTTAGTGGATTCCGGCGGGTAGGGTGTTTGGGTTTCGGGTTGAGATCCAATAGAAATTATATATATATATATATACACATATCTATTCACAGAAAATTCTAAGTAGTATATTGATGCACACCATTAAGCTAGCAACTGTCCAAAGGGTCTCCTACATGGAATAAATTAAAAAAAAATTATAATGGCTCCATAAATCCTCTAAATGCTCAAACACCTCAAATAAAGTTTAAATAAAATCTATGTCCTCTATTTAGCTCATAATTATCATAAATAAATAATTAATACGGTTTATAAAATTAGGGGTCTTACATTCTACCCAACTTATAAAAATTTTGTCCTCGAAATTAAAATAGGGTAGGGTCTCTCTATCTAATCTCTCTTGATCACAATCTAAAAGAATTCACCTGCAATTTCTACCCAACTTAGAATTTACCCATCTATCACTTAAGGCTATACATTTAAGAAAACTATTTCTCGAATCATTTAATCATGTTATTCAATCCTCCGAATGTTTACACAAAATATATCACCTATGATATTGTTTGATAATAAACGAAAGAAATAAAACTAGGTTTATACGAAACCCTTTCTTTGGTTTACAAACAAGAAAAAAAAAGTATAATTGATCCTATACGATGATACTAAGTACAAAAAAATTTGATTCTGGGGAACTATTGCTATAGGAGTCTGATCTGCGGTCGATCACTTTGTCCCTTGGACCACACGATGACGAAGAAGTGCTGTAGAAGAAGGAGAAGCTTCAAAAATAGCAAGAGGGATTGGATGCTCGATGCCAAAATCGTCAGTCACTCCCCTCTGTCTGTGCTCTAGTATCTTCTCTCTCAAAAATAAAATCCGATCCTTTTCTTCGACCCTGGACCTCCGTGGACGGAGGCCTCTATTTATAGAGTTCAGCTACAGTCGGCGTAGAAACCGAACAGCGGAGAAAGCTGCACCTTTTACGCGACGGTTACAATAACTGCTACCCACGTATGAATGATCTTCTGAATCGGCATATGACGCGTGTCCCATTATGAGGTAATGCGTATAACTGCTCGTCGAAGATCACGGCATGCAAGCCACGTAGATAACTGCCCCTTGCGTAGAGATGGTTGGCATAAAAGCCAAATAACTGTCTCATTGGCGTAAAAGCCAAAATAGCTGTTCTGATGGAGTAGAAGCCAAGTAGATGTCATGTTGGCATAGAAGCCAAAATAGGCATAGAAGCCCAGTAGGCATAGAAGCCCAGTAGGCGTAGAAGCCTAATGCTTTACAAATATAGCCTGATTTGGCATATTTCGAGGAGATAGCGTACAGCGTGTTCCTATAGCTGAATATAGCCAGGTCGGCATAATGTGCGGGGATGGTGATGTGGACGTATTAGCCCTAATTATAGCTCACCCAGTCTTTGAAAGTAGAACCAAATCTCGTGCATTAAATGCAGAGATCTGCCCCCATCACGCGCATTAACTGCAGAGACGTGCCTCGAGCTCTGTATGAAGAGCAGCTTTTGACGTGGCAGTTCAATTCGTCTCCTGCTGAGCGTAAAAGCTCACGTCTGCCTGTGTAAAACTAGGCAGCGTATTCCTTGAATGCGTAAATGATATCTTATATCAAGGGTTATATCACTAGACGACAGTCTGGGATTCTGTGCCGAATTATCATTACAGCCGTCCTCTCGATCGTTGTGCAGTACTCTTTGTCAGGAGTCAGGTTCACTGCATGATCTGACAGGTTCATTCAAGGAATATTAAGAGTTCCTCGTACAACTTTCCGCTGCATTAAAAGCCGATAGGTTTTACGCCGAAGTGGCGATGTAGCAATCTTTTTACGCTAAAAAAATCTGGAAATACTGCTTTACGCGGGTTGTTCTGGAGCTATATTTTACGCTGAATAGCGTTGAAGCTCTGTTGTTCGCCAATGGCTCTGAAGTCATGTCTTACGCCACCCAGTGCTGGAGCTCTGTTTTACGCGGGCTTCCTCCATGTTGAGGGTTTTACGCGTATTATTTTCCAGCGTATTTTTCATGCTTCTACAGATATACCCTTAATTACAAGAAGTAATCATCAAATAATGTGATTGGCCGATGGGGTATATTTCGTACTATCTGCATATCAAACTTATACCAAGCACGAGGTTTCGTCTTTTCGAAGTAAGGGAAGACAGATAATAATAATTAAAGAATTCCAGGTGAAGGTGATAGAATACAAGTACGAGGTTCAAAGAGTTTTAAAGACTTCAATTGGGAATCGTCAAGGCGGTTGTGGGTTGAAATTATATTTTGGTAATTCCTATTCTCATGCTCGTATCAGTACAGTTATGTAACTGATGCGATATGCCAGACATATTTAGGAACAAGTATATTCGTCTACTAATCACTACATATTTCAATCCACGTAAAGTAGTATTGCGAAGGACGAACCAAGCGCACTATGTCTAGCTAGACCATAATACACTGATTCTGATTAGACAATTTGTATTAGTGTGGTTGATCAGGCCCCAATAACATATATGTCATGAATAAGCTCGATAAAAGTTTAAGCTTGCAAAACTAGGCTATAATAGCAGCATAAGTCAAGGTAGTTCAGAAAATAGGAATGCACTAGATT
The DNA here is from genome assembly GCA_036927795.1 of Iris macrosiphon. Lineage (NCBI taxonomy): Eukaryota > Viridiplantae > Streptophyta > Magnoliopsida > Asparagales > Iridaceae > Iris > Iris macrosiphon. The sequence goes on along the minus strand of JAYESA010000004.1, from coordinate 329,105,653 downwards.
ATGATGAGAGCTGTTATAAAATAATTCAAGTTTACAAAAAAAAAATAATAAGACTCCATAATCTCTACAGTTGTCATACTAACTCCTTGTATACTACCCGACTTATAACAATAAACTAATACTGTAATTGTCTTAAGGATACCGTAGAAGCTCCTGTTAAGGTCTACGAGAAGGGGTCTTGGTACTTATTAGGGTATCCTCTTATATTACATAGGTCATAGTCGCTTTAAGTCTTAGTCATAGTGATTATGGAACAAGTGTCAACATTAAGAATGGAAGGGTTACTGGCTCTCAAGTGAAATAGAATATAACTTGTATCGTGTTATGGATACAAATTACGGGATCTACAACTAAAGGATAATGATCACAGTCTAAATGAACAATTCAACTATCATGCTCTTAACTACTAAGCATATAATTCAAAATTCAAGATTACAACTATAACCTTGACAAACTATATATCCTAACATAGAATAAAATCACTCGGTCTACAATCATAAGTGTCAAGTGGTATGAGTTGAAAGATCAAAAAATAGAAGAACATAATTAGTTGTTGCACAATTAGCGAACGCTAAGGTTTTGGAGGAACAAGTCATAAAGATAGAAAGACTCTAGATATTGTCATGGTTTCTTGAGGGAAGGTGGTTGCTAATCTCTATGTTCGAGGTATGATCGAGAGAAATATTCTAGTCATTCCCCTTGGCTTCCTAAGATACCGTTCTGCTAATATCAAGTCAAGAAGCTAAAGTTTGTAGTGCTTTAGTATTATCTCACCATGAAAAGCTAGGTTAGTCCTAATATTCAACCTTGGATTTCTATTGGTTCCTCAATACTATGATCAAAAAAAACTTCTAACTAACTATAGTAGTGTCTATACTACTCTCAAGTCATCCCTAATTATTAAGGGATAATGGTCAATCCATCTAGAGGTAAGGGTGCTATGGTTCATTAAATATTCTAAGTCAGTGATGTGTCAACACTCTAGTTGTACTCTTAATAGGAAGGTTACCCTACTTATCATCTAACAACAGGGACTTCTATATTCTAGGAGGGGGCTATATTAGAGAAGTAAGCAGGATGCAACTATTTAAATAGGATGTAGAAGCATGAAATATGCTGGGGAATTGTCCGCGTATTTTACAGTCAAAACCTCCAACATACATGAAGTCTCTTCCTGCGTAAAACAAGGCTTCAAAGTAGTTGGCGTAAAACAGGTTGATAAGCTTCCTGCGTAAAGCAGAGCTTCAGGATAGTTTGGCGTAAAGTTGAGATTCAGAACTGTCCGCGTAAAGCAGAAAAGCGTAAAGAAGAGATTCAAAGAAGTTGGCGTAAAATAAGACTTCAGAGCTATCTGGCGTAAAGGTAGGGATTCAAGTTGTCTGGCGTAAGGGTCTGCGTAAAAGTTCGCGTAAAAATTATGTGCGTAAAATCTGCCTGTAAAAGATCTGTGCGTAAAATATATGCTGCGTAAAGTCTGCCTGCGTTAAGTCTGCGTAAAAAGTCTGCGTAAAGCTTCGCGTAAAAGGTCTGCGCGTAGAGGGTCGCTGCGCGTAAAATCTGCGTAAAAATTCTGCCTGCGTAAAGTCTGTAAAAAGTGGCTATAATTTATGCGTAAAGTTTATGTAAAAGGGTGCTGCGTAAAGTCTAAGTAAAAGTATGTCTGCGTAAAGTTTGTAAAAAGTTCTGCACGTAAAATCTGCCTGCGTAAAACCTAGCATACGTTGCAGCGTAAAGTCTGTCTTCGTAAAATCTACGTAAAGGTTTCCTGTGTAAGGTCTGCTTAAAAAGTCTCCTGCGTAAAGTCTGCTATATGTTTTACAGCGTAAAGTTGTACGAGGAACTTGATGAATTTGTCAGACAAATCAGTGATCCTGACATCAAACAAAAGTACTGCACGACGATCTAGAGGACGGCTGTGATAATAATTTTGCACAGAGACCCAGGTTATCGTTTAGTGACATATTGGATACAAGTCATTTTTACGCATCCAAAAGGAAAAAGAATGGAGTCTTCTGAATATGCTGCATATTCTATATTGACAGAAAATGAGCTTTTACGCTTCAGTCTGAGATGGGTTTTTACACTCAAGACAGAAGTGAGTTTTTACGCTCAAGGTAAGACAAAATCAGACGTCACGTCAAAAGTTTTTTCTTGCACAGGGCTCGAGGCATATCTCTACATTTAATGCACGAGATTTGGTCATGGCTGGGGAAAGCTAAGGTTGTAACAAATACGCTCACATCACCATCCTTACATTTTACGCCTAATCAGGCTACTTCTACGCTGGTTATCTATTATTCATGAATCATCAAGTTTACGCTGGAGTAGTTACCTACGTGGCTTGCATGACGTGTCATACGCAGATTTAGAAGTCTAAGGAAACGTGGGTGGCAGTTGTCATAACCGTAGCGTAAAGTAGGCAATCTTCTTCATAGTTTGGCCTTTTACGCCAACAAGTCAATCATTTGGCTTTTACGCCAACATGACAGTCATTTGGCTTTTACGCCAACAACAGTCATTTGGTTGATCTTCATAAATAGAGGTCTCTGGTCACAGCGTAAAGAGTTTTTGGCGTAAAACTTTGTTTTATCCAAACATAGGATAGTTGAAAGGAAGAATGAGGTTTTAGTCAAGTGTGGATGAGATCCTTATACTCTATTCCTATACGCAGGCTTGTTCGGTACAGTTACGTAACCGAGACAATATATTCTCGACCTGCATGGGCCACCACTAAAAATATGTCACGCCCCAGTCCCAAAATGCGTAGGACTAGGAATACGTAACCTGCCCAGCCGTATGTATATGAACTCCAATATATGGAAACCATATACACACGTACGCTGTTTATGAATATTCAAACCACCAGTGGTAATATACTGTCACAACAAGTCACACAGAATCTATATCTCATCCACAGCACAAATAATAGGTAGAAATAAAGAGCTAAATAATAATCGAATATCAAGATGAGTATCAAGTCTGATAGTCGGGTGGAAACAAATCCACTACAAAATGACTATACTGAAGTAGCCACAAAGTCTCTAAATAGTGGAAATAAAATCACAGCTACTCTGAGGGTAAGACCTCCTCAGTCAGGTAAGTAGAGTCAGGTCCAGGTCCGTACTCCTGTGGATACTCCTGCTCGTCCATATCTGGAAAGGGACCAGGTCCTCAGAGGAACGTAACAAGATACATAATAACATGCCAATAAGTACTGAAATATAAACATACAATGGGTTGCCTAACCGTCTAAGTGAAATGCAATTTGAGGACAACTTTGAGCGTATGGGAAGTGTAGGCTAGACATATGCTGACATAATTTACCAATCGTGACAACTGGCTAGTATATGCCACATATGTCCCCCAGTACAGGGGCGCATGTATATAATAACGTCCTACCGCTCCGAAGAACGGGAAATCTGCATAGTATATAACGTCCATATCACCCCGAAGAGTGTGGCATCCGTAGTAAATATATCGTCCATATCACTCCGTCGAGTATGGCATCCGTAGTAAATGAAGTGGGGTGTCCCATACGCCTACTAGTAGTCCTCCCCCGTCCAATGCTCTAAGCATGTCACATCCATGACACGATTTGGTTCATAACCTATCTTTAGTACAATAGCCCAATCCTACAACCAAACAAGGACAAGGATTGGACCACCGTACTACAATAGGCTATGTCCATGACCACTAACAACTGCTGAGTCTTCTAGCATACAAAGTTTCTATCAGCAGTTATCCCTAACGCACGGCTCATACGTACAGGAGGCCAACCCAGTACGTAGTCCGGGATCTATATGAGACTCACAACTCGTGTAACAACTGTGTCCCGGCCAATGAATCTAATGATGCTCCATAATACTGGGGTGGTCTCATAAAGTAGGTCCAAAAATCTACTTAAATAAACATCTATATAAGCAGAATTAAACATGCATGTATCATCTGGAATGTAAATAATAGTACAATGGCAAGGTATACTTGCCGAGCAAGAGTTCTGTAGAGTGCAAGCGTCCAATACTATGTTTTAGTGGAAGAAGAATTGTAGTTAGAGTTTGGAAGAGTTGTATATATATAGAGAATAAGAGGCGGTGGGGAAAAACTTAGTATTTAAGAAACTACTACCGCTGCTGTTTCTTCCTTTCATTGGTTTTGGTTTTGGTTGAGGAGAGTTTGGTAAATAAATAGAGTTTAGAGGCGATGGAATGAGGCGGTGGTATTGCTGCTGATATTTCCTTTAATACGCGTGGAGAAGGAAGCAAAGTTGGCCTTTGCTACTGCTGCTGTTGATATTTCTACTGCTCCCCTAACGGATCCAAGTAGGGGCCACACGGGTAGTGGATTCCGGCGGGTAGGGTATTTGGGTTTCGGGTTGAGATCCAATAGAAATTATATATATATTAATATACATATTTATTCACAAAAAATTCTAAGTATTATATTGATGCACATCATTAAGCTAGCAACTGTCCAAAGGGTCTCCTGCATGGAATAAATTAGGAAAATTTTATAATGGCTTCATAAATCCTCTAAATGCTCAAACACCTCAAATAAAGTTTAAATAAAATCTATCTCCTCTATTTAGCTCATAATTACCATAAATAAATAATTAATAAGGTTTATAAAATTAGGGGTCTTACATGCGGCTCTCGACTCACAAATTTTCCTGTTACAACTGAAGATGATTTCTCGCACATTCATTGCTGACTAAGTGTCCAGTTGACCAAGTCACGCATGCAACATCTCCGAGATCTCTTCAACAACATATCCTAACCGAGACCACATGGCAGCCTGTCCGCAGCATGTGACTACGGTTAAAATCGTATTCTGTTGAAGGAGTCTTATGCGGCCACCAAACATAGCCATATGCGGCATCGATAGTCCGTCAGCACGATGACTATAAATAGCAAGGGTAGCATACCCTACAAATCCTCGGCCATCTACATACGTGCACACAAGCTCAGGAGAGAGAATAAAAGAGGGCATCAGCATTCCCTCATCGGACCGTCAACGGAGTAAAAGAGCCGCCACAGCGCTCTTTGTCCATCGTCACTATCCAGATCAAAATATTGTGCTTAGATTTTCTGTCTAGGATCCCTTTGTACTTCTTTGTTTGTTATTTCAACGTTGTGATGGCGAACAGTCAGGTGGAGAGATCATTAGAGGGGAATCATCATATTTGAAAATAGCGCTTGTGCGAATGAGTTATGGGATGAACGTCATGATCGGTTCAGTCGAGAGTGAAGCGATGAATGTCTCGGACATGAAGATACCCTTGTAACTTGTCCAAATTCGTTATCGCTAAGCTCAACTGAAATGCATGTATTTCATGAACGCCTTAAATATGTGTATAATCCAACTAAGTGATATGTTGAATTTGAATTGAGCTGCTAGGAGGATGTGGGAATATGAAAATTGTGCAAGCGTTCAGCGCGAAGTAAGATATTGAGTCTGGATCCGGGGAATGTGAGTTACACGGAGCAAAGTTATGAAATGGTCAAACGACATACGAGAAATGAATGAATACTGGTTTGGTTCGAGGACGAACCTTATTCTAAGTGGTATATTATGTAATGTCCCGCAACCGCACAATACATTACGATGAGTCGGATTAAACGAGGCAATGGTTGGTTATATTTAGATTTATTGAATTTTGGAGCAAAGATTGATTTGAGTTGGTTTCATGTGCAGATCGCATGCAGAGTTCGATAGAATCATGCGTTCATTGAAAGCGGTACTGGGATAGCAGAATTGGAACGATAATGTCGTCTTTCTTAGTCCGATCGGTCGGATGATTTGGAGAGCACGGCCTGCTCGCACAGTCATACCAATTAAGTAGATCGTGCTTTGCATCGGACCACGGATTCAAGAAATCGACCGTATTGGCAAAGCAGAGTGCTTAGCAGATTCAGACTTGGTGAGTGGGCTATGTCCCTTCTCCTCTACTCCTTCATGCCTAATAATATTGAACACACGTAATAGTTTGAACACTTGGACTGGAACATTGGAATCACCGCACTATGACGTGCAAAGAGTGTGCGTCGTATTGTTTGATATATTTGTGACTTGGTTCGGTCTTGCGTTGGACAGTTGGAGCTTGAGTGGATAATCTTGGTTGGAGAAGCGAAATATTTCATCGGGCGAGCGAGCAAGCGTGCATCCATCCACGAGTATCAAGTTGGACGCTTTGTTAAGCAAAGCGTGCAATTGTGTTTCAAAATCGGACAACTGCATCGGAGAGAAGATTGCGCCATTGTTGGGGTATTATGCCATGGAGCTTTCGGAGTTTACCGTTAATTTTTGACGGAAGTGAGAGAGATTGTCCATTGTGGTAAAGTAGTGGGGTGCACCTTGAATTATAGTAAATAAAGTGGGGTGCAACTTAAATTTTCTCTAAAAAAATTCTTTCCAAATATAATGTTGCATGTGTTTACTAAATAAAATTATTGATTAAAGATAATAGGCACAACTATGTAATTACGGGAGATGTCTTTTGGTTTTTTTAAATCGTCTTGCAAGCATGTATAAAATATTGTATACTACTATATAATGAGAAAAGTTAAGCTTCATCATAAAAAAAATTTAATATATCCTCGCATATGTTTACTAATTAAAAATATAAATATTTTAGCAAATACTCTCACTACAAATATAAAAACTAGCAGATACCTCCACTTATTTTAAAAAATTAGCAAATGTCCCCATTATGAGTAAAATAATCAAAAATTTTATTAAATAGTGGAGGTATATCTTAAATTTTTAAATATTGTATATAAATGAATGGAGGCATTTGCTAGTTTTTAAAATAAGTGAGGGTATATGCTATTTTCTATATTTGTAATTGAGGCATTTGCTAAAATATTCCTTTTGGTGAGCCCACTCCAGCTTCTGTCTTTGGTCTGCCCTTGTGTCTATTTGTAAATTTTTTTTCTAAATAATTAAAAAAATAAATCATCCAAAATTAACGTCAAGGCAAAATTATTCAACTACAATATCTTTCAATTGTCATTTATCATAGAATTATATTTGTAAGCTATCTAGAGTTGGACAAGCATAACAATAATTATAACAAAGACTTAACTAAATATGGACAATATTGATTAACGTTAATAGAGACGGCTAGTTAATTACAATAGATGTCTTTCGGCCTTTCTAAATAGTCTTACGTATAAAATTATATATATATATATATATATATATATATATATATATATAATAATAATATAATAATAATAAATTTTGAATAATTAACACAAATATTTTTTTATTCTTTCATTGTAGTCTTAACAAATATTGAAATAATTACGGCTGCTATTTTTTAGTATTTTAAATAATAATACATCATATATTAAATACTTGTGTTGCTTGTATATATATACACTAAGTAAACATAATGTGATGCGGCTAGTTGGAATCATAACTCCGACTTAAAACCTAGTTCATCTGCCAATTTTTCAACCATATAATTTTATTTTTTATGATAAAAAATTGAATTAAAATAGTTAAATGCAAGGGACATTATGCTAGAGAGCCTCAAAATAGTTAGAGAAAATTTGAGTTACATCTCACTTTATTTACCATAATTTAAAATGTATTCCTACTACTTTATCATAATGTACAATTTTTTTCACTTTCGTCAAAAACTAATTTTTCACCGAAATATTCCTCTTCCCTTCCCAGACTGAGGAGGATGGATGGATAATAATGATGATTTGCTAGGGGTATCTAGATCACAAATTAAATTTTTGATGGGATTGAGGAATGTTATACGTTATGGTAAAGCAGTGGAATGCACCTTAAGTTATGATAAATAAAGTGTGGTGCAACTCAAATTTTCTCAAATAGTTAACAAAAGTCTCTCCACATTATTCTCCTCGTTATTCATTTAGGCTATACTATAACTACAACAAAATGTCTATAACCCACTTATAACCGCCACGTGGCGGTCGTCCATTGGAGGGAGAGGGGGGACTCGGTGGCTGTTCGGATGGCCGCCACGTAACAGAAACATCACATGACAGTCGTTCATTGGAGGTAGAGATGGAACCGGATGGCCCACGTAGCAGGGAAAAAGAGGATTTTAAGAAGGTTGTAAGCATTTGGTAGTAAACTTAGCATTATTGTATTCATTTCTATCTTTTGTTTCTGTTGCAGTACATATGTCAGAATTCATACAGTCTTGGCGTTAACGTCAACCTCCGGATGATGTGCTCAGAGACGTTGGAATTTTAAATTTTCAAAAACTTTTTTTAGTATAGGGACTAGAGAACCCCTCTCTATTTCTTAATTACTTTGCTTTTCTTAATCACTTTCTTAATTTCTTAATGGAAAAGGATTCCACCTTCCTTGACCGCTTCGGAATGGGGCTAAAATAGTTAGGTTAAGGAGCGCAATTTGGAGGTAGGTAGTGGTGGCGTTGAGATCTCCATTTTGTTACTTAATTGTGGTTAGGTTACTAATTGTGGTTATGTTACTTAATTGTGGTTAAGAAAAGGATTCCACCTTTCTTAACTTTATGTTTGTTGTACTTCAAAGTTTGTACCAAAGTTGAAAAAGTTGTTTAATTGTAAAATTTGGATTTCAAAACACATACATAAAATTGTTGTTTTTAAAACACAAAAAATATATATAATTTTTTTTTTTAATTATAAAGCCTATACTATTATGAAAATGCTAGAAAATGATTCAAAATAAATCGTCTAAGTCATACGTATTTTCTCATGTAATTAATAAAAAAATTATAACTACCGTGTATATCCCTAACGTAAAATAAAAATAAAATTTAAAATCCTTATATCTTAACTACATGAACATATATCAAAAATCCTATAAACATACATATAAGAAATCAAAATCAAAATATATTCAATATTTAAACTAATTAAACATATATCTAAAGTTATACAAATATATCTATAACAAATTTTAATAAAAAATATCTAAAAATTATTTAAACTATTTTTTTTATCTAATTTGTGAATAATATCATATTTGTTTTTATACACGCATTACACGTGAACATGACTAATATGCATAAAATTAAAAATATTTACATAATTGTATAAGTTTTATTCGATTTTGGACCAAAATTGAAACACAAAACAAAACAAAATTTTAGTATTTTCAGAAATAAAATCGAACCCAATTTTTTTTCGATCATTTTTCGGTCAGCTGAAAAAACGCTCAACCCTACCTAATATTATGTCAATACGTGGGCATTTAGATGATAATAGAAGACGTCAGCAAAATTTGCAAATAAAAAAGGATCTTTTTTCAATCTGAATATATGGTTTCTTACTCTTTAAGTTATGAGTTGTCACTAAAGTTCAACTGTATATTGAGCTGGATGTGGCCCCAGCCAGGGCTCATAATGACTCTGAACCGGTCCACTGGCTTTTGTGGGCCCATCTCCAAAGTATATCCCAAAAAAAAACAATTGATTGTTTATGGATTAATGTAGCCCAAATTTGGGGAACAATTGGGCTATTTCCCTATTGAAATTCGGCTATACTATGGACCTGGGCCTGATAGTATAAAAAATGTCAAGAAATCGAGATCTCATCAGAATTCGTTATTAGATCTATAGGCCGGATGGGGCTTTTCCCAGAACTCCACACTGTATGTTTGTCATTTACTCGAGTAAAACACGCACGAAAACTTGGATATATTTTCTTATTATCAATAAATCAATAATTTTGTTTTAAAATACGTAACGCTTTTAAAACGTAACCTAGAGCAACTGTAATTTGTAGCTACCAACCCCACCCCAAACCACCCCCACACAAAAAAAAATGACATTTATAATTGATTTTGTTATTAAATTTACTTTTGAGTTCTAAATATTTGTGTATAGATGTAAAAGTAAAAAAAATCAATATATTGTCAAAAGTGCACTTAATAGTGTGTTTATATATATACTAGCACGTTCACATATGTGGCACGTACCAAAAATAAATTTATTTATTTATTTATTTATATTGCTAAAATATTCGATAACTTTTTTAATTATATTAAAATAGTTCAAATATATTTTACTTAAGATTTGTTATAGATGTATTTTTAAAACTTTGGATATATGTGGTTTAAATATAATTAAAATATTAAATATATTTTAATTATGTTTTTTTTTAAAATATGTTAATAGGCTTTGGATGTATGTTCAGGTGTAGTTAGAAAGATTTTAGAAATTTTGTTCCTACTTAGGAAATATATATATATATGTGAAGGACTTTAATATTTTTTTTCTTCTATCAATTACGTGAGGATATGTATAATAGCTCATTTTGAATCGTTTATACGTAGAGATATACATACTACAATTCTTATATTAAATAAATATGTCAAAGTTTCAGTTGACAACTTACAAAAATGCCATTATCTTCATTTCTCATTGGAATTTTAATTTTGGATGAATGTTCTTTACTAAGAACAACTAAGTTGAGGTATTTCATTTGAATATAGACCAAATCATTATCGAAGAACCAACCTGATATCGCTGAAACTTGAATTAGTGCCAAGTTTGAATAAGTAAGATTTTTTGACGTTGTTCTCAAAAGTGGAAATGGTCCTCAAAACAGATAAGATACTGGTTCATATAAATCTGACACGCTATAGCAAAGAAGTTTATATAAATTGCAGCACTTTTGGCATTATCCTAGTGGTAATATGGCGGGCCGCATTGAAGTAGACCAAGGTTTGAATCCCCTCTTTGTCGGTTGGATGGCTATTATAGCCACGGGTGGAGCCTAGGTATATATCAAAAAAATAAAATAAGGTATCCTCTCTTTCTACAGGGCTACGTGAACTCGATTCTGATTTGAATAACCAACTACCCGTGGTGGTGGTTGTTTTTTTGGGGGAGAGAGAATAGGGTAGTTAAATTGGATTTACTTAAACACAACGTGGTTGTGAATCTAAAATCACAATCACGATCATTTCGGAAAAAAAATGCACTTGTGGCTATAATTTCAAACCAAATCAAATATTGAGTTGACATTACTAAATTATGAAAATTAAAATCTAGTGTGTTTATGTTCCATGAAAAATATAAAAATATATATATAACAAAATAATATAATTGAGTTTTGATAAATATTATTTGTTGTAATGTTATTATTAATTTAAAATGCAAAAAATCAACCACAATAAACTTTCTACTTAATGTTAGTTAATGTATTCTAAAAAAATTAAAAATATAATCTTGAACCAAACAAGAACTATTGCATAAATATAAGATTAACATCTATTAAATTTCAAGGCCACATAGGACAAACAATTACACATGAACCCACTTTTCATCCAGAACAAGGACAAACACTTGGACGAAGCAATATTTATGCTCCTTCTTTCTATCTACATGTCTATTCTAAACTATTTATTGCTACTCCATGTTTATTATTAACCTCATTTTACACCTAGTTATATTACATATTAAAATTTATCAATTGGGTGTCAGACTCGAAGGTGATGAACACATATACTACTTTGTTTTTATGATAGATGGTTGTGGATAAAGATGATATCATCAACCTTGTCGAAGAAGAAGTTATGTGAACGCTTGATAGATTTGAAATTAGCAACAATGTGAATAGCGAAGATGTTGGAAAATAAATCGATAACCATGACAGAGAAGACGATGACGAGGAGTTTGTTGTTGGAGGACCCCATACACCAGGGTGGCTAACACACATTTCTTTAGGAACGTGAAAAATAACCAAGTGGAAAAATGTGATTTAAGAATCACATGTTAAAAAACATGTGGATGATATCAAGGAAATATGTATAAATTGAAAAATATATTTCTCGAGGTCTACTTGAACCCCGCTCTTATTCGAATAACTATATACCCATGGTTGTGTTTTAATGTAGTAGAGCTCGATCATCCTCCGAGGCACACACTGCTTTTCTTGGACTGATCGCCAATACCACAATTTTATTAATTATGTGCATAACACGGCCAAGGGAACTCTAACCTCCATTCAATATAATTGGGTTCTTATGTCTACAATTACTTACCACATGGGTTAGGCATTGTAACTTCTCTGACTTACTTTTCAAATTTTAATTGTTTTGTAACCTACCAAACTATGTATTCTTGAACCTTACCATTAAAAACTATTTCTAAATCAAGTATACAATAACCCCTAATTTACATGACCTTGATTTCCCCTTTAAATATCCTAAAATTATAAATAAATAATAAATAAAACACTTCCCTCATTAATTAAATCAATTTCCAAAAGAAACCAAGTAAGAAAACCAAAATAAATAAATTTTGCAAGGGCAAATTTTATTTGCCATAATAATTTCAATATTACAAAATCTACCTCCTTGGGGATCAAGTCGCTCGTAGAGTACTACATCCCTGATTGCCTTATCTTCGTTGCAAGATCTCGATCTAATATCCTCTTCTCATTCACTTTATGATGATCAACTCCAACCATAATCGACCGACTCATTTGTCATTTTTCTCATTGTCGATCGTTGGTGAGCTAAACAACTGTACTCCGACCCACGGGTCCTCGACCCCGACCACCAACCATCAGCCGCATGACCTACCTCGTCGAAGCCCCGACCCCACTCGCGACCTCCTTCCCCCTCCACCCTATGCTCCCTAGCCCCGATAGGTCTCCACTACAAGCCCTCGGTCATGAGCCACTGTGAAGTGCACATTTCACAGAATTTCTTCTTCTTATTTTTGTACTAATTTTGGCATTTGATTTTTCTCTCTCCAGTTGATCAATTTTTCATCCATTTTCTTTGTATAAATCCCCTGTTTTTAGATTTTATTATTTTAATTATTGGTATTATCAATTATTGTGATTAAGATAGATTTTTTTATTATTTTTTAGCTAATTAATATATATTGTATTTATGGATTAATAATTATGTATATTTAAAAATTGGTGTGAAACTATTATTAGAGTATTGTAGATTATTTCTGGGAATTAATTGGGGTTCAAACATATTTTTAAATGGGCATATATATATGGTTAATATATTAATATTAATAATTAACCCTAAACCCGAAATCCGAAACCAACTCACACCCATACCCACAGACCCGCACCCACCCGTTCAAACCCATTCCCCGCTACAGTAACTCTCTTCCCCCCCATCCTTCGGCTTCAGAAATTGCCCGCTACAGTAACCCCCAATCCCCCTTCGATTCCTCTCCCAAAACCGATCGCTCCTTTCCCCTTCCTAACCCCCCCTTACTCCTTATATATACATCCCCAGACCACCCCATCAGCCACACTTCTCCTCTCCGTCCAGACGAACGCCATCGACCACCGCCGACGTTGTCGACCGCCGCCGCGAAGACCCGCCCAAATCCCGAGCAGCAGAGCTAAACGAGATACCCTTCTTCCAATCTCCTTTTCTTCCTGCGCGGTAAACCAAACAACGAACCATCGAATCCTATGTGAAGACCACATGACCCCCATGAACTATGTTTAATTAGTTTAGCTTATCGTGTCCTGTGTCGATCGTAAATCGTGACACAAAACATGAAAAAATAACTTAATTTTAGGAGCATAAACTGTTCCAACCTCCCAGGTTCGTGTCTAATTTTCTTCCAACCTAGTTAATATTTTTAATATTTTTCAAATTCTACTTGAACAGTAATTTAGACAATATAACCGAATTTTAATCTCTTCAATTAGTTTATTTTATTGTTGATTTATCTGCTGATTATTCAGCGTTGAAATATGTCAAAAACTTGATTTTGTAAAACCTAAATTTTCCTAATACGGGGTGCGTCCCGCTAAACAAGGCAACTTCGTCGTGTGAGGATTTCACCGAAAGATGCGTATCGTCAACGCGAACGTGTAGAATTTTACGAAACTTGATTTGGATGTGCGTGCACACCAGAATTAACATGTATCCGTCAAAAAATACCGTATCGACCTGTTCTGATACTTATCATAACTTCGTGTGTGCTTGTCGTCTCGCAACAAAACTTGCACCATCGGATTCGCAATGTTACGCTGGTCCTGTGACCCAAGTTTTGTTCGATTCTGAGAACATTGATGAAATATTGTTTCGTGGGCTCCACGGTTCACTTGACGGGTGATTTCGTGACCGGCTCATCAAAATCTAGTTCTAGATATTCCGTTGGATTCGTATCATTATTCTGGATTTGTAGACACTAAGTCTGCTAAATTTGGATAACTTTATCTCTGGCATATTTTTCGGTGCGAAATGGACCACATGTGGATTCCGCTTTGACCAGAAGCTGTCAATTCTGCCCCTGTGTCCAAATTGGACTTATGGATAGTCAATCCTAGCTATTTTAAGTATTCTTAGAGCAATAATGATATTTGTTTGAATATCCGAAGACGTACTTAGAGATTCCACTTTTACAGGAGCAACTAACGGAGTTAAGAACCCAGGCAAGTGTACCTTGCCAAACATGCAGATATCGTGTTATATTATTTGCTTGTGTTCTTTCTATATATATACTTCTGTGATGTACCTGTTCAACCTAGGACCGTGAGACATTGCTTAGCGTCCGAACAAGATTCAGGTGTCAATGCCGTACGCGGAGTCGTGTAACATCATTTAGAGAGTTGATTCTACGATCATATTTTTACGTGCTTGCTTTACCAAGTATGTCATACCGTAGGACACTTGACACTATTTTATATGACAGAATCTTTCTTGAGTTATTCATGGTATTTCTGTATAGGCTTACAAGATTCGTGATTTGAGACTTACATATATAGAGATATCATTATGACTCATTGTACTAGTTAGAGGTGTCACAACCCGCACTCGTTGAAGGGGAATGAGTACATGGGTACGTCTAACCTATTTTGTAGCATCTATGGTAGAACGATGTCTAGGTCAGCTATACTAACTAATTATCTTACCATAATGTATAATCTGCCAATAATACCTCAATTCCAAGAAGGAGGGCGATAAACTTAGTGCAACACAATACTCAATCACAAATCTAATGCACGATACCAAAGAAGTCTAACATAACTATGCATTCTAAAAATAACAACAACAAATAGAAACAATATCCAAGTCTCAAATATATGCCAAAAATAAATTCGGTACCAGAATGCTAAATAAAACTAACAATGCTAACTAGTGATTTCGGCTAGATATTCCGGCAGTAACTCAGGACCACAGGCGAGTACCAATCCATGTACCATCGTGCCAAGAATCATAAGTAACATTTCCAAATACTTGAATTATAGTAGTAATCAAATAATAGAAACTATCAGAGATTGTACTCGCCTATGGTCCAGAGCAAATGATACAAATCGGTATCCGAACTAGTGTCACACAGACCTATATATAAAATATTGCATTAATACAAGGTTTGGAATAAAAATGAGTTAAACTAGTTCAATTCTAGGTCATAAAGCAATTTCTAAGTCAAAACAATGAAACTAGATCAACTCTAGGTCAAACTAGTCAAACTTGGTCAAACTATCTAGTATTTCTAGGTTGTATGAGTCTAACTTCTAGGATATTAGGTCCATACACTATGCAACTAGGCTACACTAGCTAATCCAAGATACTAGGATACCAACCAAAAATACCGTATCCTTAGATACGCAAGTTATTAGATATAAAAATACTAATATATATATATATATATATATATATATATATATATATATATATATATATATACAAGACAATATTTATAGTACTCTTAGTCAAACTAATGCTAAGTGGATACCTTGGTTTTGAACCAATGCGGTATCACACCACCTACACCCCATCTTGATACTCAAACCCAATACCTTGAGCATAAATCATTACCTTGACATTACCTTGATATCACAAGGTAATTCAAATTCTAACATGTAATTAACTACCCATACACCTAACTATATACTAATATGCATTTAATACTTATATCATACTACACTAACTACCTACTAACATAAGCATCTACTGATAACATTTAGCTTCTATCATTCATAACTAACTAAATTAAATACAACAACTAATTAACCTCCAACTAATCAATTAATAACTAACAATACTTAACCATCAACCCTTAACTTAACTACATCTAACACATATAACTAATATCCTCTAACTGTTAGACACTAACTAATACTACTGACAAACACTAACAACTAACATTAACTAACTACTTAGATTTACCATACTAACTACCTTACCAATACATATATACGTACCTACATATATATAACTACTAGAGATATATATACATACATACCTACATATATATAATCACTAGCATATATATCTAACTACTAGATAGCAAAAGTATATATATATATATATATATATATATATATATATATATATATATATATAGTAATCAAAGTATTTATATAATTACTAATCTAACAACATGTACACATATATAGATAACTAAATAACAAGATAACTAACTAAATTATTAAACTAACAAGCTAACTAGTAACTTACCTTGCTGCCCTAGCTATTGCTGAAGCTCTAGCCGCTACCTGCTGGACATACACTGCTGTTGTTGTGTGCTTGTTGTTGCTGCTGCGTTTGTTGTTACTGGATGCTCTCCAAGCTGCTGTTGGTGTAGTTTATGTTGCGGCTGCGTTTGTTGTTGATGTTGCAGCTCGTGCAATTGTTGCTGCTGCGTTTGCTGTTGCTGCTGCTGCTCGTGCAGTGCTATGCTAGCTGCTGCTCTATATTGCTGATGCTGTGCTCACTGATATGCTGATACATACACTATTTTGCCACTGCTATGCAGTTTCAGTCCGACCCCCTCTTCCTAGCACACACACACACACACAACTATGCACACACCAACACACATCTACAAACACAAACACACACACACACACACACACACACACACACACACACACACACATATATATATATATATATATATATATATATATATATATATATATATATATATATATATACATATCTGTATCTATATATATACACATCAATATACACATATATAAACACACACACATACATATATAAATACATCTCTCTCTCTCTCTCTCTCTATATATATATATATATATATATATACATAACCATGAAATTATATATCAATAATAGCTATAAACAATTATTGAAATGCAAGGAAACAAACACGTGGAGTGCATCGCACCAGTATCACACTAGATCTATGATACACTTGCGATACGAGTCCACCACACAACCAAATGTACCTCGAAGGACACGAGCAAGTCTAAAATAACAATTATGAACAATATAAAGAGTTAATTACACATCTACGTGTCCGTGTCAAAATGTGACATATACGAACCCCCGTATCGGAAGAAAACTACCAAATCAACCCGTATATCCAAATTATCGGGATACGGCCTACACGTATCCAATTGTGGATATGACACTAGCCACGCACAATCAAACACATGTCAATTTGACCAATTAACAAACTCAAAATATGTCAATCTCGGAATTCCCCCAAAATTGACACAAAATATCATATAACTTTCTCCATAGGCCTCCTATGAACCTAATTCCAATTCCTATGGGTAGCCTTAGTATATGAGGTGGTTCTTAATGATTAAAATACAGATTTAGAACCTAAATAGAGAGAAAAAACTAAATTATATCTATTGGGAGATGAATTCCTAATGAAATTGCCAAATTGAGTGAAAAGAGCCTCCAACTTGTAGATCCTTGCTCCTCCTTGTAGATCCTTACTTTCTCCTTATAGATTTTTGTTCTAATAGCCTTCAATGATGATTTAGGAAAAAATTTGGGTGGAAATTGATGTAGGAATGAAGAAATTTGGTTGAGAGGAATTTTAGATCTAGATTGGAATGGAAAAAACGAAAAGAGAGAATTTTTCCTCTATTTTAAATATGTCGGCCCCCTTACCCCTTCCTCAAGATACTATATAAAGTCTAAAATACCACTTGGGGCCTCTTATAAAAAAATAATTAAGGAGAAAAGATTCTAGTCTAATGGGTTTAACTTAATTAATTATCCTCCTAATGAATGAGCTTCCAATTTGGCTAAATTCTAACTAGAATTAAATGTTAGTCCATGGATCTAATCTAAACTAGTTAGGTCCACTAACACAAGTCTAAAATAAAATCTAACATCTAACAACATTAAATAATACAATAAATAAATATTCAACATGCATACTATTTAATTAATTATGAAATGACCAAAATATCCTTTCCTAGAAAATGTGGTAGTGACAAGTCTACCCCCCTTAAAATAATTTTGTCCTCAAAATTTAAGGGTGATCGTACTCCTTCTAGGTCAAACCCCCAGCAATCATAGTCCAAGAAGGTCTTGTCACGACCCGCACCCAAAAAATTGGGCATGAGTCGTGGGTACGTCCAGCCTACGCCGCAGCATCGGCGGTAGAACGCTGTCTAGGTCTACTATCTAGCTAACAATATCACACAATAATATAAGTACCTGCCAAGATCTCAACTCCAAACGGAGAAACAATATGATAAAGATAATACAAATACTCAATCACGATCTAAGCATGATAGGATAACAAGGAAGTCTAACAACTACAAAGTCTAAACAACAACTACTACTAAAGACAGAAAGAATAATAATAATAATAATAACAACAATATCCTGAATCAAATACAATACAAAGTCTCAAACCAAAAGCCGGGGACATGCCAGACCCCCTCTTCCGCCTACACAGCCCACCTGACCGCCGCATCATCACCATCCTCATCTTTATCAAACCCGACCCCGATCACCCCTTAGTCGACTGCCCCGAGTGCCCTCCGCCGCCACCAGCACCGCCAACCACCACTTCCAGGCCGACCCCGATCTCCCCTACGACCCTGACCACCTTCCCCCACCGCCAAGACGCAGCTGCCGCCGCTTTCAGGCTGCTGCTGCCGCTGCTGCACCTGCTGCAGTTACTGCCGCTGTTGTGATACCCGCTGCCGTGGTTGCCGCAGGTCGACCGGAGCCCCGTCCCTACGCTGGAGGACGGCCAGCCAACGAGCAGAAACCCCCCCTCGTTCAGCCAACTAGGTACTTCTCCCCTAGTTCCCTTTCCTTCACTGTATCGTCGTATAGTTGCGTGGAGTTGTGTCGTACTGTAGTGTCATTACGTGGACACGAACTATTTAAAAGAAAATCTTATATGTGTATGCATGTATGTTTGATTAGGTTAGTTAGAAATAAATAAATTAATAAATACCCTAATAATAGGACTTGTTATTAAGACTTGTTTTTCATCAATAAAATCTAAACATTAACCAAGTACAGTCAGCATGGGAAATCAGGACATGTATTCGTACAAAACATAATTAGTTTGGTGACCATAACTTCAATAATTTATTGTCGTGAGGTACACGATAACCAAGGACAGAATACGTATACACCCTAGCTACGTGCACACGCGACTCTGTAGTCGACCGGCCGTGACCCTTGTGTCATTACCTAAGAGCAACGTCGTAGTTGTGTATGTATTGCTTTAGTGTCTAATACTAGATTGCTATATTATATTGTATGTTTAGGGTCACAGGACCAGCCAGGAGACACTGCAGGAGCAGGCTATTGGCATTCACAGCTTGAGGACCCAGGCAAGATACCTTGCCATATTTATTGTTTAAATTAAATAATGCATATGTTGTATGATATCTTGTTATTTTATTTTATATGACTGTGCGCGTCCGAGATTGACTCGGGTGCAGTCGACGGATGCGTCGATGAGTAGTATACTTGACCTAGTCACTAGCAGACTCACCCCATTGGGAGGATACTCTGATATCTTCCGAGACCTGACACTCTTACACGTTTTACTGTAACAAATTCATATTGGGATACGGGTTCGCGTACTCGACTATCTATCGGTGCGTGTGACATACATCACGGTTAGTACGTAATTCAGGATTATTTCAGTTGTAGAGACTTGGCATTTAGATACGTGGTATGCCCGTCGAATATTCGACTTGTGTATCTACATTGGCGGGGAGGACAACTAATAGGCATATGAGACACAAACATTAGAATCCTTAGTATCCGGAGGAGCCACGGATCCAATGACTCCCTTTATGCAGGTGCCATGTTCTTCGGAGTGGTATGGACGTTATATTATTCAGATGCCCCGTTCTTTAGAGCGGTATGGACGTTATATTATGCAGATGTCCCATTATTCAGAGCGGTATAGACATTATATGCCTATGCCTACCCATACGTACCAATGTTGTCCTCACATTGCATTCACTTAGATGGTTAGCACACCATTTATTACATTTATTTTATTCAGTATATATATGTGTCATATTTTTATGTATCTTGTTACGTCCCTCTGAGGACCTGGTACCTTTCCAGATTTGGACGAGGCATATTACCCCATAGTGTACGGCCCAGGACAGGAGACTAGGTACGCTACCACGGAGGAGCTAGAGGTGCTACCGTCAGAGTTTTCGTGATCAGTTGGTAGGCCTTCTGCCTAGGATTGGGAGCATCATTATCTAGTTAGTCGATGCCCTAGTCATTACTCTTTTTATCTGTCATTCAGTACTTTTATTTCGTCTTAGTAGTAGGTTTGTTCCCACCAGACATTCTTGGTTGTACTATGATATTTGAGACTGGTGTTTATTTTTTAGTACTTTTTGATTATATTTGTGGATGAGATTAGATTACCTGTTTGATGCTGATATTGGACTTGTTAGTATTTTAGGACAGCGTAGCACTCTTCGTTTGGATCTATTAAATTGGGATATCCTCGGAGACGTGACAGCTGGCTATTGCCACGTGGCCTGGTCCCGGTATTTTTGGGACTGGGACATGACATGGTTTTAGACAACTAGTAGGCGTATGGGACACAAATATTAGAATCCGTAGTATCCGGAGGAGCCACGGATCCAATGACTCCCTTTATGTAGGTGCCCCATTCTTCGGAGCGGTGTGGACGTTATATTATTCAGATGCCCAGTTCTTCGGAGTGGTATGGAAGTTATATTATACAGATGCCCCGTTCTTCGGAGCGGTATGGACGTTATATGCCTATGCCTACCCATACGTACTAATATTGTCCTCACATTGCATTCACTTAGATGGTTAGCACATAATTTATTGCATTTATTTTATTCAGTATATATATATATATGTGGCATGTTTCTATGTATCTTGTTACGTCCCTCTGAGGACCTGGTACCTTCAGATTTGGACGAGGCATATTATCCCACAGTGTACGGCCCAGGACAGGAGACTAGGTACGCTACCGCGAAGGAGCTAGAGGTGCTATCGTCAGAGTTTTCGTGATCAGTTGGTAGGCCTTCTGCCTAGGATTGGGAGCATCATTATCTAGTCAGCCGATGCCCTAGTCATTACTCTTTTTATCTGTCATTCAGGAATTTTATTTCGTCTTAGTAGTGGGTTTGTTCCCACCAGACATTCTTGGTTGTACTATGATATTTGAGACTGGTGTTTATTTTCCAGTATTTATTCTAGTACTTTTTTATTATATTTGTGGATGAGATTAGATTACATGTTTGATGCTGATATTGGACTTGTTAGTATTTTAGGACATCGTAGCACTCTTCGTTTGGATCCATTAAATTGGGATATCTTCGGAGACGTGATAGCTGGCTATTGCCACGTGGCCTGGTCCCGGGTATTTTTAGGACTGGGGCGTGACATAGTTTTAGTGGTGGCCCATGTAGGTCCACTTATTCGCTTGTGGTATGGTAACATGCCCAGCAAGCCTGCAATAGGATAGAAATTACTAGGTCTCATCCACTTTGATTTCGTCTTTGAACTTCCTTCGTATTGCTTCTAAATATCTACATCATGTTTGTTTGATTTCGTACTCTTTTAATGAAGTCCTATCTCTTGCAGCAAGATGAACTTGCGCAGTGGACGAGGAGCACCCGGTACCGTAGTACCAACCGATACCACCCAGAGAGAGGAGATACCCCAGGGACTACCTGGAGAGCAACCACCACTACAGGCCCCGCTGATATATTGGCGCGAGACTTCTCAGGGCGATCCTACCCAACAGTACGAGGGGCAGACTTCCCAGACAATCCCCACACAGCATTTTGAGGGCCAAACTTTGGGTGCTACGCCGATACCGCAAACCGAGAGGCCGACATATGAGAAAACACCTACCGCACAACCAGAGGTTCCATTACCACCATCTCCACCTTATCCACCCCAGATGCCACAATCAGATGGACAGCCACAGTTGCTTCAGTTCTTCCAGACTATGATGCAAGCACAGTGGCATCAAACCGAGATGTTGAGACAGAGTTTGATGGCAGTACTAGAGAGGACACCTGTCTCAGCAACCGTACCAGCACCTGCACCAGCTCAGATATGTGGCACTTTAAGATGGTTCCGACAGATGGGATCGGATACTTTCTCGGACAACGAGACCGTAGAGGAGATCTCTGATTGGGTCGCCAACACGGAGATGCTACTAGAGGCTTCACAACTACATCCAGACCTTTGGATGACCGCAATGAGGGCCCAACTGAAAGGCAACGCCCATCACTGGTGGGATTCTATTGAGCGTAGTGTAGGCAAGAACCAGATTTGGGAACAGTTGTTAGAATACTTCAATGCGAAGTATTTTCCAGCTACAGTCAGAAATGCCCTGTACTCCCAGTTCCTACATCTGGAACAAGGGAATATGACTGTTGACGCATATGACACAGAATTTAGCCGTCTTAGCAGATTTGGTGCCGTCCTGATACCCAATGATCCAGAGAAGGCCCAGATATTCCATCACGGCCTCACCTTCGAGCTATAGAGGTATACCACCACACAGGCGAGGATTTCTTATGAAGAGGTTCTTGCAGAGGCAAGGGTCTAGGAGGCCATTGGCAGAGGAGCAAAATGTTCCAGCACGATCATGCCAGCCAGAGCCCAGCCCGGAGCAGGAGGACCGACCCGTCGTCCCGGAGCACAGACACAGCAAAGGACAGCACCAAACCAGCAAAAGGAGCTTCCGACTTGCTACCACTGTGGTAAGATAGGACATTACCAGAAGGACTGCCGAAAGAGACTGGGGATATGTATGATTTGTGGGGCGAGCCAGCACCAAGCCCGAGACTGCCCACAGCACATACCCCCACTAGGAGGTCAGCGTCCACCAGCACCCGGAGGATTTCAGAAGGGACCACCCTTGGCCCCACATCAGGCACAGTTTGATCGAGTCCGACAGCAGACCGGAGGGCAGAGGCACGAACTGGCCTTTGTATTAGCAGTAACTGAGGAGGAAACAGAAGGAAAAGCTATCACATGTACCATTTTAGTTGCATTATTACCTGCGACTGTATTATTTGATTCTGGAGCTACACTATCATTCATATCTAGTAGATTCGTAGCAATGCATAGAGTAGCTACTTCCCCCTTACCTAAGAGTTGGAAGATTCTTACCGGAGGAGGCATCGTGCCGGTTACCAGCACTATTAGAACGTGTTTGGTAGTCGTATGTGGTAGAGAGATGAGAGCGTGATTCTTGGTATTACCCATGCCCTACTTTGACGTTGTGCTAGGCATGAACTGGTTAAGCCAGTATAATATCGTACAGGATTGCCGGAAAGGTAGCATCACCTTTAAACTGCCAGATCAACCGGAGTTCGAGTACATGCGAGGGACCGTCGAACAAGGAGTAGGACAGATAGCTGGAGCTTACATGGCTATGGAGATGGTACCCCCACCAATAGTTACAGAATTCGAGGATATTTTTCCTGAAGAATTGCCAGGCTTACCGCCAGATAGAGATGTAGAGTTCACTATTGAGCTATTACCCAGAGCAGTACCGGTATCTTCTAATATATACCGATTGGCGAAGAAGGAACTAGATGAGCTGAAGCTACAATTAAAAGAGTTGCAGAGCAAGGAATTTATCCGTCCTAGTGCATCACCCTGGGGAGCGCCAGTATTGTTTGTACCTAAGAAGGATGGGACAGTACGTATGTGCATTGATTGCAGAGCCCTTAATGCTTTAACTATCAAGAACAAGTACCCCCTATCTCAGATTAATGATTTATTCGACCAATTGACAGGAGCAGTGGTGTTCACAAAGATTGACTTGAGATCGAATTATCATTAAGTGAAGGTGCGAAGAGAAGACATTCAAAAGACAGCATTCAGGATTTGTTATGGTCACTACGAGTTCTAAGTGATGGCTTTTGGACTGACGAATGCACCTTCTGTATTTATAAACTTGATGAACAGAGTATTCCACCAATACCTAGACCGGTTCATGGTAGTCTTCATCGACGATATCTTGGTGTATTCGAAGAGCCACAAGGAGCACGAAGAGCACTTGAGACTAGTGTTAGAGACGCTGAGGAGAGAGAGAGACTTTATGCCAAGCTGAGCAAGTGCGAGTTTCTCCTAGATCGTGTCGCTTTTCTTGGACACGTTATCTCAGGAGATGGTATTTCAGTAGATCCGGCGAAGATTTCATCAGTAGAGACATGGCCAACCCCTACCAATGTCTAAGAGGTGAGGAGTTTCCTAGGACTTGCCGGATATTACCGGAGGTTTGTAGAGAACTTCGCGAAGATCGCAGAACCGATGACCCGCTTGACTCGTAAGGAGCAAAATTTTACTTGGACAAAGGAGTGTCAGAAGGCGTTCGATGAGCTGAAGAAGCGTCTGACTACAACACCTATCTTGACCATACCTTCTGGACCCGGAGGATTCGTGATCTATAGTGATGCATCCGGGAAAGGATTATGATGTGTCTTGATGCATCATGGAAAGGTTGTGGCCTATGCCTCTAGGCAGTTGAGGACCCATGAAAAGAACTATCCCACTAACGACTTGGAGCTTGCCGCAGTGATCTTTGTCTTGAAGCTTTGAAGGCACTACCTATATGGAGAAAGAGTGGAGATATTCACTGATCATAAGAGCCTGAAGTACGTCTACACCCAGAAGGACTTGAACCAGAGACAAAGACGTTGGCTCGAGGTGATGACAGACTTTGAGATCGAGCTACAGTACCATCTGGGAAAGGCCAACATAGTAGCTGACGCGTTGAGCAGAAGACCACGACATTCTTCTTAACTACCCAACAATATTTGTTGAGAGATCTAGAGTAGATGGGTATAGAGGTTGTTATGTCCGGAGTAGACGAACAATTGTCGAGTTTTCAGTTGCAATCGACATTAGTGGAGAGGATCAAAGCTGCTTTGCCGACAGATACCAGATTCCAGAGGCTTCGACAGAGGACAGAGGCTGGAATACAGACAGGAATGCGTATACATGAAGACAAAACTTTGAGATGTGGAGATCGTCTCTATGTCCCAAATGGAGAACTTCGGCAGGAGTTGATGTCAGAGGCACACAGTTCAACATACTCTATTCATCCAGGAGGCACGAAGATGTATAGAGACTTAAGGCAGTACTACTGGTGGCACGGAATGAAGAGGGAGATAGCCCGCTTTGTGATGAAGTGCCTGGTGTGTCAGCAAGTCAAGGCTAAGCATCAGAGGTCTGCAGGTTTACTTCAACCGCTCCCGATATCAGAGTAAAAATGGGAGCACATTACTATGGACTTTGTTATGGGCTTTTCGAGGAGTCCTAGTGGTCGCAATGCAGTTTTGGGTAATCATAGATAGACTCACCAAGTCCGCACACTTTTTACCCTTCAGAGTTGGGCAATCTATAGAGGTCTTAGCAGATATGTACATGAGGAAGATTGTGCGACTGCATGGAGTGCCAGTTAGTATAGTGTCTGACAGGGATACGAGATTTACATCTTACTTTTGGCGAAGTATGCAGGAGAGTCTCGGTACCCGCCTGAAGTTTAGCATATTGTATCACCCGCAGACGGATGGCCAGTCCGAGCGCACCATTCAGACATTGGAAGACATGTTAAGAGCATGCATGCTTGATTTCGGAGGATCATGGAAGGACCATTTGCATTTGGTCGAGTTTTTCTACAATAACAGCTATCAGGCGAGCATTCAGATGGCCCCCTATGAAGCATTGTATGGCAGGAAATGGCATTCCCCAGTATGTTGGAGCGATATAGGCGAGAGGCAGATTCTTGGGCCAGAGTTGGTAGTTCATACAGTAGAGAAGGTGAAGAAGATCCAAGGGCACCTGCGAGCAGCACAGGACAGACAGAAGCATTAGACGAATGCGCATCGACGACCTCTAGAGTTCCAGGTTGGAGATCATGTATTTCTAAAGATCTCACCTACTCGAGGGACTATCAGATTTGGAGGCAGAGGAAAGCTGAGTCCGAGGTACATCGGACCATTCGATGTATTAGAACGCATCGGAGAGGTTGCTTACAGGTTAGACTTACTGCAAACCTTGGAAGGAGTCCATAACGTCTTCCATGTATCTCAGCTAAGGAGGTACATGCCAGATCCGAGTCTTGTGCTTGACCATTCAGAAATCACAGTCGGCCCGAGCTTATCATACCAAGAGGAGTCTGTTGAGATTCTGGACAGAAGTGAGAAGGTATTGCTAGGTCAGACTATCCCCTAGTCCATGTCGCATGGAGGCATCATGCACCAGACGAGTTGACCTGGGAACGTGAAGAGGATATTCGACAGCGCTATCCCCATCTCTTCGAAGTACTAAGTATGTAGTAGCATTTTTATTTCAGTCAATAGTTCTTAGCATACATATGTTTTAATTTCGAGGATGAAATACTCTAAGGAGGGTAGATTGTAAACCCCCTCGACTAATTTAGGACTTATTTAATTTAATTTGAGATACTAGGATTAATTTGGATACAATTGAAATTAATGTGCAACAATTATGTAACTTAATACACTTTACCGTTGCTTCAATGTTTGGAGCACTACATTAGTAGTTACCATCAAACAAAGTTCATACACATCTCTTAGACATGCCAGACTACCCATCTGACCCTTATGTAACTTTTAAATACTTAATATTGTGCTCTATTTTAGCTGCGCAATATTCGTTACAAACGTCCATGAATAATTTTAATAAATCCAATTTCTCATAAGTGACCATTCATATTTGAATTTGAGGCACAACCACAACCCAATTCCATATAACCCAAATTAGAGTATTAACCTATTCTGAGCATGCTATGCCTATGACACTTGTGTCCCACCCAATTTTAGTTTCATGTGTCTTCAATTCATTAAAGAACGTCGTGCACATTGTTTTTAATTAAATTAAATTGTAGGCCATTTTTACCCAAAACATGACCTAACCAAGCCCGTGTACACCCTTTCATGTGGATCAGCCCCCACCCCAAAGAGTCCAGACAGGCCCAAATCCTGAGGTTAGCCTATAATTCTTCTCCTACATAAATACATATTTTTCCAATACATGAAACCCTAAAAATTATAATCACCACCTCAACCCTATAGTCGAACCTTTCTTCCTCATCAAACCCGAGCACCCTCTCCTTCCCCCGACCGGCCATCCACCACCACCTCCATCCATCACCACCTTAAGCCACCCCTGCTGTCCATGCCAGACCACCTCTTCCGCCTACACAGCCCACCTGACCGCCGCATCATCACCATCCCCATCTTTATCAAATTCGACCCCGATCACCCCTTAGTCGACTGCCCCGAGTATCCTCCGCCACCTCCAGTACCGCCAACCACCACTTCCAGGCCGACCCCGATCTCCTCTACGACCCTGACCACCTTCCCCCACCGCCAAGACGCCGTTGTCGCCGCTGTCAGGCTGCTGCTGCACCTGCTGCAATTACTGTCGCTGCTGTGCTACCCGCTGCCGTGGTTGCCGCAGGTCGACCGGAGCCCCGTCCCCACGCCAGAGGACGGCCGGCCAACGAGCAGAAACACCCCTCGTTCAGCCAACTAGGTACTTCTCCCCTAGTTCCCTTTCCTTCATTGTATCGTCGTATAGTTGCGTGGAGTTGTGTCGTACTGTAGTGTCATTACGTGGACACGAACTATTTAAAAGAAAATCTTATATGTGTATGCATGTATGTTTGATTAGGTTAGTTAGAAATAAATAAATTAATAAATACCCTAATAATAGGACTTGTTATTAAGACTTGTTTTTCATCAATAAAATCTAAACATTAACCAAGTACAGTCAGCATGGGAAATCAGGACATGTATTCGTACAAAACATAATTAGTTTGGTGACCCATAACTTCGATAATTTATTGTCGTGAGGTACACGGTAACCGAGGACAGAACACGTGTACACCCTAGCTACGTGCACAGCGACTCTGTAGTCGACCAGCCGTGACCCTTGCGTCAATACCTAAGAGCAACGTCGTAGTTGTGTATGTTTTGCTTTAGTGTCTGATGCTAGATTGCTATATTATATTGTATGTTTAGGATCACAGGACCATCCAGGAGACACTGCAGGAGCAGGCTATTGGCATTCACAGCTTGAGGACCCAGGCAAGATACCTTGCCACATTTACTGTTTAAATTAAATGATGCGTATATTGTATGATATCTTGTTGTTTTATTTCATATGACTGTGCGCGTCCGAGATTGACTCGGGTGCAGTCGACGGATGCGTCGATGAGTAGTATACTTGACCTAGTCACTAGCAGACTCACCCCGTTGGGAGGATACTCTAATATCTTCCGAGATCTGACACTCTTACACGTTTTACTGTGACAAATTCATATTGGGATGCGGGTTCGCGTACTCGACTAGCTATCAGTGCGTGTGACATACATCACAGTTAGTACGTAATTCAGGATTATTTCAGTTATAGAGACTTGGCATTTAGATACGTGGTATGCTCGTCGAGTATTCGACTTGTGTATCTACATTGGGCGGGGAGGAAAACTAGTAGGCGTATGGGACACACACATTGGAATACGTAGTATCCGGAGGAGCCACGGATCCAATGACTCCCTTTATGCAGGTGCCCCATTCTTCGGAGCTGTATGGACGTTATATTATTCAGATGCCCCATTCTTTGCAGCGGTATGGACGTTATATTATATAGATGCCCTGTTCTTCGCAGCAGTATGGACGTTATATGCCTATGCCTACCCATACGTACCAATGTTGTCCTCATATTGCATTCACTTAGATGGTTAGCACACCCTTTATTGCATTTATTTTATTCAGTATATATATATATGGCATGTTTCTATGTATCTTGTTACGTCTCTCTGAGTACGTGGTACCTTTCCAGATTTGGACGAGACATATTACCCCACAGTATACGGCCCAGGACAGGAGACTAGGTACGCTACCACGGAGGAGCTAGAGGTGTTACCGTCAGAGTTTTCGTGATCAGTTGGTAGGCCTTCTGCCTAGGATTGGGAGCATCATTATCTAGTCAGCCGATGCCCTAGTTATTACTCTTTTTATCTGTCATTCAGTAATTTATTTCGTCTTAGTAGTGGGTTTGTTTCCACCAGACATTCTTGGTTGTACTATGATATTTGAGACTGGTGTTTATTTTCTAGTATTTATTCTAGTACTTTTTTATTATATTTTTGGATGAGATTAGATTACCTGTTTGATGCTGATATTGGACTTGTTAGTATTTTAGGACAGCGTAGCACTCTTCATTTGGATCCATTAAATTAGGATATCCTCGGAGACGTGACAGCTGGCTATTGCCACGTGGCCTGGTCCCGGATATTTTTGGGACTGGGGCGTGGCACCATGTCTGCACCATCGACAGGTTGAGGTCCATAAAACGTCGGACACCAATCTTCCGGATCCTCTGAAAAATATATCCAGTCAAGATTGGAGCAAGTACACCTCTAACAGCAGTTCCAGTTAAATGATAAAAACTATAAAACAGTTGTAGCAAGTAGCACAAGGTGAAAGAAATAAAGTATGAACAAGAAAAAATATATATATCTGTCAACTTGTGCATAAAGGTAAAGATGCATAAAAATCAGAAGTAAGATAATAATGACTGCAGGATACAAGAAATCTAAACTAAGAGCAAGCGTGTGCACAATAACATGAAGTGAGTCCAGCAAGAGTAAATATAATGAGTTCAGTCCATAAAGTATGAGTGAGACCAGTCAAGAAGTGTAAGTGAGTCTAGACTAGAAAGAATGAACTAGTGTTTCTGAAATACCTGTTTCGACATGTAAACGGCTAAGGGTAAGTACGACTCACCGCACACTGGGTGTGCGGCTGCTATATTCTAGATTAGACCAGAGAGAGTGATACCAGATTTGGGAATATTTACATGTCTACTCGAGTATTTTCCCGCCCCGACTAGTACAAGTGAATCCAAGACCAGACACGTAAAATAAATATGAGTCCAGTCAAAAATATGAGTGATGCTTGTAGTGAGTCCTGATATGATTCCAGTAGGTGATTCCAAAAATAAAGGCCAGATATGAAATATACGTGTTGCAAGTAAATGAATCCAGAAATACTAGTCAGTGTCGTGCCAGAAAATCAGATAATACTATACTAGAAGCTAAATCATAATAATTATCAGATAATGAAAACTATCAGAGAATGTACTCACCTGACGTCCTGAGCAACTGGCAAGAATCGAGGTCCGAACTGGCATCGCAAAGACCTAATATGGAAATCCAAGGTTACTTGGTGCTCTAGAGAGATAAACACATTTAAATAAACTAAAAACAAGCTTCTAGGCCTTTTCTAGGTCAAACGGGTCAAACCGGTCCATTCTAGGTCAAAAAGTCAACTCAGAGCCTAAAAAATCAACTCTAGGTCAAACTAGGGTGCCCCTAAAATTCTAGGTCAAAACTAACTCATTAAGCTAGTAAACCCACAAACTCGCCTCTTTGAGATACCGGGATACCCTCGGTATCCGATATCTCAACCTACGCTATATACCCCATCTAAACCCACTAATACATATCCTAACATGTATATATATATATATATATATATATATATATATATATATATATATATATATATATATATATATATATATATATATATATATATATATATATAAGCATCATGTATCCCATACACGGGCAAAAATCCAATACCTCGCCCCGATACCCAATACCTTGAGTATCTCAAGGTATTGAGATATCTCTAGCCTTACCCCTCCCTATAACTAACTAGCTAACTATCTATATATATACTTATATATACTACTATATGTAAACATCAATATATATATATATATATATATATATATATATATATATATATATATAACCTAGTATATAGGCAATACCTCAATACCTCATCTCCGATACCTCAACTTAACTTTAATACCTCAAGGTATTGAAATCCAATACCTTACCTCACCCATCTCTCTTATCTCACTATCTAACCTATATATATATATATATATATATATATATATATATATATATATATATATATATATATATACATACACTAATCCGATACCTATTTACTTATTACCTATCTCAACCAATCTATCTAAATACCTATCCATCTATCTATACTAACTATATATATATATAAGTGTATATATATATATATATATATATATATATATATATATATATATATATATATATATATATATATATATATATATATATATATACACTTACAAAGCTCTCTCCCTCTTTCTCATCTTATTGCTATTAGGGGGGTATTATTGTTGCTGTTGGTGTTGGTGTTGCATGCTACTACCTGTTGCTGCTGCTGTTGCTGCTTCCTTGGCTCCCTCTCCCTCTCCCTCTCCCTCTCCCTATCTCTCTATTTGTCTCACTCTCTCTCGATCTCTCTCAGCTCACTCTCTCTTCCTCTCTTCCAATCTCACTCACTCACTCGCTCCCATCCTCAACACTCACACACA